>OX382265.1:29321752-29921752 GCA_947507595.1 Pyralis farinalis | reverse complement strand
CTTTGCTCCCTTTTTGTTAGTTAGAGCCTTTTCCGAGTTACACGGAATATATTTACTAGAATTTCTGATTTTAAAGTAATAGGAGAAAATGTAAATAATAACTAATTGTTATACGAACCTCAGCGTAATTAAAAAAGAAGTACAATATCTGCCAAGCCTGTATCAGCGGAGACAGCAGCAGATTGATGAGCGCCATCATGAGTATTTGTTTCTCGAGCTGTCGCGCCAAGAGCTGCCTTTTGGAGTGATCTTTATAACATTCGCGTAGCTGCCAGCAGTTCTCCCACGCACTCCATGGACTAGCTACAAACATATATTAACATTATGCATTCGCATTATTTATTATTTATAATGCTCGACGCAAAAAGCTTAAATTTGACGCTTGTGTCGGTTTGTGTATCAAGAGCCTGGTGTCGTAGTTTCCCGACTGGCGAATCAATATAATTGTATTTTTTAAATACAAAACAAGTTTAACGGGGTTGTAAGTTACGTTATAAAGATTAGTCGGATGGAAGATTTTCTGCATTATTCCTTTATGTTGAAGGATAAAAAAATGTAAAATAAATATTTAACACGCTTTTCGCCGGATCAACTTCAAATACAATGGTACACTGCAATTTAGACACTGCAACAATATGATAACCTTAACTTGATGCAGTCATGCATAATAACGCCAGATGTGTATTGTGGAGCTAGGACTGCATATTGCATCTCCCAGGGTTCTATTTTGGATCCATTTTTAGTATATGCGAATGATCATTAAGGGTTCATTATTATCAACAATCTTGATATTAAGACTACATGGTGCAGAAAATGGCGGATATAGTACTATTTGCTGATGATACCTCTCTAATTTTTAATGTTGTCCGCCGTTGTGAAAAATTGACAAGGTAAATGGTGTTGTGTCTGCTATTTTAAACTGGTTCACATGTAAGAAGTCTGTTGCTAAACTCAGCTAAAACCAAATGCATCCAATTTAGGCTTCCAAATGTGAGTTCTGCCAATACAGAAGTTCTCATTGGGAATAATAAATTAGAATTTGTTAATAACACTGTGTTTCTTCTAGACTCCAAATTACAATGGGACCCCCACATAAATAAACTTGCCGGTAAGCTCAGCTCTGCTGCATATGCAGTTAGGAGAACCAGGCAATTGACGGATGTGGCTACTGCGCGCTTAGTCTATTTCAGCTACTGACTACACAGAATTATGTCGTATGGTATACTGTTGTGGGGAACGGTGGCTGACATTGAGACAATTTTTATATTACAAAAAAGGAGCCATTTGCTCTATTTATAACATGGGCTCTAGAGAATCCCTCACGGAACTGTTCAAAGAAATAAATATCACCACTGTTACTTCTCAATATATTTATGAAAACATAATATATGTCCGTAAAAATTTAAAGTCGTTAAAGTTCATTCAGTGAAAAACTTTGAAGTAGAAATATGTTTTGTATGCCGGTACATCGACTTAGGACTAGGTTAGAGCTAGAGCTAGGACAGGTAGATATTTTAAAGAATTTTTATCTTTTATCTTACCTTTATCAATTTTATAGTTTGATAAGTTACATTTAAATTTTATTTAATTATTAAAACCGTTGGAGGATTGTATTTACCCAACCAATCCGTGACCAGAGTAACCAATTCGCATAAAACGTAGATTAAAAGTCTTAAGATTTTGTAGGAGTTTGTATAGTTTTTAAATTCAATGGTTATTATTTTTGAAAACGCAACAAATTAAAAATTATTATTAAATAAATTAGAGAACAATTGAAGAAACAAATATCAGAGTGTAAACAATTCAAGAAACAAATATCAGAGTATAAACTGCTTCGGTAAAAATACTTTATTATTTAAAAATATGAATGTGTCTATCTTCCGCCATGTACCTTGCGGGGTAGGCAGGGGGCACAGAGCGCTACCCGGTCCTTACATACAACACTCGATTCTATAACATTCATCGCCATTATTATGACAACTATTGTAGGTTGGCCCACATCGGTTTCTATATCCTTCCACTATGGCGTTGTATATTAGTTTTATCATTTCTTCCTCTTACATTCTTTCTACATACCCGAAAGTAACATATTTTACATATTACATATATATGTTCTTTGTACGTATCTTAATACCTATACTCTCTGCCAGGCCAACTCTCATTGCGAAATCGAAGAGTACAAGCATTACCAATGCACAATAATATTTAAACGTTGTGTTATAAAGATCTGATAAAGAAAAACAACAATTTTGTATGGAGAAATGTTAGAATTTTAGAAGTTCATTAAATGAAAAAATGGCCGGTGATATAATTTCATTATAAGTTTTGTTGGCCTTTTTAGTCAGCGAGGGTTACGAGAAATGTTGGTTTGAATATCTAATTTAAAAAAATGATTCAAATAAAAAATGAGCTTTTCTGTAAGCTCTACCGAGTTATTGTCAAATAATTCTCCCAGGTTGACGGGAACGGAAGGATTTAAATTTAGGAAAAATCTAGAAACTAAAACTATTTCACTGCCTAAAAAGATAGTTCTCCAATGTTCAGCAAATCAATAAAATGTTGTACAAAACGTTAAGCAGAGCTACTACAATCTTTATATTACTAAGGTTGATAGCTTTTGCGTTGATGACAAGCGTAGGGTGTGCGTACTAAGTATTTTCCGCAACCTGTAAATCAAACAGTTTTGCAGGATAAGATACAACACTAATCATTAACATCTAAGAGCAAATCAATTAATTCGTTTTTTAAGTCGTATACAAAAAGAGAAAAAACAGAATGTGCATTCAACAAGCTATCGGAAGTTGAAACATAAATTAACTAAATTTATTTATTTCTTAAAATCGATTATTGTTATCAATCTATCAATGCGATTCATTGACGTCATCTATATAAACGTGACGTGTTACTTAAGTTTAATAATAATCGACAAGTAGGTATTTAGCCATGTTATATAATATCATACGGATAACTTATTTTAAATAGTACTTTCTGTAGTCTACACAAATCCCTGAAGCGACTAAAACGTTTTATCGACTAAAGCTTCATCGGTTTCTTAATCGCGATAGACATGCGTTGCATTTCACACATTCTAAAATGAATGCAATCAATTATTTTTGCATAATACTCGTGTTTTAAAGCTTTTCCACTTTATTTTATACTATAACGTATAAGATAAATAGAAAGCGGAATACTTATACATAAGTATTGTTAAAATGCTTAATATGATATATAAAATCTACAACTGTACAAGTCCATGCCTAAATGAATAGTATTCTTTTTAAGATTGTATACATAAAGCCTAACTTTTACAATTATAGTGCTGTTGCCACTTGATGCTCGGTTCTCTCAGTCTATCGCGCAAGGGATTTGACGTTTAGTTACAGACAGACAGATAGACGTTGTTGTTCAATTTGTAGTTCATATGAGAACGTTTGTAGTTTAAATTTAGCTCGCCATGATGAATGACAATCATTCGAAATCGTCATACATTGTAATTATATTAGTAATCATTATCATTAATTATCGGCAACTTGTTCGTGGATAAAACACAACTTCATTATCTTAAAAAGTTCACATTCACAACGTGGATGAAATGTCACTGCAGTAGCGGTAGCACCTTATAAAAATTGAATGAATATTAAATAAGTAAAGATTAAATAAATGACACAAATTAAAATATACTCACTAAATAAAAGAAACTCCAAATTCCACTTTAGACCTCTTGATAAATAGTGAAAATCACCAACGCAAGGCACGGATATCTGTAGAGGCAGTAAATTCTTGTTGACCATAGCTACCATGTAGTTGTCAAACCTGTCAAAGAAATACATACATTTGAAAATATATAATTATAACATGTCACACCATAAGCAATAATTAGAATTATCATTTGTTTTTAATAATATAATACGAGTGGTTTCATCACTATAATGTGCTGTATGTACGTTGTATAAATATAAGATGTTTACAATAAATTGTTGATGAACTCTGCTGTTTCCAAAGCGCAATAACTACTGATATTACCTGTAAAATGATTTTGTACATTCAATAATGCATAATGTACAAAATCATTTTACAGGTAATATTAAAATAACATTAAGAACTATTCATTGATGTCATTGTGGAATGTTCCATAGAGTATGATGACTGTTTCACTCTCTCCATCGAATAGAAAATTCTGGCCGATCAGAGGAGCATTTGTACCACTTTGTACGATGATATTTTTTTTTTGTTTATATAATACTTGTAGTAGCAGAACAGCGTCAACAACTCAAAAGATGGCTGTTTGTGGCACTCTTGGTAATATAATGACAATGATATTTTTTTATGTAATGTTCTTATCAATTACACTGAAGGTAACCCTACCTCGTTGAGTACCAGCCTGACAGAGTCACAAAAAGAAGAAAGACGAAAAGTAACATTTAAAAAGTAGGTCGACCTGTATAAACTGGGTTATAAAGTCAAAGTTACATTGTTCATACGATAGGACTTAAAAAGTAAGACTCGAAATATATGATTTTTATATTTATTTATTGAAAAAACGTTAACAGGTCGGAGTAACGGAAACAGGCTAGTTAGGTATAGGGTGTATGTGAACTCACACAAAATCCAACATGGCAGATATGGCGGCCATAAAATACTAAAAAGACTAAAATAATAAAACATATTTGGTGTCTAATGAAAGATATTAACGTCCTTCTAAAAGTCATTATCATTCAAGATAAAGTTTAGCACAAATAAGTCTTTGTAAAAATCCGTCACCACACCTATACCAAAATAATAACTAAAACTAGACCCCGACTATGAATAAAAGAAGGTATACAAAATAAACAATGTGTATATATTTTTTATTAAAAGATTTATAAGAAGTAACAGTTAGAACCTTGTGATTGGGTTCAGAGAGAAATGTTGACGATCCTTAGCTAAGGCACCTTATGCCATGGAGCCTTTAAGTTGGACTTGAGCAGTCAGAACCCGTTATATACGTTTTTCCATACATTTCGCGGTATACGACCACCCGGGTTTCGAAGGGTTAATACTTCTTTTAAATATCTGAGGATCAAATCAATGAACCGTCATACCCAGGTATTTGCTGTCGTACACACATAAACAACAGCTTTTAACTTTATATATATTTAATGTTTACAATTTTAATTTGGTGCAATAAAGAATATTTGAATTGTATAGTAATGTAAAAAAAATTGATGTTATTAAAACTTATTTTGTAAAGTATTTTGCAAATACAAAGCAAGCCTTAAGGCAATTACCATAAAATAGACACAGTTTTTTCTGAAAACAGTATACAAATGCAAAATGGAAATAGGTATTTTGCATTTCAAATACTATTTAAAAAATACCTGAACTCTGTATATCATTTATAATAAAAAAAAACACTTGCATTGAAGTCTCGTTTATACCTTTTCAGTGGGCATTTACTGTCGTAATCGGGATTTAGTCTTTCACTTGAATTGTTTCATTCTTTTGTTTACAGTTACTTTAGCATGCTGGTACTCGATAAGACAGGATTACCGGCAGCGACCTCGCGGCCATTATGGTATACTGCTGTTACTATTCAATGAGTGCCTTGCATTATACTAAGCACATTAATGATCGCCTTAAACAGTGTCATATTATATGTTCTAAGGATTTCTTTGGATATCCCCGTATCCTGGCTCCCAAATGAATAGACCGATTTTTTATTATTTAAAAACTATTTTAATTAGAATGATTCTATTCATACTTTAAATTTATTTAAAAATCTTAGTTACAGAGACATAGAGCACTTAGTAATTGTTGTGTCCAAGGAGTGGTATTATAAGAACACAAGCCATATAAGAACATCCTGAAGGATTTTTGTGTTTTTGCAAGTAAGTGTTGTTACTAATAAACAAAGCAATAAACTATTTGCTATGAGCTCATGGTAGCGGGGGTTACAACGCGCAAGTAATACTTTTTTGTATTGCAAATAAGTCTAGACTACGGTAGCTACGAGTACATCAAATCAGGGGCTCACATCCTTGTTAGTACCTGACACAAATCTATTCTGTTCAATAAAATAAAATAATTTGAATTAAATAGAAATAAGAGTTTAAGGATTCGTATGTACCTGAGTATTCTATGATAAATATCTAATTCGTTGATTTCTTGTTTATGAACACACATATGATGCTCGGGCTGGGCTTCTCTTACTTTGTCTTGTATCGTCGACCAGCTCACCCATGCTAAGTCACTCTGAAATATCCGAATTTAGATCATCAATTAGACAAAGTATACAACATTAAATCATCGTCTTCATATAGGTATAGCCGGGATGAGGACATAGATTGACTTTCTATTTTTAATCATGTTAAAATAATTAGTTTTTTTTTATTCACCAGTGCAGTTGAAACATATTTACCTCTTTTATCTTAAGTGCATTATTGTAAAATAACTTCGTGTCATATGCATAATATAAATTGTACATTGATATAACTAATCTCATCAGCCAGATGATTGCACACAAAACAATTAAAGACCACCTGTAACAAAAAGAAAATCGTTTGAATAAATCAATCGTTTCGTTTGAATAAATAATCAAGTACAACACTTGTACTGAAGTGTCATATACATATATAAATATACATATGTAGTCACCCAGTCTTGAATTTTGCCTTTACATGTGTCACGTATATACCAAATATATATTATACGAGGATAAATAGAGGAATTACTTCAGACAATTGCTTATAACAATTAAACCAATAAATAAACCAACCGGCGCGGCGAATCATTCTCAAAATGCATATGTTAGAAACATATGTGGTAATTTCCTATTAAAAAGAGTTACGTGTTAACAATAAAAAATACAACTGCGCCATTCATTACAACTATCAGCTTTATCAAAAAGAAAGTCAACTGGTAAGCAGGTGTAGTCACCTTTGGGCGGGCGCAACTTGGATACCAGCTAGGAGCTTGTGATTCGGTTTAGAGACGAGCTGTGAGAATTTTCGCCAAAGACAGTATTGAGCCCTTAAGTTTAAGGCGAGATTGCCCAAACTGATTACAGGCCTGTATCAAAGCCAAAGGTGGCCATTTCGAATAGAATCATTTTTTGTATTTTTTGATTAGACTTTCATAAATATGTACAAATAAGTTTTATTAAGATTACATTACTTCATAAACAAATAAATGCATATTCATTTGTAACAGAACTTATGGCCGGACTAGGTATAAAAACAGGATCATAAAAAAATGTATACATTTGATTTTGATAGATCTCTTTGAAGTTTTTAATGTATAGAGGAGCCTACATCCGTTCTCCTCCTCCATCCAAGTGCGCCCGCCCAAAGGTGATTACAGTACTCCATGTGCGGTCTGGCTTAAGACTTGTATAAGTCTTTATTCCGCACTGAAGTACTGCTTTGTTCTGTTAAGCACACCGAGTTTCTTGGACGCCAGTTTGATCTTCCCCTCCCAGGTGATTTCGGTATTGGCCATCGCTGGAGATCGCGACACCTAGAATCCCAATACTTTGTGCGATGGTAAATGGTGTGTTCTGGAATTGAGGAATCACAGCAAATGGGGTTTTCTTAAACTTGTGTCTTTACGGGGTTGAATTGGACCAAGTTCAGTCACCTCCAGTCAGATACATTTGTCAAAGTACCCTCAATGTCAGACACAAGTTTATAGCAGCTTTCCTCTACAAGGGAACGAGCGATGTTAGCTCGGCCTATATAATAAGTGTCCCCGGTGCTGTCGTCCTCATAAATGCCACCAATTGACAAATTATCATTGATATAGAGCAGAAATAGTGTCGGAGACAGTACAGAGCCCTGTGAGACGCTGGCATTGATACCCATACTATCGGAGCAGTCACCGTTGACCACGGCTTTTATGCATATGTTGGATAAGAAGCTGACAAGCCATTTGCACAAGCCCTCGGGCAGCCTGTACCATGGTTCGATATAAGACCCCGATAACAGACCCGATCGAACGCCTTCGCCATATTTAGGCTAACTGCCGAGGCCTCACCTTGGCTCTCAATCGCCGAAGCGGTGTGTAAGATACAAGATACACTAAAAGATCACCAGTCGAGCGGCCGTGACGGAAGTCGTATGACAGTCGCTGATTAAGTAGTGATACTCTAGGCAGTGACGTGCACTCCATATACTATCAATTTGATAAATACCATCCGATGTTTCTTAATTCTATTATTTATTCAGGAAAACTCAGGTGTGCACGTTCACAACAAAAATGTCCCCAGGGCGCTACCCTCAATATGCGCGATAGTCTGAATATGTTAGGCATGGATATACGTTGCGACCTAAACTAACGAAATTACATCGAGAGCCTCATTTTAACAGCTTCAAAGAAACTCGGAGTCCTGAACAGGGTACGCCGGTTCTTCACGCCGGACCAGCTTTGTCTTCTTTATAAGACTCAAGTTCGGGCCTGCGTTTAGTATTGCTCGCATCTCTGGGACGGCTCTGCACAGTATCTTCTCGAGGCTCTCGGTAGGTTGCAGCGACGGGCTATCCGCATAATCGACGACGAAGAAGTCACAAAACATCTAGAACCTCTGCAACTTCGTAGGGACAAAGGATCCCTTTTTTTACCGCCTGTACCACGGTGAGTGCTCTGAAGAACTATTTTCCCTTATCTCACTCTCTCCCTTCTGTCATAGAAGAACCACACGTGCAGGCTTGCGATGTCATCATTCCACTGTTGAGGACATTAGTTCTCGTACTAAAAAGTTCGGCAACTCCTATCTCTGTCGAACTATTAAAAAGTGGAACGCCTTGCCTGCACATGTGTTTCCTCCTTCCTACAACATGGGATCCTTCAAACGAAGCGAGAAGAAGCACCTTGCGGGCCAGCATGGTAGCGTCAACTAACAGGACACTGTAGTCCTTTGTCAGTTGCCGCTGCAATTTGGGCTCCTCTTTTCGCTTACCAACAGGCGAAGAGGAGCCACTATGCTGAGCAAATAAAAAAAATAAAAAATCTTATTCATAGTTTTTAACTAATATTACGTATCAAAAACAAACAATTAAAAACATACAAACATAGTCATATTCAAACCGCAGCTAGGCGCTAGTGTAGCACATTGATGTGCTACACTAGCGCCGCATGGCAGCTTGAGACACAAACTATTTCTGTCTAAATTTACGTATGTTTGCCGTGTTGGTAATACAGAGAGTGTAGTGTGCATTCCTGTAAATACATTGCCCACAATAACACAAGTAACGCACACAATCGCATAGTATAGACAATGTATTTTCAGCTGAACTATAACGTAAATTACCGAAGTGTCGCGAATATTGCTACGTAATTATTTTAAAAAGTAGTTTGCTGCATATAATTATAGTGAAAGAAATTGCCATTTCTTTTTTTTCGTATAAAATTGATGTTAAATTTTATTTTGATTTTAAAACGGCCGCCATTGTTTTTTGATTTGATTTTGACTGGTAGCAGACAAAATAAGATTTTAAAGTTGATAAATATGGATGATATGCACTGCGAAAGTTGTTCATGTGGTGTGTGTGTGTTGGGAAAATAAAAAATGATGCGTTTTCAAAACTATCTTTCGGTGAAAAATAACAAATGATCACATACATCATTATTTCCACAAGACTGGGTAACCAAAATCAACATGCTGTATTTTTTGGTAAGTTAATAGCTTTAAAAAAATTCTGCCTATCCTGTTAAAAATCTCTGTGCACGCCACTGACTCTAGGCATGCCAGGAGCCGTGTGTATATCACAGGTTCCATCGCCTTAGAGAGAAGGGAGGTTATAGCGATAGGCCTGTAATTCGATGGGTCTGATCTATCGCCCTTTTTGGACACACATGTGCACATTGGCGGTCTTCCATGAAGACAAGACTTGCTCAGTGCACTAGAAAAGCACAAAAAAGCGCGTTAGCACAGAACATAACTCAGGAGCACATAGCTTAGCACCACAGTCGGCATACCGTCTGGCCCACTCAGCATATGAATGTCGAGAGAGAATAATGCCCGCCAGACATCTCGCTGGGTAATGGAGATTTCCGGCATTGCACTGCCGCAACACGGAATAGTAGGTGGCACAGCTACACCGTCATTCATATTTTAGTTAGAGGCAAAGAGTTTACCGAGTAAATTGGCTTTCTCATTTTGTCGCTATGGGCCAAACTGCCATCCGGTTTTCGCAATGGTGGCATGGATGATTAACAGTAATTTCCCTCGGCAGCTTTAGCGAGCGACCAGAAATCACGTGAGAGCCGTGCTTGAGAGAGGGAAGGCTCGCAAGCCGCTAGCCAACTCTGTCGACGAAATCGTACTTTAGTCTACCAATCACTCCTTTACTGCACCTCGAGGCAGCATTCAGTTGGCGCTTCAAACCAGCGATCCCCATTAGCCGTAGTCCAGGCCTTGTAAGCAGCCTGCTTAAGATTGGTTTCTCTACAATACCGATTAAACCACGGTCGGCTTTTGACTCCCGCAGTAGCTACTAGGCGATTGGGAATATAGCATTCCATGCCATGCAATATCACCGCAGCCAATGCGGTTACAAATTCCAAGCATCTGCCTCCACGGGTACGATGCGTAAAACTCACGCAATCCATCCCAGTCTGCTGACCTATAGTACTAAATGCGACGACATCCGGCAGGCCGCGGTGGGCCACTTCTGGTACAGGGTACCTGAGTCCGGATGAGATAGTGATCCGATGAGCCAAGTGGCGCATCCACTAAGACATTATACTCATCCGGACGTGTGGTCAGTAAAAGGTCCAGTAGAAAGCTTGCAAGGTCCTCTACATGAGGTATTCTCGTGGAAGAATGAACCAGTTGTAAGAAACCATAGATCAGAGCAAATCTCCTACGCGTCTGACTGACTGCAATGCATTAGTCTCCCAAAATCACTAACTCCGCGGAGGGATACTGTTGGATAACTCTGTCTGTCATCATTTGCATGTGCTCAAATAAACAGGCTGTGACTGTATACCTGTTAAGGCACGCGTAAATTCGGGTGTGGCCGCCATGATCCACACGTTCCCATAATACCGACAACTCCACATTCGTTGTGGAGCGGGTGGCCGCTGTGAAACTAGGTACGTAATAACGTTTTCATTTTTCTTTTTGCCATAACGTGTTGAGGTATAAAATGAGAGGTCGATGAATGGACAGAGCGAAGGACAGAACCGCGGTGTTTTTCACCACAACACACTGCATCTAGTGTGATTTACTGGCACGGCGGGCGAAAGGCCCCCTTGATTCGATTCCCACATATACTATGTATTATAAGTACATATTTACAGGATTTTGACAACACGACTGCAGCAATTAACATTGTCGGAACTGCATTTTGACGATTTTTATTTTAATGCACTACAAGTCTTAAAATATCAATATGTTAATTGCTGCAGTCGAACAATATAACGACAGTTATTGTAACTATAGTGCATCTTGTTTCATTGGAACAAGATGGCGCTGTGTAATTTTTCCTGAAATATATTATAATGATTTCTGAGCATCTTAGTACACAGACGAGGTCACATGCATATTTCATCTGGATGTTGTATTATTCACAAGGGATATGGATGCTTTATTTACCTTACAATGTAAATCTGTAACCAAGGCATCCAACCGAGATGGTTGCGTAAACTAGTATACGAGCGAGAAGTATAATATTAACTAAATGATATATTTATAAAAAAAAGCGGACATGTGCGAGTCGGACTTGCACAGAAAGGTTTTTATACCACCGTCAAATGTTTAAGACTACATATTTTAAAAACATCGCTGTAACAAATAGTTAATCTTGATTGAGGGAGAAACTCACATTTGCCATTGGAAAACTGTTATTCCCGTACACCATATAGGTCGCGGTTAGTATACCAACTGTAAATAAGTAAGTAATGTAATTGCAATAAAATATATTTTTTTGTGTTATATAACTACAAACGGTACGGTTACGGTATTCAGATTTTTTCCTTTACTTGTGATTCTAATTTAATAGGTTTTGATTCCCTTGCGAGTGTCAAAATATGCAGCATAAACGAAATTCAAATGGACGTATCTTTTGATTGCATTGACTTAGAAGTTTGATTTTTTTTCACTGCTCCATGGGATTGTACACTTGACTATTTGGTATTATTTTCAACTTGATATTTCAACACGTTCCTAAGAAAAAGGAGAGACGGCCAACAAAGTGTGATCCTATAAGTGTTCCATTTTCTTCTTTTAAGATACTTGACCCCAAAAACGTGACTGTTTTGCCAGGAAATTATCACTAAAGTTGCTAAATGAATTTTGACCGTTCATTCACTATTCAGTTAACTTTCACCAGTAAGTATATATTTCTTAATTTTCTTATTGTCATGCCCTTCTTAAGTGATAGGAGACATGTAACTTTGTCAGGTTTTAATGCTATGGTAACCCAGTTCAGTTATATAGAACTTAAAGATTTTGAGACGAAAAGACGTACATGGAAAGACATACCTAGTAGCTACATTTATTTGTATCACAATTCCGACACCAACCTCACAGTTGCGTAGTTCAGAAAATATTGTCAAATAATTTGATGTCAGGGTTGTCGACCCTCCAGTGTAATTTTCAAATATTTACAATTGATTTTAGATAATTAATTGAAGATTCTTACATGTTTTTTTGGTGTATTGAATTTTTGTATGGTGCATGAAAGAGATGGAGTATACTTAGAAAGAATTATCAAAATAGGATTAGAAACAACTACAAAGAGTTTTTTACATTTATAATAATATACTTTATAACAAATAGATACTCAATTTCATTTTACATTGAAGTCGCTTTGTTCTGTCAATTTAATATATTCGCTTACACTATCAAAAGAAAAATATTTAAAATGTGGCCCTCATTTAAATATTTTTTTAAATTTATCATTGCATTAACAACTTTATTAGGTCTTATTAGTTCATGAGCTATGATTTTTTACAATTGTAGTGCTAATAAATTCGCTGTTATGTATTTATAAATTTAATTGGTGATATGTCCATGTGGCCGTATGCTAATAATACCCTAACAGGATAGTCATAACATAACCCTCACTTAAAATACTGTTTATTATGTAAAGCTCAGTCTATGTCTGACCCAGTTGATGTAAATAAAACTTTCTTGCCTCTACTCTACCTTTCACCACAGCTAAATACAGACATTGTGAATGTAAATTCTTATAATATTTATTTTCTTAAAATACTATATATACTATACATATATATATATATATATTATATATATATTATATATATATATATATATATATATATATATATATATATATATATATATATATACTTGGAAAGTGCATGCCTTTGCACATTTCAAATTTTACCCATAAAAACATAAAATTGAAGTAAATGTAACTTTAGTGCGGATTCTACACACAAACAGTCTAACAAAGACAATTTACACCTCTAAGAAGATAAATTGGGGCAACAGCTCCTAATTAAATATCATTTGGTACTGAGTGGGGAACACAACATAATTAAAAAACATTAAAATATATGCAATTTGAATTCGCAGAGCTCTAAAACTGATAAAAAAATAGTAAAATCACAACATATACAATACATTAAAAATACATATAACATTTTTTTTTATACAAGGTCTAGAGGCTTACAAGCATATGGCCCACCTGATGTAAAGTGGTCACCAAAGCCTATGAACACTTGCAGGACAGTAAATAACTATGTACAGGAGCCTATAAGTAAATCCCTTGCAGGAACACAACAACACTGCAGGGAGCTCTTCTCCAGCCCGGCTAATTTAACCCTACCTTTTTAAAAACACCCAAACCAAAACAAACAGACATATACAGGGATCAAACTCAAAAACCTTTCTGTTAAATTAGTACAAAACTAATCACTTTGCCACAGGGCTATCAAAATTATTAACCTGTCAAATAGATCTATATTATATTGTGTGTTAACTGCCAGTTAATTTCCTGGTGCATTGTAGCCTCCAGTTGCCACGGCTAATGCCCTGTAGATGGACGCTGCCTGGTATTGTTCCAGCGAACTGACAGCAAAAGCATAAAAATCGTATAGATAGATACATAGATAAATTGCAAAATAACCACTAAGTTTCGTAACTTTAAAAAAAATTATATTATAAAAAAATTATTATAAAAAAATTATTATTCTATTTCTAATCTTACAATCAGCCTAGTTGGGAGAATATATTTTTTGACATTCCCCCACCTTCTTATCCCATTGACATTGAATGTGATTTTATTGACAACTATAGGTGGGTCATCAGTGCAAACACTCTGGCTACTAATCGGGATTCTAAACCTATCAAGGTGGTTTATGTAACTACTATTAGTCAGCTGATTTTGCTATTTGTGTAGTCTAGATCAAAATTTATGCAATTTCAACTTTTGTAACTAATTAGAGAGCAACCTTGTGTAGACTACACAATAGAGGTTCCTCTCTCATTTTTTAGATAATGTATCAGAGACATGAAATAACATATGTCAGAGCATGTTCAGAATGTGTCCATATGACAAGTCAGTCTAAAAAGAGTACACTATGCAGCAAACCCAGCAGTAGGTTAGCATGATGTTAATAGTCCAATTCTACAAAAAAAACTGCAGTTGCATGTTTACGATTGACATTAGAGCTGTGCAGAAGCAGTGCAATGCCATCACACTATTCTTTTAAAATATCATATACTGTAGCATTCGCATAGCAGCACTGCAACTACTTTGCAACTGTGTGGTTCCCTATAATTTAACTAACACTTATCATGCCATCATATTCAACCTGCTCCTTACTTAAGCTATAACTTTTGATGAACGCAGCCACTCTAAATGTGCTAGATGCACTGTTGCCATAGTTTGCTGGTGAGACACATTTGAAATTTAACGGGGAGAGTTTCTTCCTTCCCTTCAGTAAACATCTCCCACAGCAAAACAAACATTTTTAATATAAATCACTTTTATAGGTTATTATTTTTCACATCCCTAAAACTTGTTTAGGATCAGTATTAGTAAATCTCAAAACTCAAAACTTCTGTCAATGCTATGTAAACATCAAATTTCTGACAAACATGCTAGCATAGCGATTCTTGAACTACTGCATTGCAAAGTCACAGCAGCCAGATCTCATATCAGAAACATAAAAATTTGACATGCATGATATAGCAGTGCAACCGCAGGTTTCCCTTGTTTTTAAATATTTATAGTTTTTCAATCATCAATCAATTATCATCAACACATTTTGTTACACAGTTAAATTTGCACTCACCATTTCCATGACACTCTCTCCACACACTTTGAAGTTGGATATATTACATCAGCAAATGTGAGTTTTCCAATATCTAAGTTTGGATCATTACGAAATAATCTTGGATAGTCTATACAATGTACCAAAAATGTTGAGAACCATACTATAAATATGAATTGTAATAATGAAAATAGATCTGACATTATCATAGGATAGAAGCCACCACGTACATAGTATCTATACATTCTTGTGAAAAATGAGTCAAGATCATCTATATGGGTCCATCCTCCTGAAAAATATAAGAATATCAGAACATTGCAATATATCCATCACCTAAAAATTTACACATTATTATTGTGAAATGCGTTTAAATCAGCAAGTAAAATCAAATTGAAATTGGATTAGAACTATGTAGATATACAAACAGACAATATTATGTTGTATCTAAAATTTTATAATGACAAAGCAAGAAATATGTATTTACATTTGACAGAGTTCCAAACTATCATATACTTAAAATAACAACATAGTATTTTCAATCTGGCATTCATTGTTATTTCTTCCATAAAAATACCACATGACAGATAACAATACGTTTTTTTTGTTAGGAAATAAATAACATGTGCACTGTATACTAAACAAAGAAAATGACAATGGCCTGTCGTGAGTTAGTTACCTTTATTCTTTGGGACTTTATGGATGATAACATTGGTGGTATCTTCGTGCTCGTGATCCAAGGTAATCATAGTAGGAGCAGCGTTTGAATTTTCCATTTGATTCCCGAGTGGTGGCGTTAATTCATTGGTAAGTGCGCTGTATGTAACATCACGTCTTCCATAATGAGCCATTTTTCTCCACACTATCTTATGCCAAATATGATTTTATACGTTTATTTTCTCTTCGTAGAAGCCATTTACTACCTGTTCATTTTTGACTTTGTCCCAAAAGCATAATAAATAACTTTTGGCGAACAAAGCGTACCTATTTACAAACGTTTGTTATTGCTCAAAATTTTGCACTGGTAAAGCGAATGTGTTTGCTTATATTATTACTTCATAAATTAAAAACATAACAAGTTTAAGAATACAAAAAATTTCGTAAGTTCACTGTATACATTGAATTTACACTCCACAAAATGAAATGACGAAAATAAACCAACGAATGATGTAGATGAGTGAATGACAGCTGACAGCCAAGATATTGTAATATTTTTTTTTGGTTCTTTTTATCCCCGAGGGGAAAGGCAAAGGGATCTAGCCCATACCGCCAAGTCATCAGTTTAGAACCATTTGAAAATCTTAATTCTATGTTCCAGCTTCAGGAACTGTGCTCAAAAAATACTTGGGAAGGGTACTTCGACCCAATCAACCCAGTTTAAATACCACCCGTAAAACGATAGGAATTTTACAAGGTTTTCTTGATGAACTTATTCACGTCTTCCAAAAAGTGCATAAACGTGTTATATTTGAATATTTTTTTATTATTGTATAATTGCACTAGCACTTATGTTACAAAACACTATCGAAATTGTCACATAAAACTAATTTTACACTAAATTGTAAAAAATTCAAGTATAAGAACAATGTCACTCGTCAAAAGCGCGGGAAGAAGTCCAAGATATTGTAAATGCCAAAAATCAACACACTAAGAACGAGCAGAACTTAGGAACGATAATAGGCTAAAGTTTTATAAACATACAGCCGTGTATTCTTAAATATTTCTACTCATAAAATGCATTATTTTATTCAGAAGGGAGTACAAAACATATATGATATGCTATCCTAAAAGATAAAATGATTATTGCCGCTGTTATGTTTCGTTTCTTACCAATTTAAATTAATTGAGGAATAATTGGTGTATTGTTTAAAGCTGCACTGGATGTTTCACATTAGGATAAATTTTAATAAATAATTAGGATAGCGAAGCAGGTGAGTAAATTTGTGTACGAGTAAACAGAATTTGAAAATGAACAAAGCGTATGCCTATTAAACTTTGATTTAGTCGAAGATGAGTGACTTCAAGTCTAATAGAAATAAATTAGTACTTAATTTCGGATAAGCCTGCAATACGAGTCTGCAAACATTTACCTCAAGTGCCATCGAGTGCCGAGATATCATACGTGTACAATTTAAGAGCGGAATTATAAAATTTATAGTCTAACTAAAAATAGCTGGATCAAGAAGATCTGGCATCATATATATCTGGAACACCCATCATTCATCAAGCGGTAAGTCCCGGATACATCCACTACGGAGCCAGAGGTTCGCTATGATCATCAATCAAGATATGGCGAGTCCAGTTATTACATTGGAGCGACTGCCATTAGACCTCCGTAACCCATAAAGGGAAACCAGACAAGACAATGAATCATGATTCCACATCCAGAAGATCTGCATGTGCAGGTTTCCTCACGATGTTTTCCCTCACCGGAAATTGTACCTACTCGTAAAAACCATATAGGCACCCGCCGCGCCGGGGTTCGAACGCGGTACGTCACGCTTGTTAGGTGTGGGGTTCTACCGCGGGGTCACCACCGCTTCTATTTCTGGAACATGTACTTTAATTATTTTATTATGTTACATTATCTTCTAGCAGAGTGTCCCTTTTACCATACTGAATGTACGGCATGAACACAGTAGGTACACACAGCCTCACAAGCTAAGTTTATATACAAGCATGTGATATCTGCCTATAATTAACTTGTACACACATTTTTTATGCATGTTATGTTGTATAATTTAGATTGTATAAGTTGTTGGTGGATAAATAAATAAATAAAAAAAAAGTGCGCCATATTTTTATGTTTTGATAAATTAGTAGGTAGTTGTACTAGTGACCGAGATTAAGCCTTCAGAACCCGTTATATACCTTTTCCCATACATTTCGCGGTCATATATGACCACACGGGTTTCGAAGGGTTTTACACGAAGACGCAAAGAAAAAGCCAACACGGCTTTTTCTTTGCGTCTTCGTGTAAAATTGCATTTATCATTCATAAAACACACTTATCGACATATGAAAAAGACAGCTTGTGCATAATACGTAACATACCAATTTTCCCAAAAAGACTACACTTTTATTATTAGCCAATTTCGAATTACAACATAAAATTTTCATGTAAAGGGGATATGCTCATCCTTAAATCAATTGTTTAGACATGAAGCGTAGGTATGAAATGTGTCATTGACCGGATCTTTCTTTCTTTGGATTGATTTCTGGAACTCACTCGATTTTCGATCCTTAATAATACCTACATTTGAAACAGATAATATTTTTTGGAGTAATAACTCATACACTAATAAATAATATCAAATCATCAAAAAAATGAGAATTAATTCTAGCGCCATAAATTAACTATCTAAACTTGTTTATTTGTTTCTAGGTTCTATGTTTACCAGTTTAAATGTGAATAAGAGGAAATGTGAGAAAGATACTAAAAGAAGATTGAAAGCAGGAAACCATATCAATGGTGCGTTATACTGGGGTTTGAAGAGTGAAAATATATCGAGCAAAGTTCGCCTTGCATTTCCGGGTGTATTACTGCCAATATTGACCCTTTTGATTTTGATTGAAGCAAGAAAGTAGGGTAAACGCTGTTGAATAGAGAGGGCTGAGGAGTGTGTGGAATGAAAGAAAGTGATAAAAATTGTAAATGGTATAGGTACTGAAATGGTTTGGACATTTGGAAATAATGAATGGCAAAAGGGTTACGAAAGATGTATAGGTATCTACCAAGAGTCAATGAATTTATCAGCAGCGGCCGCCCTAGATCCACACATATGGCTCAAGTAACTGATGTGCTGAAAAAGATCCAAATCAAAAGCACCCAAAACCGAAAAGCACGCGTGAAGAAATAATTGAGTGAAGAGGTGAGAAAGGTATATTTGGATCGGTGCACCTGGCGTGCTATAGTCTCTACCTACCCCAATGAGAGGTGATATGTATGTAAAATTAACACTGACTCTGATCACAGCCGGATACAAATATCCGTCGAAATATCACACAGTAGCAATGCGGCGCGGTCGCAATGGTGGATTGTCATGCGCTTCCCATGCATATATTTTTATTAGTTCTGTAATATTTAGCTTATTGTACCTTTTAAAGTGGCAACAGTGGTATCATAATAGTGTAATGTAACAGTTCATGTATATCGTCAACGAAACAATACGGCAATTCTGTTAGGCACTGAAAAAGACAAAGTGTACAGGATCGAGTACCAGACTGCCGATGAAATGCGGTGAAAATTAATAGTTGCATTCAACATCCTTTGGCGAAAATATTTTGAAGAAATACGCTATCCCAGGTTCATTTTCACACCAAAACTCTTGCGGCAGCTTCTATAATACAACATGGAGGAACATTTAAACATCGAATGTAAAAATAGGTACCTAACTGCAATCCATGACATAGGTAGATACAGTTATGTGCACAAGTTACCCTTGCCGTATTACCATTTCAATGACCATGGAAACACCAGCAGAAGCAAAGTCATTGCGAGCCCGTTTACAACTGGATTTTCGTCAGCACAAGTTGGTAAGCAGGGCTTCCCTTTAAAAGCGGAAAGAAAGTCGAGGTAGGAGTCCTCTAGCCGCAACTACTCGACATAGCACCGACCGGACAGTCACAGCTACGCGTTGAAATGCCATCGATTCCGCTGTACCTCTCTCGATTACATTGCTCTACAAAGGTCAAAGAGGTTGTAGAGTATCGACTCGAGCGGTTGCAATCTGACCATAAGAAATTTCAATTTCTTTGTAGTAAGGATTTAGAAACATCATCTGCCGACCTTCATGAAAGAAGAATTCTGGTCTGATCGAATCGTATTTCGAAAGTTCCGATGATGGTTGCCTAACGTCATATCACCGATACTACGTACAATTAGTTCGTTTAAATTATGTTTATTTTAATATCAGTAAAGTACATTTCATACATATTTTATGTTCTGGTATTTTATCTATGGATTATATATATTTTATCTTATTGTGAATCATGGGTATGTCAAAAAGATCAATGTTGGCATTAAAACACCGGAATGTTCGATATATTTTTACTCTTCAAAACCCAATATAACGCACCATTGATATGGTTCTACCTTCTTCTACCGTACCCATGATTCACAACCGTACGTCAATGATGGCATTAATACACCCGGAAATAAAAGGCAAGATTTACTTGATATATTTTCACTCTTCAAAACCAAGTATAATGCACCATTGATATGGTTTTCTGCTTCCTCTCGTCTTTCAGTATCTCCATCCCATTTCCTCTCATTCAAATTTCTAAAACGTAAACATCGAACCTAGATAGACAAATAAATAAGTTTAGTTAGTACTGCGGATATTCGTTCGAAGTATCAACACACTGTTCGAAGATCTTGCTCTTCAGACGATGAGGTATTTTAGACGTGAAGGTGTGTCGAAATTTCATGAACGCTGCCCAGCCGAGTTGGATCCGTCTGTTGACCTCTCGGTCGAAGTTGGACTTACCAGTTGATTATTGACGAGCTCGGTGGCTCAGTCCGCAGTCGTGAATGACGCGACTTTGACACCAGCGCTCGTGGGTTCGATTCCTACACAAGACAAACATTTGTGTGCATGAACATGTCCGTTTGTCTTGGTCTGGATGTTTTAAGAGAGGTAGAACGCATCAAAGCAGCCCGTCTGGGGAAGTACCTCCACCTCACAGAAAACATACATACATACATTTATTCTCTTATGTTAGTATTTTTCTTTTTTGATCGGGTTATGACCATCTCACCGCCAACTCCTGTGTTAGTTGAGTTTGGGGAGTGTGGGATATGGCGTCTTATGGCGCTCGGTTCTCTCTACCTATCCCGCAAGGGATTTGGCGTGAAGATATACATACATACGTATGATATATTACGATATTCTATACCTATATCCTATTATGAAGTGTTTCGTAACGTTTACGAAACAGTTATAAAAGATTACCCAAAGGGACTCAAAAGTCTGTTTCTTATTAAGTCTTTCTGTCTTACAGCATAGACCTACGGTATCGCGCCTAAAAACGTTTTAAAACATGGTTGTTGAATTTTATCATCACACGATTTACACGTCACATATAAGTATAATACATTTAGTTGGGTGCTGATAAGGTTGAATGAAAAGGTTTAAATCATCATAAAATACTTTATATCATTGCAAAACCAGTCGCAAGTTTTACACCAATCGATAGTTTCGATTAGAAGAAATGTTGACATTTTTATTTAGTTCATGCTGCATTCTGCTGGTTTTCCAAAAGTATGTATTGATGTGCATTTATATTTACTAAAGACACGCCGGAGACGAAGGCCCTGATCGACTCTCTGGAGCACTCGGGTACCCGTGGTGTCGTTACGCACCAACAGCTCGCCACAAGCTGCCCTGCGGGGTTATTATTATTATTCTCTTATTTCACGGGTTTTAATCCCGGTCATTTGATAGGCGTGCGCGGGGATATGAATCCAACGCGTAGAGGCCCCTTCTAAAAGAATGATGTATGTATTATACCAGCTGTGACCTGCTCTGAGGGATATCAATGGGAGGATATACCAACGAACAGGTCACAGCAGGTATTGTAACTATTGCAAATGTGTCGGAAATAATTGGGCTATTGAAATGAGATCTGGAGGGATTAATAGTACTGGGCTATTACAGAAGAGAGACGGACACCTGCCATAACTATCCTATCTGATGTTACTTCGGCAGGCGGTGGCTCGCCACTCACTAGATGGACCCCTGAAATGTCAGAGAAAGTTGGCCGGGGGCAACACCGATGTGAGTGACTCAGGGGTGTCGAGAAGTATGCTGCGCTTTCTCCGAAGTTACTCGCGGCGTTATGCCCTTTAACACTTCCACCCCTGGAGCATATCACCTGCTAGAGCAATATACTCTATCGACTCCTCTCTGGACGGCCAATGAAGGCAAACCAGAGCTAAGAGTCCTGCGGGCCTTGTTGACTTTTCACTCCGACCGAAGAAGACACGCCGGAGGCGAAGGCCCCCATCGACTCTCTGGAGCACTCACCCGTGGTGTCGTTACGCACCAACAGCTCGCCACAAGCTGCCCTGCGGAGTTATTATTATTATTATACCATGTTCTTAACAGTGGAATAATAAGCAAGATAATAGACAAACCTGGTCCGGCGTGAAGAACTGGCGCACCCTGTTCAGGACTCCGAGTTTTTTTGAAGCTGTTGTGATGAGGCTCTCGATGTAGTTTCGTTAGTTAAGATCGCAACGAATATCCATGCCTAGCATATTCAGGCCATCTCGCATACTGAGGGGAGCGCCCTGAAAACTGGGAGTGGGAAGGAATGAAGTTAGGATGAAATAGCCTAGATTTGTACAAATTTACACTATTCTTGATTTGGGATGAAATTTTGGCGAACCTGGAAGTCGAGCCGCCAGTAATAACGCCAACACTACGGTCGTTTCTTTCTTATGACAAGCATTTGAGCCTATGAATATGTCTGTTAATCTTTGTTTAGGCACTTTCTATGTGTTATAATTATGTAGCTACAAAAAGGTTACTTGCTTACGGTTACCGCTTGGCTATTCATAGTACGTACCAACATTGCCTAGCCTGCCTAGTAGCCTATGGTATTAGCGAAAATACTGATTTTTACATGGAGTGACTGCCGTCAGACCGCCACAATACACAGGGAAAACCAAACCCTTTCTTAGGTTAGATTCGAAATATAATTTCTTAGACGCGTGTGTTTCATCACGATGTTTTCCTTCTCCGTCAAGCCAGTACGTAATAATTACAAGTATGTACCTACATAAATCAGAAAACACGAATTTAGTGGTACATTCGAATCGGGGACTAGCAGGTCAATAAGCAAGTTCTTTAGATTTAGATTAGATTAACTTTATTTGCATGAATAAGGTACAATTTAATTGATTTCATTAACAATTATACGTAGTCCGTTCTTATTCTGCCACTAACAGCAGCGTGCAAATATTACATTGATTATAACTAAGATACTGACATTGATTTTGCATTTTGAGTAAAATTTATGGAATAAAACAAATCAAAAACGCACCAATAAAATTAAGATCAACAAGTGCGTACAATATTTTGTGATTAAAATTATAATATGTTATTAAAATAACTTTTAATACTCTTTTAATACTCTAACTTTTATCCACTGCGCTATCATTGCTGTTTATATAATTTAGTAATAGATGACGTTGTGTAATTTATCTTAAAATACAAAACAACGACTGACTGGGTAGTGTCGAGTTTCATCCAAATTAGTTGGACTGTTTCAATGCGACTTAAGTAACCAACATTCAGTAAGTGAACAGCCTAACATGGAAATATGTCAATATGTACTACTCTGTGTAAAAAGTATCGGGAATATGTCAATAAAAAGACCCGCGTAAAAGAGGTCGTTCTAATTTTTTTACTGCATGTTGGTAGCACTGTACTGATTTAGCGCGCAAAATTTGAGCGGGATCTGTCATTTAATTTGTTTTAAACTACACTTTTTGTTGGTCATAGTTTTGAGTCCTCGGCGATTTTTACAATGGAAAATATTGTTGAACAAAGAGTGTGCCTTAAATTTTGTGTTTCAAATGATATTTCATGTGGTGAATCACTAAAAATGTTGCGAAATACCTACGGCGAATCGTGTATATCGAAAACAAGGGCTTATGAATGGTATAAGGCTTTTAAAGAAGGCCGAGAAGTAGTAGTAGACTTGCCTCGTTCTGGTAGACCTTCAACCGCTACGACCAGAGAAAACATCGACAGAATCAAGAAGCTAGTGCTCGAAAATCGACGTATGAGTCTGAGAGAGTTGGCTAGTGAGGTGAACATATCTTTTAAGTCCGTCCACAACATTCTCATTGACATTTTAGGCATGAAACGCGTCGCCGCTCGACTAGTTCCAAAAGAGCTCAATTTTGTTCAAAAAGCGCAGCGAAAGCATGTCGCTGAAGACATGGTTTCCCGAGCTTCTACGGATCCGACCTTTATGAAACGTATAATAACTGGCGACGAGACATGGGTTTATGAGTACGACATGCAAACAAGCCAACAGTCTTCAGAATGGCGTCTCGAAAACGAGCCGAAACCCAAAAAACCGCGGCAAAGTCGCTCCAAAATCAAGGTGATGCTGACAGTTTTTTTTGACTACCGTGGTGTGGTTCACTCCGAATTCCTTCCAGAGGGAGAAACAGTGAATAAAGAATATTATTTAGGCGTCATGAAGCGTTTGCGTGAGAGTATCCGCCGAAAACGTCCAGATTTGTGGCAACACAACTCATGGATGCTGCACCATGATAATGCACCATCACACACAGCCATTATAGTGAAAGAGTTTTTAGCGAAAAATTCAACAAAAGTTCTCGACCAAGCACCGTATTCACCTGATATGGCTCCGTCTGACTTTTTTTTATTTCCCAAGTTAAAATTACCACTTCGAGGAAAACGTTTTGAGTCGATAGAAGCCATAAAAGAAAATTCGCTGAATGAGCTAAAGGCCATACCGCAAATAGCCTATGAAAAATGTATGGAAGACTGGGTGAAGCGGTGGAGATGTTGTATTGCAAGCGATGGGGCCTACTTTGAAGGCGATAAAATAAATTTAGATGAATAATTTGTATTTTTTGTTTTATTGACAAATTCCCGATACTTAGTACACAGAATGTATATTCATAGGTGATAGTAAATTCTCATCTATTCCAGTGTTAGAGCATTTGGTGACGAAGGCACAACACACAAAACAACAAAACGTTTTATAATCGAAGACTCATACAAACCGTACGTATTAATGTAATTACATAAACACACTAGCTGAAGCCCGCGGCTTCGCACGCATGAGATTTGGCTTTTAGTAGCCTTTATTTCTCTATAGACCTCAAATTCTTTCTGTTTAAAAATAAACAAAGTTCAGAATCATAGATGCAACCATAGAGCGATTCAATTTTCATATAGCGCCATCTATTAACCTTTACGGGTGGCAACGTATATTTATTTTATTTTTATCTATCTACAACTTCACGCCCAATCCCTTGCGGGGTAGGCAGAGAAAACCGAGCGCCACGTGACTCGATCCTTACATATCTCACTCGCTTCTTTAACATTCATTGCTATTCTCATGCACGCTCGCCGGTTTCTAGGGCTCCTGACATCACCTTCTGATAGAACACGACCAATTTGATCATGGTAGGTAAGTCTTGGCCTTCCCCGGCTCCTACATCCTTCCACTTTTGCATTGTATATCTGCTACGTCATAATACGAACCCAGAGAAGTCTAGGCCCTACCAAACAGTAATCTCTTACACCAGTGGCTAAGCTAGAGGAGAGTACGACACCTACACCAGTACTGGCATGATCGTCCCGGTCTACCCTAGACCATCATACCACCGGGCAGATCATCGGTGTCGCTCTCCTTGCGCTTAGTCTCTGTCACACATAAAGCATCCAAACGTCTATCATTCATTACGTCTATCAGTTCATTCGTCTTATCATTCAATCCACCTCTCACATTTCACGTGCCTATGCGGCACTCGGATCCCCTCGTCCCGCCGGAATTGGTGCTGCGTGGTGGGTGGCGGCCCCCACCGCCGCATGCAGCTATGTTCGCACCGACGGGGGCGGATCGGTACGCGCCGCCTACGGGGGACGCCCTAATCCGCACGTCGGTGCGCTCTTGGTCCAGAATTGCAATCGACTGATTGGCAGGGGTCGCGAACGAGCACGCTTCTGGCATATGTCCCCCAAAATTTTATTTTTATTACATAAAAAATGCGTAGTTATTTTATGTCACAAAGAATACGTATTCTGTGAAAATAATAATAAAATAAAAGCGCAAAGTCCCCCGGAGGGGAAGATATTTCCCCCTAATTTTAACAGTTTTTCATATTTTACACAGGAACCCTAAATATTTACGGGATAAAAGTACCCTATATTCTGCTCTGAACAGTCTTTCCTACCTACCAGTGAAAGTCCCGTCAAAGCGGTTCAGCCATTTCGATGATTAGCCCGGACAAACAAACAGACAGACAGACTAACAAAAAAGTTAAAAATGCATATTTAGGCATTGGTAACGTGCAAATAACAATATGAGCACAAACAATTATGATAAAGGCTTTATTTTGAAATCACAGAGAGATAGGTACTTCAATTTTATTTATATTATTAATTATTAATATTATTAATAATTATTATATTATTATTACATATTACATTATTATATATATAAAAAAATGCGTAGTTATTTTATGACACAAAAAATACGTATTCTGTGAAAATAATAAAAATAAAAGTGCAAAGTCCCCCGAAGGGGAAGATATTTCTCCCTAATTTTAGCAGTTTCTCATATTTTACGCAGGAACCCTAAATATTTACGGGATTAAAAGTACCCTATATTGTGCTCTGAACAGTCCAGCCGTTTCAGAGATTAGCCGGAACAAACAGACAGACAGACAGACAAAAATTGTAAAAATATTCATTTTGGTATATGTACCGTGTATATATCCATATGCATTTAGTAAAAAGCGGTTATTTTAATATTACAAACAGACACTCCAATTTTATTTATGTGTATGTATAGATAAAAATCCGGCAAGGACGAATGGCGATTGCACACGCTGCGGCAGGGATTTTAATTTTTTCTTCTTCTTTACATGTCGTAATTCATTTTACCGAAAAGCAATATATTTATTTTGTAACGTCTTTGAGCCACATACCTACACTTTAATAGGTACTTATGGAGAAAACCTTAGGAGAACGGGCGAGTGTTATTTAGAAGATATAAGTAATATTTAAAAGCAGGCGTGTTTAATTAGCACTCATTTATACTCACTACAGCACTCACGACCGAGTTTCGCTCTGCGTTTAAAATTGTGAAAATCACGTTTTTATCACGAAATACATATATGTATTATATAAAGATAAAGTAAAACCTTGTAATAACACAGAATTTAATCCAAATTATTAGAGCCGTTTCCGACATACACGAATTATATATATATATAACATGTATGTATAGCATACATAAGAGCGGACGCCCAGCGCGTTACACGTGTCGGCACGGAACTAGTGGCGCACCCTACTGGATCGCGTAGCTACTGGCGACTGGCCAAAGCCGTGCAGGCCAACTTCTGCCAGCCCTCGCTGCCACCGCTGCGATGCCCTGATGGCTCACTGGCTCATCAGCCGCAGGAGAAAGCCGATCTTATGGCCAGCCTCTTTGCGGCTAACTCCCGGATCGATGACTGTAGCACGCAACCACCAACAATACCCTCCAGTGGATCCGTTATGCCTGATATCCACATCAGGCAGCGCGATGTGCGTTTTGAACTACAGTCACTCGATGTCCGAAAAGCCATGGGTCCTGACGGTATCCCAGCGATTGTTCTTAAAAAATGTGCAGCGGAGTTGTCTCCGGTGCTGACGCGCCTCTTCCGCCTCTCGTACTCGACCGGTTCTGTTCCGGATGCTTGGAGAGAGGCCAATGTGCAGCCGGTCCCCAAAAAGGGAGACCGTTCTGACCCATCGAATTACCGCCCCATTGCCGTAACTTCAGTGTTGTGCAAAGTCATGGAACGGATCCTTAACAATCAATTGATCCGTTACCTAGAAGATCACTCCATAATCAATGATCGTCAGTATGGTTTTAGACCGAAACGATCAACGGGTGATCTTCTAGCGTATGTGACGCACCTCTGGGGGGAGGCAATCGATAAATATGGCGAATCCATGGCAGTCAGCCTAGATATCGCCAAGGCGTTCGATCGGGTCTGGCACAAAGCACTTCTCTCCAAACTTCCGGCATACGGTCTGCCCCTCCAGCTATGTAATTGGATTGCTGGCTTCCTGCATGAGCGTAGAATCCGCGTCCTTGCAGATGGATGCGCTTCGCGGTTCATGTCAGTGAATGCCGGTGTCCCACAGGGCTCCGTTCTATCGCCCACCCTCTTTCTTCTGCATATCAATGACATGCTGCCACTTGGTAATATTCATTGCTATGCAGATGACAGTACGGTCCATGGGCGATATTTCGGTCGGCCTGGTGCTGGTCGGACAGAAATCGGTGAGAGGCGTGAGAGTCTTGTCGTTGAACTGAATCGGGTTTTGGATCTCATTAGTAAATGGGGTTCCAATAACCTGGTTGAGTTTAATGCCGAGAAAACTCAGGTTTGCGCGTTTACAACAAAAATGTCCCCCTTCCTTCCCACTCCCAGTCTTCAGGGTACTTCCCTCAGTATGCGTGATAGCCTGAATATGCTGGGTATAGGTATTCGTTGCGACCTTAACCAGCGTTATTACATCGAGAGCCTCATCTCAACAGCCTCAAGAAAGCTCGGAGTCCTGAACAGGGTGCGCCGGTTCTTCACGCCGGACCAACGTTGTCTGCTTTATAAGAAACAAGTTCGGGCCTGCGTGGAGTATTGCTCGCATCTCTGGGACGGCTCCGCACAGTATCTTCTTGAGGCTCTCGATAGGTTGCAGCGACGGGCTATCCGCATAATTGACGACGAAGAGGTCACCAACAACCTAGAACCTCTTCAACTCCGTAGGGACTTAGGCTCTCTAAGCGTATTTTACCGCCTTTACCATGGCGAGTGCTCTGAAGAACTGTTTTCCCTTATCCCACCCTCACCCTTTCGTCATAGAACCACACGTGCGGGCTTGCGATGTCATAGTTCCACGGTTGAGGAGATCTCTTCGCGTACCAAAAAGTTCGGCAACTCCTATCTTTGTCGTACCATTAAAAAGTGGAACGCCTTGCCTGCACATGTGTTCCCTCCTTCCTACAATATGGGATCCTTCAAACGAAGCGTGAAGAAGCATTTTGCGGGTCAGCATGGCAGCGTCAACTGACAGGATACGGGATGTAGTATATTGTCAGTTGCAGTTGCGATTTGGGCTCCTCTTTCGCTTACCATCAGGCAAAGAGGGGCCACTATGCTGAACTACTATAAAATATATATATATATATACCTATGCAAGAATTGCTAAGTAATTTAAAATAACGCGATAAAACAGTTTAATTTCAAATCGAAGTCTAGAAATTATGATCGATATTGTCTCCGCTTCACTATTTTGTATATGACACTCTCCCTCTAGTTGACCTAAATAAGTGACCGACATTGACTGAGATCAAAAAGTAGACAATTGCATATGGTGAAAAGCATTAGAGTAGGCTTATGTTCACAGTGGGTAGATTCAGACCGATGGCAATGACGCACGACATAAAAGAGCCTATGTACTTACGAGTATTATAATTTCAGGCCTATATTTGGATCGCACAGTTACGACCCAATTAAGGAAGAATTTCACGCAGAATATGACGAGAGTACTGAATCGCGTGGAAGTGCGGGTAACCATAGCAAAATTATTGATGCTACTGTCGTTTCAAAGGATCCAAACGACACTCACAGTACCATGTTAAGACATTCAGCAACGTCTCTATCGAGAAAAACAACATCTTGGTGGTTACGCTCCAGGACTAACCTTAAAAACGGCTTCATGTCATCAAATAAAACTAAATCATCGTATATTTTGTTTTAATCATTAAATCGTTAATAATAATTACCTGAGCGACCGAGCTATGCTCCGTATTGTTAATATTTTTTGTGAAAAATCGCGTTTTTAACGTATATAAACCTAAAAACCAAAACCTTATCTAAGTACCAAATTAGAACCAAATTGTTAGTCAATTCCGAGATACACGAAATATATTTATGAATTTGTCAGAAAGGCGATGATATATTTTTGTGTTGGTAACTATTCACTTATAAAATATTTCATTTTAGTTCTTTATCGTTCTTTCGTTATCGTATATTATTACTGTACTCTCTTAGTCTACGTAAATTCCTACCGCTTGTTTTTTCATTGCTTTTTATACTACGTCAGGTGACAAGCAGGCACGCAACGGCATAACAGACCACCTGATGTGAAGCAGTTATCATTGCCTATGAACGTTTGAAATAGAAAAAGCATCGTTCGCGTGTTCACACTGCCCACTACCAAACTGCTGTTTGTTTTTATTTATTATCGTTTCTACAATATTTTTTACATATCTACTTATACTAATATATAAAGCGGAAGAGTTTGTTTGTTTAAAGAGCTAATGTCTAGAACTACCGCCAGGTGGATTTGATTTTTTTTTGCAGTTGAAAGCCCAATTCTTGAAGAAGATCACGGTATAATACTTAGAAGTCCACAAAAAAAAAAAAAAAAGTGTCCGGGGAAAATACCGAATACGCGCGAACGAAGCGGCAAGGCACTATCAACGACCATAAGTGAATTATCATCTCAATGATCATATTCGCCTGCACTATTTTAAGTTACACAGCAACGAATGAATAACATCTAGATATAATTTCGCCCATTTATTTAGTACCGACAGATTGGCCAAATGGCAAAAGTGTACTCAAACTTATCGCCACGCTCGGAAGTCGATGGTTCAAATCTCAGCTTAGCAGTTAAATTTTATTATAATGCTACTGCTCCACCTGCGTGAACGTTAATGTTGATGTCCAACTACTCGTTTATTAAGGCATTAAGAATGCGCTTTGTCTACATTAAGGTTACAACGCCTTTAGAGTGGATTATTCAAGAAGTAACGCGTTAACAAACAAATTGGAGGTTGAAGTTCAATGATGGAGGTTGAAGCAGCTACACTTTTTGCAACAATGAGCGTGATAAATTATTATATGCATTTATGCAATTTTCAAAAAAAGAAAAACCAATTAAGAGAAGATGGTGGATAATTCAAATGCATCGTCGTCACGCCACGCATCACTAACTGCCGAGCGATTCTTATGCGATTGCAGCTTTGGATTCCAAAGACATGGTTCTGTTTGAAGTAGTTCTAAAAACTCCAATGATTTCTCATTCGACCACTCCATTGTCGTTCGCGTTAATGCAGTTCCCGCCTAAAACAAAGTACAATTTCATCCTTTCTCTGCGCGTGCGGCCCGCGGAATGAGACGGCGTTAATGTAGCCAACATCGCTTAGCGCGCTAAGCTACCCGGTAAAACCCTTTGATGTGTCGAAAAAACCGACACCCGAGCTATCGCATTATTAATGCCGTTTGTAATTTAACACGTTAAAACCTTGGCCACATCTACATTAACGTGCTATTAACGTGTTAATTTACGCGTTAAGGCGACACCTCGATCGTGAAGCTTTAAAATGGCTCCGCCCAATCACCCCGCGCCCCTCAAGTGACACTCTACGCTCGATTTGTAAAATTTGAAATTAGCGCCTAATAGGTAACCTGGGGTCAACGTATAGTCAATGCAAACGAACAGAAAAGCTACGGAGTCGCGTCACACCTAAAAAAAAATTATAATATCAATATTTAATAAAAAATATTGATTTAATTATTATTTAGCTTTATACATACTGAACCAAACATATTTATTTAAGCTAGACGGAAAACAATAGTAATAATAGTAATAAAAAACTACAGAAACGTATTCACTTTTAAAAGTTTATTGAAAGAGAAATCAATGACATCGTTTTATGTTTATATCTCTACAAGTTAACATGTCTCGGTATCTATGTTGTTCTTACTTAGGTCTCGTTCAGTGGCGCCCTCATTGAATAAAAAATCATATCATAGCATAGAAGATAAACATTATGAAATCCTATGTTGCATTTATTACGAAGATAGTAAAGTATTTTTACGTCATTAAACCAACACTCAAAATATTCCACTATCGTTGTTATAAGCAAAAGTGCTAAAAGAGGCCGTTTTTGGCAATTATGCCTATAACAACGAAAGCAAAACATTTCAATTGTTGGTTTAATGACGTAAAAGTACGTTATTGTATTTGTAACACACGCAACACAGGACTTTATAATGTTTATCTTCCACGCTATGATAAGATATTTTATTCCTTGAGGCGCCACTGGATGGCATGTATGCCCCTTAAGAAGAATGAAACACCAGCTACATAATACAACATTGTTTATCGAGAGGCTAAAGCGGGCCATTTGTTGATTCGGGCACATATGTTCGAGTGTCATAATGGCTGATAGCACCGAGTAAACACAGGATTTTTTTATTTCGAATAAATAAGAGAAATAAAATTATCAGATTGAATTAGAGAAAGTATTCCCGCTATTACTATGTACTAGTTTTTATATAATTTTCGCAACACATTAACATAATGTGACCTCCAGAATTTTTTTCTTTACAAAGAAGTTAAGGGCTATAACTTATAACACACACTTTAGCCCCTCTACGTTATACCTTTAATGCTATTTTTTTAGAGCACGAAGAGTAAACATTTTATTACAAGCTTTTAGCAACTTTTAGTGCATAAAATGGTATACGGCATCTACACAACTTTCACGCGTCATACCTAACATCGACGAATATATCATTCAGGTATCTACTGAAAGATTGCGTGCCTAAATGATAAAGAAATTGTATATTTTGATCATTAAATGTAAATTTAACCTTTACCAAAAATTTATCAAGCACTTGGAATCCAATCAGCGAAGTGTGAAAAAAAACACAACCAATATTTTAGGGTATCCTTCGAAAGAATAAATTATAATGATTAATTTCGTCTAATGATATAGATTTATAAATTTATGGAAAATATTTAGATTTAACATTCAATTATCACTAAGATTTTAAAAATTGCTGTTTTTGACCCTAGCCGTTATGTAGCTAAATAAATTGATAAAATTATAATTTATAAAATTAATTTTTATTCCTTGAGCCTCTTTAATAAGCACAAATCTTGATTTGGTGCCTTCACCACCAGACTACATTCAAGCTATTTCACGTAATATATATAACCGCTATGAATAAACAAACGTCTTGAAGTACTCGTTTATCCTTGGCGCTAATTTTGGATTGGGATTGCAACAAACATATTTTTAAAGAGTAAATAGCTCTAGCCATCCACCTTGCTGGATGCATCGCCAGGATCCAGGAGGTCTGATTTTAATTTTTTTCTCATTATCTCCTCCTAGGAATATAATGGATAGTTCAATTACTTCCCGATAATCGTCACGTACAATGTTTTTTTTGTAATTCTTGATTATAAAATATCAACAATTCTTTTATTATTGTATTACCAAAATGTTGTGTGACAATATCGGTGTACGATTGAATAGCAGCAGGATTAATAGTTTTCCAGTCGTCTCTAAATTTTTTGAACATTGGGATATCAGGGCTGCTTGTGACTTGGTGGATTTTTGATTCGATTTGACACAGCTTTACCTTGATCCTAGCCGGAAGAGCTCTCTAGTTTGGGTACAGCCAGAAGTTGTTCATTTTCTCTAAATGAAATTAAAATTGGCAGGCGTTCTTCTTTAGGGCTTCTCACGTCCAGACCAGGTAACAATTTCCAATTCCAGTGAACGGTCACCATTTTAGACATATTATTTTGAAAATCTGATTTTATAGATTCCGCTCTATCTTTTCTACTCTGAGTGCTAATGCGTTGATAGACGATTTGTTTATCGGTAAATCATCACAGCTAAAATCTAGTGCTTCTACTACAGCCCGGTGTATATAGACAGAATCCCTTATGCTTAATTGAGATCTATCTAAATCTGCAACTAACATAGGCGTGATAAAGTCTTCCTTCCTCGTAACACATTTGGTCATGTCTTTTTTTCTCTTCTTTTAATTTTCTCTGTTTGGTCCTTTCTTCTTTTTCGGCTAACTTTTTTTTGTGCGCCTGCTAAACATCCTGAATTATTTATATAAATATTTTGTCTTCTTCTATTGTAATCCGTTCTAAAGCATCAGCGTGTGCTATATCGAATAAACTATCTAAATTATTTTGAAAGTCCTCACGGCGCTTGTAAACATCTTGTATTTTTTTGGAAATTTTTTGCAACTCCCTCCTGGTGAAGATTCACAAGTTATTTTACGCAGTTAGGTATATCTCTGGTAGGGATCCTAGCTTTTTCCCTAAATATAATACACTCTCGAATGACTAGGTATGCGCTTTCACTAACAGTCAATTTAACTTCGCGAATTTTATAAAAAAGTACAGGAAGAACATGACGGTTAGACTGTAATTTTGCGCCTATTATTTGATAATTTACGTCTCCAACTAAGAACATACTTGATTTATTGCTTCTCAATTCCAGTGCCATCTTATAAAAGTTAAAACATTACGTATTAATCACGATAATAACTGACATTCAAAATTAATAGACGGTTAGGTAATTATGACGAAGTTAACGATGCTCTCACTAAAGTTCTTCTTTGGTTTAGTGTTAATAATCTGCTTTTAAATGATAAAAAGACTAAAGTAATTAAGTTCTCAACACCTAATGTAAGACAGGTGGCTACCAATGTACATGTTAATGGAACTAATTTAGCCTCTGTGGAGACAACTGTGTTCTTGGGTATAACAATTGACTCCAGACTACAAAGGGGCCCACAAATTGAAAAATTATCAGGAAAACTAAGTTCTGCAGCTTATGCAGTGAAAACTATTAGACGGCTCACTGATATTGATACGGCTAGAATAGTTTATTTCAGCTACTTTCATAGTATTATGTCATATGGAATTCTTCTTTGGGGTAACTCCGCGGATATTAACACCATCTTTTTATTGCAAAAGAGAGCCATAAGAGCTATCTACAAACTTGGTCCCCGGGAGAGCCTTAGAGAAAAATTCAAAGAAATAAATATTTTAACAGTCGCATCGCAATATATCTATGAAAATCTTTTGTATGTCCATAAAAACATAGACTCATTTTGTAAAAAGAGTGATACTCATAGCATAAATACTAGATATAAGCATAATCTTGTGTTATATGCAAGCCGTCTCCACAAAACAAGTAATTATTTTATGGGGCAATGTATACGGTTCTATAACAAACTTCCCAGCAATATAAGAGATTTGTCAATAAACAAATTTAAAACTACTATTAAAGCCAAATTGTGTAGCAGGGCATATTATAAAGTATCTGACTATATTAATGATAAAAATGCCTGGGAGTGAGTCGATCCAATTATAATGTAATTAACAAAATATGTAAATTTGTTTGGATACCAAAAGAGGGATGCCTGAGTTTTTTGGCAGTATTTTTATCAGTGCTCACCTAGTCATAAACTGCACGGTAGGGAAAAAAAATGTGACGATTCCAAACAAATGTAGCCATTTTTACGGAATAAAAAGATTTTGACTTTGAATTTGAACAAATGAATACCGCGAGTACGTGCGGCACTGCCGCGCAACTTGTATGAACATGTTTCGATGTAATTCGGCACGGATTATCGTAATCCAAATAAGTTAAAAATTAATTTCCGAGTGTTTTAAAAGCAAATGAACAAAACTAAGACATATGCGTTAGAAAATAAAAACTTTGAAAAATAAGGGACACCCTAATATACATATATACAAATAGATTTTATAATCTATTCATATTTAAAAAAAACATGTGACAAATGATTTTCTTGCTGTTTCATAACTTTAACTTCAGTATAATGACATTTATTGTATTTTACTTATGTATACTCTGTGTTTTGTATTGTTGTACGTTTCCTTGTTATTTATTAAACTCTCAAGAAGAAAGAACCAGGACCATCTCTGATGTTGCAAAATAAATCTAATCCGTACAATAGTTCAATACTAACCACAATGTATAGAATAGATGAGTTTTTTGTGTTTTCAGTGTTGGTTCATAGTAAATATTATTTGTTTTCACGAGTACCATGGGTATAAGTATACTATCTATCTATATCTTCACGCTAAATCCCTCGTGAGCGCCACATGACTCGGTACTTACACACCTCGCTCGCTTCTTTAACATGAAACATACCGAGTTTTTTTTAAAACTACAAAATATACTATTTTACTAGTAATTATTTTAATACAAAAAAAAAAAAAAAACCTCCACTGGTTTACTATCTTCTGATTGGATAAATTTCCAACGTAAACTAACCTTCACCTACGTACAATGTCGAAGTCGGAGTTCGGTGAGCTTATAATGGTTACTATGAGTTTGTCGTCCCGTATGACACTTACGTTAAAGTAGCATATAAATCGAGTAGTGATTCTTCTAGTGGAATATGTTTATTTAGTAAGTTTCTCCTAAAAAACAAAACAGCAAAAATATTCTATTTTATAAGTTTTTATTTTAATACAAAGAAATAAAGAGTCTCCACTGGTTGCTATGTGCTGAGAGCGCGAACCTTATTGGTATAAATTTCCAACGTAACCTGACCTCCACCGACGTACAACTTCTAAGTCGGAGTTCGGTCAGATTATAATGGATATAATAGGAGTTTGACGTCCTATATAGGTACGCGGTCAGCCTGTGGATAATGTATACCAATTATCAAATGTTACTGTTTATTCCTGCAAAAAATAACTCTTATTTAATTAATGCAGTTTTATATAGAGTTATTAAGTAAGCAAAATTAAAAAAAAGTTTGAAGAGGAATTAAATAGCTTGGGCCAACCATACCTAGGAACTGTTCTAAAAACTAGAAATATGTCTACACAATGTTATTATAATATGTTTAATGAATATAATAATTAAAAAAAATAAATACCTTGTCTTGTTCGCCTCCGCCATTTTACGAAAATTTTCTTTGTATTTTTATTCTATATATTTTCTTTTTAGTGTTCCCCATTATTACAACAGTATAATAAATATATATAAACCTATAATATTATTTACTACTTATATCTAATAATAATACACTTACGCTAAATACTATAATATTGAATATTTACAACTATTAATTATAAAAACTTCGGTGTCGCGATGTAAATGGAGCGAGCTCGAGCAGACAGTCGACATAGGTCTTACCTCGAAGCGGGCTGCAGCCGGACTGGCTGGATGTAGTTAGTCAACGCGTTTATAATCCTCATTACCGCATAATAAGGTCGAAAACACGTAGCACCCAAGACGAATGTGATCGCTTAGAAATTGTCAGAAACTTAAAATATTTTTCAAAAATTTCATGTTTCACTTATCAAAATATGCAGCAACCATATTATAAACATAGATATTACTGATAGATTTAAGTAATTTTGAAGCGTATAAACAGAACAACTTCGTTGTAATTTCAAAAATAATGAATTTCAGGAGGTGTTTTCGAAAGTAATTATTATCGAATAAATTTTACACAATCGCGTATTTGAGCAAGCAAATTCAAGATAAAGAAATGAAGTTATTTATATTAAAATCTTAGATCCGTCAGTTTAGTCATTAGCCTATACTATTCGATGAAAGTTGGTCTAATTTTTCGATGTGTCGCCTTAAGACGCAGGTGGAGCAGTAGCATGAGATTTAGTTGTTTTCTATTTTGTGAAATAGTTTAATTAATGATCAACTCATGTTATTAAATTTAAAACTAAATCGTCGTGTTGTAACGTAACCGATTACTGTTGGGTGCAACCGGTGCAACAGTAATCGGTTAACTGAGACTTGATAACAGCCACAGTACTCTTTGTAGCTGGTAGAAAGAAGTACCTACTTAATGTTATTCTCTCTAAAATATGAAAAAAGAGTAAAGTAGGTTAGGTCACTACAAGAAGACATTTTAAACTTGTCGTTACTAGTCCGCTAGCGAGAATGTTTGCCGATTATAAATCTGTAAAGCCGTTCTGTTGCAAATATGCAGGCTAATATTAATTATCAGTACATATGTAAGCAATAATAAATGCATAATATGCGATATAATATATCTCAAATTAGTAATGAGACGGGTTTTACTCTCAGTATTTTTGTGTTTATGTCAATGTTTTGGTGTGTATAATACCTATATATTATATGATGTCTCGTAGCTATGAAGTGATTAACGTCTAACCTTATTAGTTAGTACCTAATCTTTAACAAATTTAGATTAATTTGGTTTTATTGTGGAAGAGGACGTCACGAAGAGGAAGGTAATGCTTCGACTTGGCCGAGAATTGAATGTCCCCGGCTTTCCGTTCATCGAGCCTTGCACAGGGAGGGCTTGCATCATTGAAACCCAGCCAAAAATCCCTATTTGACAAAGTTTCATAAGCAAAGTGCGTTTATTATCTATTGATTTTAGAGTGAAAAAATATTAGCAATTATCTTATTCAAGTAAGTATTTAATATTCGTTTAATGTAAAATTATATAGGTTAGGATAGGATTGTTGAATATAAAATTTTATTACATTTTAAAATAGGGCAGTGAATGCCACGTAGATTGGGTGAACGACGTGGTTAGAACATAGGTAGCGTATTATTTTTTAATTATATAAACTTATTTTAATATAAAAGACTATACTCCAATTTATCTTAAGTAAATATATAAAATCTAAACATATTTATTTAATTATATTTTATTTTTATTCACGGGTATTATCCCGGTCATTTGATAGGCGGGCGCGGGGATATGGATCAAACGCGTAGAGGCCCTTTTGAGAAGATTCATGTTATGTTGAACACCCACCGAGACCCGCTCCTAAAAATATCTATAGAACAATATATCTATGAACAGGTCACGGCAGGTATTGGGACTATTGCGAATGTGTAGGAAATGATTAGTCTATTGTAATGAGGTTTGGAGGGATTATTGGTCCTGGGTTATTGAAGAAATTATATTTATTATTACTATTAAATATTTAATCTTATAATATAAAAATATCTACTTGACGTTGTAGTTAAAAAAGTAAAATCTTAAAAACAGCTGCGTAAGGTTGGAACCGAAATATTTAATTATATGCATAGATCTACGAAATTAGAAATTAAATTAAATTAGAAATTAGAGCGGTATGTTTGGATCGGTGCACCTGGCGTTCTGTCTCTGCCTACCCCTTTTACAGTTGAACGTCAACCTGCTATCTTACCATACTTAAAGGGAGTCACAGACAAAATTGGTAACATCTTACGGCGAGCTTCAATTAAAACTTATTTCAAGCCCTATAAGAAGATCAGTCAATTTCTAAGACATATCAAGTGTAATATCCCCTTACAAGATGCAGGAGTATACACATTAGACTGCGAATGTGGTTTATCATACATAGGGTAAACAAAGAGAAGCATAGGTACCTACTCGAGTGAAAGAAAACATTGCTGACATGAAGAATAGGCGCGATAAAAACTCTGTAGTATGTGAACATACACTGGACCAGCCAAACTATTACATGCGGTTCGATAAACCACAAATCCTCGCCAAGGAGAACCGCTACATGCCTAGAATGCTACGCGAGGCTATTGAAATAAGAAAACACCCCAATTTCAATAGAGAAGGTGGTTGGCAAGTACCATCTGCTTGGGATCCAGTTCTAAAAATAATCAAGTCACAAACCCAGAGATCTACTCAAAAACGTTCGGACACCGTGAGCGATTTTTGTGTGAATCGGAACATATATAAATAATTAAATGCCACCTTAGTCTTCCTGCGACCACGGATGCTGCAAAGCATTCGAAACGTCAGGTTCAACAAAATAAATACAACACGCGATACTTCCGTTAAAAATTGTTTAATTCAATGTGTAACAATCGCGAAACCCTAAGACAATACTAGTCTATATATAATTTACTCATGAACTTCAACACATTTCACTTTTACACAGTTACAATATTGAGATATGCTAGACACCAATAATTGAGCTTAACAAATATGGTTTTAATTTAAATTTGGAGGTAGGCTATTAAATAAGGGACAATGGTAGCCCGCTTGCCATATGCATTATGTGTACGAACCCGGTTCATTGAAACTGCTCGAGTGCATACACGATATTCGAGAACGTACATTTAAGGATTTATTGTACTCGCAGGAAAGGTAGCACGCGCGAGCGATACTTCAGGAATTGCAAGCGTCCCATAAGTTACTACACATCACGTGCGTAATCAGCACTGTCGTGGCCGCTCTTTTTACACAAGGTATGTGTTTTGAAGCACTCGAGTAGTAGAAAAACATCAAACTCACAAGCGTGTGTGAGGCACTGCCGCAAAACGGCCATAACACTTTCGTGTTTGCCAGCACTGGCGTAGCAGCGTGTACTCACAAGGTAGGTATGTGTTATTATAGCACACCAGTTAGGTACTGATTTCTAACACTCGATGTGTGTTTTGTAGCACTGATGATACGCATACGGTGTGTATTCAGCAGGTAACGTGAAGAGTCATTATTAAATGTTCTATTAGTAGTCTAGCTAATCGAAGGACAGATTTTCTGTGAGGTAGAGGCATTTCTCCGCTGGGTCGTCCATATCCGCCCGTATTGCTTTCTTACCTCTCTTTTACCAGAGCATCGTTTATGCGTCAGCATGGTGCACCACGCGCAGTCCATGGAGTGGATTCAGTAACTGGTTGTTTGATAAATACACAGTCGCTTTCGTTGTCGTTGCCTTTTCCTCTGCTGCGTCGCTTTTAGTTTTCGTTTGACGGAGTTCAGACAGATTCCCCCCGACAAGTTAACTACATTATAAATGCGTTTTACCACAAGAAATAAAGGTGGTATAGTACAGCCAAGATTAAATGTGGACGAGTTTGGTGGCGTAGTGGTTAATAACGCTACTTTGACACCAAGGCACTCCAATTCCACACAGGACCAACAGTGTGTATGAACTGAACCGTATGAACTGAACCTGTGTATGTACATATCTGTTTGTCCTGATCTAGGTGTTTTTTAAGAGAGTTAAGGCGCAGCTAAGCACCCCGTCTGAGGAAATACCTCCATCTTACAGAAAATCGCAGTTAAATATCATCTCTTTGGCAGGTTATTGTGTTCCTGCGAGTGAATGCGGTTACCAATAAATAAGCTTCCAAAGTTGCTGTGTTAACAGCAGACGTAGCATAGCGTTGACTTGAGTATATAAACACCAACAATGTTTGTTATCTACAAAACTTTGGAATAACTCATACATATGCTAATATTGATGTTCAAAATCATTATTACAATTACACGGTTTCTTTAGTTATATGAATGTTGGCTGTACAATCGAAATTATTGATTTCTCAAAATGCAACAATGTATAACACAAGAGTGTCGCTTGAAGAGCAATGGACAGTGACTGCATATTGGTACGTCAACACTTGCTTGCCCAGTCTTAGAAAAAGATCGCGGAACGTGTCGTCGAAGCAATGTCGTCCTTCACCACGATAACGCGTCCACACATTCCGCTAAGGTAACGGAAGCGTATTCGAAAGATTAAAATATAGAACCTGATAACATATCCGCCATACAGGACAGACATTGCGGATTCCTTTTATTTTCTAAAATTAAAGACAACTTTAAAGGCACACGTTTAACGAGACCTGAATTGGTGGGGAATGCATTCCACAAAGCCATTGAGGGAGTCTCGAAAGAACATTGGTTCAACGTTTTTTCCTACTATTACCTACAAATTATGATTTTAAAAAAGAAGAAATTTATCGTAATTCTAACATCCGGTTTTAAATTTATCAGAATTAGAAGTTTTGCGGTTAGAATTTCGCGGTTATATTCGCATATATCTAGGAAACGAGAAGAAGAGGAGGATTCGTAATCTCAGTTTAAATTATAAAAGGATGCGTAAGATCAGTCTAGCTTGTTGCGCACAAAATCAGGAATTCCAAATTTGACTGTAACGGAATGTGCTCGCTTGCCAACGAAAGAACGAAAAAGAAACATGGGAATCATATCCAAGAGGCACAAGGATAAAATACAGCCACATAAATTAATAAAATTACTTTTTATTTCATTTTATTATAGCATACAAAACCATATTTTTAATATAATTTACATTACATTTTTGAAGTGATATTCCATATATTTCCATGATCTAATAACATAAAATAATTAAATATTCATGGCAAAATGGAACAAAATTTATCTTGCTTTCTCCAATGACACAAAGGAAAAAACTGGTTTACTTCAGTACATGACTAACATAATTATCTTGGGACTTTAGTTTGTTTACCAAAATCTGTACACAATGTTTCAAATTAATTTATGTAGGACACAAACAATATTTTCTTTTTTTTTCGTTCGTTCGAACTAACTCATATTTAAACTATTTTTATTTTTAATATTTTCATTAATCAAATTACTAGTACACATTATTTTTAAGAATGATTCTCAATAAAACCGATCTATTATAATATTGCAAATTGCTTTTTTGGAAATCTCATTATTAAGTTCCCACAGGACAGGCTTAGCCTAGTGTGGGTAATTAAGAAAATTGTAAATGTCCATGAAAGAATTTTGTGAATAAAGTATTTGTATATTGTAAATTTGTAAAATTTCATTTTATTGCTTATGAAGTTTTTTCTATTACTTACGATCTTAAAATGAATTCCATTCAGCCACAAATAAATATTTTATATATTTTATTTTCCTATATAAACTGCACACGCGCTATTTAATAAGGTACATTGGTATTGTTAATTAACAAAAAAAAGCTTACATATACAGATATTTATTATCTAACTATATCTACACGCCAGGTCCCTTTGGGAGTACGCAGAGAGAACGAATGCCACATAACTTCGCTTTTATTCGCTTCATTAACATTTTTTTAGCGCTCGTCTCAACACCCCGGAATAAAGGACGACTATTTTCTTTTTACTTACTTCGTCATTTTTTTTTTTCATATCTTATTGTTTGTGCATCTCCAAGCCAACAGACCACTCTAATTACCAATATATTCGCGCCTTTTTGCAGTACAGGCAGAGAAAATGAAACGCCAAAAGTCGTGCTCCTTACACACAGTCGTTCGCTGGTTCCGTCGGTAACATCACCGTCAGAACACACAGTAGTCTTGACCTCTTTTAGGGAGCATACCTTTTCATATTATTGACTCTTAGAAATATAATGAGATCCAAGAGATTATATCTCGAAAGATGTGTTACCTGATCTAAGAAAGATCTGGTTTTCCCTCTAGGTTGTGGGGATCTGACGGTAGTCGCTCTCTGCATAAATCAGTATCTTCACTAAATCTTTAGGCTTAGGACCCCGCCAATTCGAATGGATTCGGAAACGGGATAACGCTAGGAAGAAAAATACTATTGTAGACGTATTGCTCATGATCATCATCATCAAGTGAACGCAGTCAGTTACGTAAAAAAATTCGATTAAGTATTGCATTTCCATGGCGTTTATTCTACTTTCATGTATTCTTTGCCATATTTAGCTTTCGTATCCATGCAATAACGTTGGGATCTACGCTATCTAGCTTAGGTTTCCCCTTTATACATTCTCACTGTTCTATGCTCTCTGTCTTTTAACGACGGCAATGATATACCGTAATTCCTGCGTTCGTTCTTGCTTCCTTTTTTTCGAATAACATTATGTTCTTTGTACATACTAACATTTTTAAAAACGACAATTCACCAATATTTCATCCTTTCGCAACCTAACATTCAAAGACGTTAAGGAACAAACACCTACATTATTAGATAATCCTAGACACCAAAATAACTAATACCATTGAGCAATCAGCGTAAGGCTTAGGTTTCACCATCACATATCCAATAAATACAATAATAATTAATAAAGATTACACGGTCAAAACCATACCTTATACTATACTATTCTACAACTCAGTATTGTGATGTCTTTAACTAGAACATGATTTTACTTAAAGGTTTCTAATGACTTTTATTGTCGATAATATTGCTGATTATATGCGCAACACCAAATACAACAGATAATAAAGCAATTAAAAATATCGCCCTAAAATACCTGAAACAATAAAAGGAATATCATTAAAAAATGTTTATGTTGTGTAAATACATAAGTACCATATCTATATACGGAATAAATCTTATTTACTCTCACAAATAATCTCACATATTATATGTTGTATTGTTCAACATCTCCTTTTCTTTAGCTAGGTAATCACGTCCACGCTAGCTTGATTGTTGTGATAGCCAGCGTACACAGAAAAAATGGCATTTAATGGTTAAACTAAAAAGGAACAAATTTTTGCCCCACTAATCAGACTGTATTTAGTTTCCATCTATAGTTATGTTCTTAAAAAGCATTACAATAAATATGTAAGATCCTATGTATATAACGGGTAAGTAATTATTAAATTACCGTCTTAATTGTTTCGTAGATTAATAAAAAATATTTGATTCTATAAAGGTATTATTATTTGCCTTGGAATACATTAAAAAACCAATCATACTATACTACGAGTATTATGATTATCATAAATGTTACTCACCAGGTAAACTTTGATCTTCTCAGCATTCTAATAATAGTTTCAGTTTGATGCCTCGCATTTACAAAATCACCGGAGTTATCTATGACAAAATGTGAGTTGGCGACTTTGTGCTCAAGAGGCATTTGACAGCTAATCCTCTTCTTAGCTACAGACTCCGAGAAATCATTGCGTTTACATAACCTTTCCAATTGCTGGTGATCTTCACTGAAAAGAAAATTCAATTGTTATTATACCTATTAGGTATAGTTCTCACCAAACTAGTTACCTCTTAACCTATTAAGAGACCACAGGTACACATATGTGTACCTTCATTTATCACGAAAAATAATGGATAAAACGCTATAACGATCTATTGGCATCGTCGATTACTAAAACGTGTTGTTAAAGCAATTAAGGTTTACACAAAAACCATAGACGGCTATGCAAACAAATAAGGCATTGAAATTGTTTGTTCGAATTTAATAGTTTGATTTTATTTTCAACCGCCCCTATTTTTTTTACTGTGAAAAAGTTTAAAAATCATCTATCATAGTTTTTATTGAAATATTGGTGCAAATCTATTGTCAAATATCTGGAGTAACGTACAGAAAGGCAAGACAAGTCATGCCCCTGGTGATAAGTAGTCTCATATATACGAACCCAACCCCACCACTTTGCCGTTTTGATTCGATTTGTAACCATGAGCTAAATTGTGACGGTCTAGTCACCTATGAAGCTATTGGCCAAAATAAAATTTTGTGATCTACTCAGCATCAAGTCATTCTTACATTTACAATAAAAAACTTCTTACTAATGTGACATACACGTTGCTACTTTTTAATCGTAAATCTAGGATTCTACATTTTATACAATAACTGATTATTGTATGGTCCATTTAGGGTCCATTTACACATTATTTTTAGGAGCAGCACTAGTAGACATGTGCAATTTCAGATAATTTTCTAAACTTACCAAACAACAGTAATAATTTTATGCATAAACGTCAACATTTTTCCTGTCTCGAACAACAACGGCACCTCCATTACTATGTATCTGTGTCCGGAGAAAAAATATGATACGGCCATCCTCATCATGGCACTCTGGATTCTTGGATGGGTGATGGCATTCAGCTTCCGTCTCTTTTCAATATCTTCAAACACTATTTCTCCAAGCCTCACCCTGTTTACTTTACCATCAGGATTTAAAACTTCATCGCCAAAATATTCTTTTAGTTCAAACCATGCTTTTGTTCCTGGTTCTAAAACTGAAATAGGTCAACACAATTATAATCAAATATACTGTCCATTACTTCAAATAAATATAGAGGACATTGGTCGCCGTCATCTTTGGAGCCAAATCTGATATCACCTGCACTTGGGCTTGACTTGCGCCAAAGAGAAGGAGCACACAGTGATATTTGTTAAATATTCTGGTGGGGGAAAACTTCCACCTTACAGAAATGACACATTCGACCTGGCTGATTAGATTAGACCTTGTTTTCTTATACTATTAAGTTGAAAATCGATTATATAGCCAGGCAGTCAATGATGGCTATTGACTCATACTACCAGTATATTAGTTTGACTTCCTCCAGATTTCAAAAGTAAACTCTGCTGGAGAGTCAAAAATTCTTAAGCTCTTGGTGGATGATGGACATGTTCTAGAATCATGGACATACATACAGTATGTTGACTATTCTATCTATCTATAACTTCACGCCAAATCCCTTGCGGGGTAGGTAGAGAGAACCGAGCGCCATGGGACTCGATCCTTACATATCTCACCCGCTTCTTTAACATTCATTGCTCTTCTCATGCAAGCTCGCCAGTTTCGAAGGCTCCTGACATCACCTTCTGATAAAACACGACGAATTTGGTCATGGTAGGTAAGTCTTGGCCTTCCCCGGCTCCTATACCCTTCCACTTTTGCATTGTATATCTGCTTCGTCATTCTTTTGAACCAATGGAGCATGCCTCTTCTTATTTTAACACCGACACTCTTTCAGAACATTCTGTTGTTGACTATTCTTAGCAGAATATGCACATACATAAGTCTTTCTGCTCTTTCCATACATATGAATGATGATACAGTGTGCATAATAGGTGTTTCCAGGGCTGGTATCCCCATAACAATGAAAGTCATCAATTGATGTAATAGAAACAGCATCAAGTGCAACAATGAAAGAGATATATATGGACATGAATGTTTGTTCAGTGTGGGACTTAGAATCCACAAGCCTTGGTGCCAAAGTAGCGTCTTCATGGAAACCAGCAGTGCTTCGTAATCAAAAAAAGGCCTGTCAATACAGGACACAATTTGCCAGCATGCAGCTTCAGCTCCACTGCTGGTGTGCTATTTGGCCCAATTAAACTTATGAATATCAGTTGACGGGACTGACAAGTACTTTTGAGGTCAAAGTCCCTAATTTAATTAAAGATTTTAAAGAAACCTTACAATCAACAAACTGACACATAAGTACCTGCAAATAAGATGCATGACAGTGACCTGTGTAGTATGTCACATCATCACCTGAAATATGCATCATATTTGCAGGTGTGTACCTACATGCCTAAAACACACAAGGAAACTCTGAATGGAACAGTGCATGTAATTGTGGAATGTCACAGGAATGTTAGATTGTTGAATTAGAGATTTGTCTATGTTGATAGACAGCTACAACAAAGCTACTTCGTCAATTAAACTACAGATGTGCGGCGGAGACAAGCTGCAACGTTTTTTTCTTCTTTACAATACAATATTTATTATTTCTATCACAAAACTCGCTTAGCAAATCATCATCCACTTGTTAGGTATTTTTTGTAAAAATTAGAAAATACTATGTAATAAATCTTACCACTGCGAGCCACCTCATCTGCATCTATAACTGCAACCCCATTTTCTCGAAATATTGAAAGTACAGTGCTCTTGCCAGTTGCTAAGCCGCCAGTTAAGCCCACGATGAACATATTGAAAGCTTAAATTTAAACAAACGTATGCGAAGCAATGGATAAGGAATATTATGAACAAATTAAAATTAAAGCTTCACTAACAAAATTATGCCCCAACTAAAATCAAAATTCTTCATTTTGAGTCAGCAATACCGAGTACAATCAAACAATATGAAAATCGCGCCGAAATACATCTCGATTTTCTATTAAATTTCCTTGATTGACTGGGTACACGTAGATTAAGTTTCATTAAAAATTGTTAAATAATATAGAATCGAATATGAAATGAAGCAAAAGCAAGGAGAAAAACGAAGGACCACGACACGACACACCAAGAATTAATCTACCACCGAACCGACGTAGGTACTCTGACAATTTATTGACAGTGACAGATGTAATCAGCTGATTTTTTTTTTTGATTCTTTTTATCCCCGAGGGGAAAGGCAAAGGGATCTAGCTCATACAGCCAAGTCATCAGTTTAGAACCATTTGAAAATCTTAATTCTATGTTCCAGCTTCAGGAACTGTGCTGAAAAAATACTTGGGAAGGGTACCCAGACCCAATCAACCCAATTTAAATACCACCCATAAAACGATAGTGATTTTTACAAGGTTTTCTTGATGAACTTATTCACGTCTTCCAAAAAGTGCATAAACGTGTTATATTTGAGTTTTTTAATTATTGTATAATTTCACTAGCACTTATATTACAAAATACTATCGAAATTGTCGCATGATACTAATTTTATACTTAATTGTAAAAATTTCAAGTATTACAACAATGTCACTAGTCAAAAGCGCGGGAAGAAGTCCGTAATCAGCTCACATTGGAGACACTTTTTTTTTCTACCTATCTATCTATAACTTGACGCCAAATCCCTTGCGGGGTAGGCAGAGAGTACCGAGCGCCACGTGACTCGATCCTTACATATCTCACTCGCTTCTTTAACATTCATTACTCTTCTCATGCACGCACGCCGGTTTCTAGGGCTCCTGACATCACCTTCTGATAGAACATGACCAATTCAGTCACTTTTTTTTCATTAGACAAATAACTAGTAGGCAAGGACTCTATGATAATACAATTTAATGTTTAACTAGTTTCCTTCACAGCATTAAAGGAACTAACGATACATATTACGGGGATCATCATTCGTCGCTACATTTTTCTTTTTTGTCTGTGGACCGAAAAAATATTCCGAGAAAATATTATTATCTACGTATTGATATAGTAATAAAACTTTCATTTATGGCGCTGTACATGACAAAGAACGATTATCTTAATATAGATAATTTATCTGTACGTGTGTGTTGTCACCTAACTTACAACAACAACTACAACAACCTAATTAAATGGCTGGACCGTTTTGGATGAAATTTTGTGTGTATATTTCAATGGGTTCCTTGATGGTTTGAAAACACAATTGGACCCGATCGGTGGCGTTGATGCCGGTATGTCACCAAATCTTAAGACTGAATTTAATGTGGCGCTGCTTTTCCGGGCAGGACGACGTCTGCCGGGTCCGCTTGTTATCTATACCTAGTCGGGTCATAAGTTCTGTCAAAACCTCATTATTTTAATTTTGGAATACTGGCCAGAAATACTTTCACTAATTTCAAAAATAGAACGTTCTCACTTGCCGAATATAAAAAATAAATTAATTTTCTTCTGGTCCATTTTTTTGATAAATAAATCGATCGATGCCGATCTGCACTTTCAATTATGAATTCCAAAAAAAAATTAAATTCCTTTTGATCGCCTGCATTACTGCACTATTCATATTATGTGTGCATGTTAATTAATAATAATAACCAATACATTTCAACAAGCACATCCTCGTCATAGTTCCTCCAACCACAAGCAATAAATAACAACTCACCGGAGGTTGTTGTGTTCATACATGTGAGATTACCAGTAAGCTCCTGAGAAATTGCTGCGTCAACAACATGCGAGCTAACTTCATATAGGAAGCATTATTATATATATATATATATATATATATATATATATATATATATATATATATATATATATATATAATATGTTGTATAAAATACCTTGATAATGCCGTAAAGGCGAAACCGGTCGGTAAAAATAATTATTAAATAAAATTGTGAAGTGGAATCTACAAATGCAAGTATTAACATTCACGAGATGTCTTCAAATTCCACCAAGTGCCTACAATCAACAGTATCAACATAATCGCCCATAGAGTTTGATAGAAAGTTTCTGGGCCAAAGAAAGCAGGTACTTTTTGTGCCAACGACTAACTGATCGAGACACATGTAAAAAGGGTTACTTATTATATATTTATATCTTCACGTCAGGTCCCTTGCGGGTGAGAAAACCAGACGCCATAAGACGCGGTAACACAACAACCTCCGGTGAGTTGTTATGTACTGCTTGTGTCTGGAGGTACTATGACGAGGATGTATGTATGTACATATATCTTCACGCCAAGTCCCTTGCGGGGTAGGCAGAGAGAACCGATCGCCATAAGACGCAGTCCTTACATACTTCACTCGCTTCTATGACATTTATGTCACGAGGATTTGATTTATTGAAATTTACTGATTATTAACATGCGTATTTTTCTAACGTAAAATACTAAAAATTTAAACACAAAGAGGCGAGAAAGTTATCAATAAAATGTTTTCCAATACTTGCCGTAATGTTAATTTTCATATATAATCTAGATTTACAAGTAATAAAAGCTTACACGATTAATGGATAGGCTCTGTGTCTTACGAAGTTGATTGGACAGTAATATAACGCTGTCTAGTTTTATACCAAATATATGACTGCGTAGTGACGATATAAAGGGTTTAGATTTACAGACAACGTTATTCCTTGTCTTATATCTTAAATCGGTTAATAATGTCTTCAATGTGTTTTAACTTATAGTTAAATTACTAACAAAGAGGTCTAAAACTTGTGAGCATGTATGAATGAAAAAGCAAGTGAGGTATATAATAATCACATCAATTCTTTTTGTCTACCCCGCATAGGACTTAATGTAATGATTACTGATGATATAGGTAGAACAATTTTATGTCATTACGAAATATGTAAGTAGTAGGTTAATCAATTAATTTCATTTATGATTAATTATTAACTTACACATCTCAAATAACATCATCATCTCATCTCTCACTAACCTACCATGACCAAATTGGTCGTGTTTTATCAGAAGGTGATGTCAGGAGCCTTAGGAACCGGCGAGCGTGCATGTAAAGAGCTATGAATGTGAAAGAAGCGAGTGAAGTGTGTAAGGACCGCGTCTTATGGCGCTCAGTTCTCTCTGCCTACCCCGCAAGGGACCTGGCGTGAAGATATATATACATACATAAGTCAAAGTCAAAGTCAAAATCTTTTTATTCCGTAAAAATGGCTACATTTGTTTGGAATCGTCACAATTTTTTTCCCTACCGTGCAGTTCATGACTAGGTGAGCACTGATAAAAATACTGCCAAAAAACTCAGGCATCCCTCTTTTGGTATCCAAACAAATTTACATAATTTATTAATTACATTACAATTGGATCGACTCAATCCCAGGCATTTTTATCATTAATATAGTCAGATACTTTATAATATGCCCTGCTACACAATTTGGCTTTAATAGTAGTTTTAAATTTGTTTATTGACAATTCTCTTATATTGCTGGGAAGTTTGTTATAGAACCGTATACATTGCCCCATAAAAGAATTACTTATTTTGTGGAGACGGCTTGCATGTAACACAAGATTATGCTTATATCTAGTATTTATATTATGAGTATCACTCTTTTTACAAAATGAGTCTATGTTTTTATGGACATACAAAAGATTTTCATATATATATTGCGATGCGACTACATACATACATCTCAAATTACATTATGCTTACGAAGTAACTATTACCTAAGTAATCTGTGATTATGTTATAACATGTGAATTTGATACATAAGCAGGGGTATTCACATTGCCTCCAAACACTGTATTCGAATTGGATTCGAAAGTTGTCTATGAAAATGTTTGGAATCTGAAAGAAAACTTTTGATTAAATGACACGTCAAAGTAGTCATGTCTTCTCATAATTGAAATACATGAATAGTATAATATCAATACATATTCTAGTTGTTAATTGTTTTTTGTTTATTCTCTTACAAGATACATTAAACATACATATTATAGTTATATCATAACGAATAAACATCTCTAAAACATTAATAACTGTCATCTATCGACAACAGCCCGAGACCGAGGCACGGACAAGCTCGAGATACAAAAAACCCATCCATAGACAAGCAGCCGATGTCAACGAGCTTTCAAAAGTTATTGTGTGATATCGACGGACATCATAATATAATCCCTAACGACTTCTTCCCGCGCTTTTGACTAGTGACATTGTTGTTATAATGGAATTTTTTACAATTCAGTATAAAATTAGTTTTATGTGACAATTTCGATAGTATTTTGCAATATAAGTGCTAGTGAAATTATAGAGTAATGAAAAAACTCAATTATAACACGTTTATGCACTTTTTGGAAGACGTGAATAAGTTCATCGAGAAAACCTTGTAAAAATCGCTATCGTTTTACGGGTAGTATTTAAACTGGGTTGATTGGGTCTGGATACCCTTCCCAAGTATTTTTTCAGCACAGTTCCTGTAGCTGGAACATAGAATTAAGATTTTCAAATGGTTCTAAACTGAAGACATGGCTGTAAGGGCTAGATCCCTTTGCCTTTCCCCTCGGGGGTAAAAAGAACCAAAAAAATATCGAAAAACTTATATATTTATTAAATATATCTAAGGACTTCTTCCCGCGCTTTTGACGAGTAACATAGTTCTTATATTTGAAATTTTTACAATTCAGTGTAAAGTTAGTTTTATGTGACAATTTCGATAGTGTTTTGTAACATAAGTGCTAGTGCAATTATACAACAATGAAAAAACTCAAATATAACACGTTTATGCACTTTTTGGAAGACGTGAATAAGTTCATAAAGAAAACCTTGTTAAAATCCTATCGTTTTACGGGTGGTATTTAAACTGGGTTGATTGGGTCGAAGTACCCTTCCCAAATATTTTTTGAGCACAGTTCCTGATGCTGGAACATAGAATTAAGATTTTCAAATGGTTCTAAACTGATGACGTGGCTGTATGGGCTAGATCCCTTTGCCTTTCCCCTCGGGGATAAAAAGAACCAAAAAAAAAAAAATTAAATATATCTAAACCTTCGTAGACAGAGTATATAGATAGACGGGTCATCAGCGTATAGGGGTATGAGATAGAGATAATAAACATAACTTTGTAATCTACATGCCATACACAATAAGTATTGCCACTACGCAACTTTTAACCTCATTGATGGGGTAAACTTGGAACATAATCGGTTACAGTCAGAACAGGGGACCGGACATTTCGAAAAGTAATTCAATCATAAAAGATTAATTTGAATTACTTTTAGAAATGTCCGGTCCCTTGTTGTGATTGTAATCGATTATGTTCCAAGTTTACCTTATTTATTTGCGATTGGACCCTCGTAGATACTTAGACACGTCTTACATTTTTTTAAATATAATCTTATTGGATCTTATTCAATTCTCAATATTACCTACTATTGTTCTTTTTTAATCTGCGAATATTTCGGAAATGATCATTAGAGAAGAAGAAATGTCGAAACAAACTTGCCAATATAGGTCTCTTTTAAAATTGCCAATTTGATATTACAATAAATTCACATCAGCATATTGGTACAATAATGATATCAAATGGTAGAATTAAAGTTTATGTTTGTTAAGGAATGATAGTCTGTGCTGAATTATTTCCAGAAATCTTTGTCAATCACATATTCACCAGTTCTATAATAAGCCCTTTTTACAAAGAACATTTTTAATGTAATTTTTAAAAAATTTCTTTGTAAAATTATTATACATTTTACATATGCAGCGGAACTGAGCTTACCGGCAAATTTATTTATGTGGGGCCCCATTGTAATTTGGAGTCTACTGTAATTCTAAGAAACGCAGTATTATTAACGAATTCTAATTTATTATTCCCAATGAGCACTTCTGTATTGGGAGAAGTCACATTCGGAAGACTAAATTTGATGCATTTGCTTTTAGTCGAGTTTAGCAAACGATTACTACATGTGAACCAGTTTAAAATAGAAGACATAACACCATTTACCTTGTCAATGTTTTCACACCGGCGAGTGACATTAAAAATTAGACAGGTATCATCAGTACATAATTTTATATATCAGTATCAGTAAACATACTCCTTTTCTGCACCACGTAGGGCAGATCATTCGCATATACTAAAAATAAAAAGGGTCCCAAAATAGAAACCTGTGGCACCACGATATTAGGATTATTGCCTTTAGATTTAACCCTGTTTATATCAACTGTCTGACCTGTTATTTAAATAAAATGCAATTAAGTTCTGGGCTTTAACCCCATCTACATAATAGTTCAGCTTGAGTAACAATGTCTGATGATCGACACAATGAAAAGCTTTAGAGAGATTACAAAAAAACTAAAAAAGCATCCTGTGATCTCTCCCAGGAGTTAAGGATATGCTTAACCAATGCCAACTCTGCATGCGTAGTAGATTTACCACCTGTAAAACTGTATTGCGCATCATGACAAATTCATTGGTCTTAAAAAAGAGTTGCAATTGATCAAGCATTATCGTTTTGTATGCGCCCCTTCGATACGACCCGTACACGAGAATATAAAATAATATAGATAGGTACTGGCGGATTAGTTCTTCCCACGAGTTGGCTGGAGAAATGAAAGGCTTGTATTGTTGTATGAGGCCAGAGGTAATGCTTCCAGAGAGCGATGGCCATCAAAGGAGATGACTTATTTGCAGAGTAGCGGGAGATGATTATCCAATGACTGCAGGTTACAACTGTGTCGATCGTCGCGCCCCGGCCCATATTTATACACGCCGGGTGCGAGCGAGGCAGTCTGATTATGCAACCGAGAAAGCATGATAAAAATTAGCCAGCCCTGGAAACATTATCATATTGGGACCACTTTATTGGATCAAAATCGCAACAAGATGTACTAATTTTTCTTACATTCGACCCTTTATCATACAAAAACTTAAAATCTATATACTGTAAGGGACAATAATCAACACACATGAAAAACTATTTAATTCAACCACTTACTGTTAACTTACGGCTATTTAACTGTTATATAGGCACCTACTTAATCTATATGCACGTATATCTCCAAACTAAGACTGCCGCGGCCACCAAATCTAATAATTACTTAATGCAAATTTTCTTAATTCTGGTGTACACTTGCGCGTAGTTATATTTTTACATAATAAAGTCTAGATTTGTTGACTCTATCGAACATAGTGAGTCTGCAGTTTCTTGATTGATTTTCATTTTCGTGGAGTGATCTCAACTTGTGTGGCTGACAGTACAGATTCTTTTTCTATTTTCTGAAATAGATATATACTTAAATATAAAAATAAACATTCCTATGACAAGTATTTTTAGCTGGATTGATGTAACAGGTACATTGTAAACTGCTGAGCTCTCACGGTTTACTTTTTAGAAAATATTGACCACTTAGATGCACCCATTCTATGTACAGTACAACCCTAGAGGGTTGTTGTGTTTCTGCGTGTGAGTGTGGTCACCAGAGTTGCTGTGTAAGCAGCAGAGGAGGAATCGCGCGCGTGATAATTAATATATCGCAAGCGTTAATAGGCTACGGTGTCCGCTTTACATCCGGTGGGCCGTATGCTTGTATGCCTCCCGACATAGTATAAAAAAAAACAATATAGTTTAACGCAGACTGCGCATTAAACAATAGATTCTCTGTTGAGCGTAGAATTCAAGCATCTGATATAACTACGTCTTTCTATTCTATTCTATAACTTCACGCCAAATCCCTTACGGGGTAGGCAAAGAGAACCGAGCGCCACGCGACTCGATCCTTACATACCTCACTCGCTTCTTTCACATTCATTGCTCTTTTCATGCACGCTCGCCGGTTTCTAGGGCTCCTGACATCACCTTCTGATAGAACACGACCAATTTGATCATGATAGGTAAGTCTTGGCCTTCCTCGGCTCCTATATCCTTCCACTTTTGCATTGTATATCTGCTTCGTCATTCTTTCATCCTGCATTCTTTCTACATGTCCGAACCAACGGAGCATACCTCTTCTTATTTTAATACCGACGCTCTATTTCAGACCAACTCTGCTTCTAACCTCATCATTGCGAATACGGTTTGCAAGCGTTACACCACAGATTTTGCGCAACGCTCGCATTTCAACCGCGTTTATCCTACTTTCATGCTCTGTCTAACTACGCCACGAGTATATAAGAGATTAAACTTACCGAAGTACTTTCTATTTCTATTTCCATAGCTACTTCTTCTGACGACGGTTGGTCATATTTCACGTCCGAGTCGTCAATCTGAAAGTTACACTTAATTAGTAACATTCATCATACAAGCATTTAAGAGAGGTAGGACGCATCAAAGGAGCCCGTCTGGTGAAGTGCCTCCACCTCACAGAAAATCCGCAGCCAAATAACAACTCCCTAGAGGGTTGTTGTGTTCCTGTGTGTGAGCGAGGTCACCAGTAAGCTCCTAAGGAGTTGCTGGGTTAGCAGCAGAGGAGGCATCGTGTGAGTGATACTTAATGTATTGCAAGCGTTCATAGGCTACGCTAACCGCTTTACATCAGGTGGGGCGTATGCTTGAATACCTTCCGACGGTGTATAAAAAAAAAACTAAATTATTAAAATATTAGGATACCATAGCATCATTTGTTGCTGCAACTGTGCCTATTTGGAAGAACATGGTCGATCACGGGTCCTTTTAAATGCATGTATATAGTATTACGCAGGCCTTATGTTTGTTTTCTAACTGACGTAGCATAAACATAGAGTAATAATTATATTTCAAATATTTTAGCTTATAATTAATTTGTAACAGGAAAAATCTTTTATTATATTTAATTTCGAAAAGTCATTGAAATATTTTAGGTACATATTCAATTACCTATGCCATTACTTTTAATTCAACTTACGTGAATGAAACGCGTAGGAACTGCATCTTTATTTAAGCATATTTCTCTTTTCTTTGATTGAAGGCCAGTTGATTCAAAATGGTTGGAGCAGATCCGGGAGTTGTCATTTGGATGCCAATTTAAACGACCCGTACACTCAATCCATTTATACTTCAAAAATAAATCCTTAGGAAAACTGAAACAATAGATACGCAATATGTTAAATGTGGTAAATTAAGTCAAGTGTTGGTAACCCCAAATAGTGTAATCCTGCTGATTACAGACGACATACAGTGATATCGCTAAAAATGTAATGTTTATAACCTTTTTATTTGATCGGTTAATATCTACAAAAAAATGTTTATTTGTACTTTAATTTAATAAAAATTGCTTACTATTGAGTATGAATCCACATTAAATTAATAATCCTTGAACATGCATCATTATATTATGACAAATAAGCGATTTACCGATGAAAGGTTATGTTGGGTTCTTGTCGTTCACTTCGGCTTTTACAGCCAATTATAGAGCAATTCACCATTACTGCACGATCAATGCATCTTTTAAAATAATCACTACATCACAAGGGAATAAAATACATAGGGTTTACACTTAAATCAACGAAATTGCGTCAGTACGAACAATTTGTTTGACACCAGAACAATCCCGGTGGCAGACATAAAAATCGCATACGCAGATAGAGACAAAACACTCATGGTCTATCTTGCTCACGCACATGTATTTTAGAATTTTCTATCTCTCTTCATGTAGGTATTATTCTTTTAGTAGCCCGTCTATATCTATATACTCTGTCTACGTAAACCTTGGTTCTATAGATTTATTGCATCTGCTATATGCAATTTGTCGTATTCGTTTTGGCCACTGTTGTACAGCTGCCCATTTAAGGCGTTTGAGAATACTTGATTCCTCTATCTGTGAGTGTGGTCTTGAGGAAGAAGATATCAATCATATATTTTTTGCCTGCAACAAATACGATCGCCGCCAATTTTAAAATTCTCTCATTCGTTATAAACACATGTTTCCTACTAGAGTCGAATGTATAGTATCATCTCTAAACCTATTTTATGTAAATGTAATTTCAGACTTCATTTCATTAAACAATATTAAACTCTAGAACAAAAATAGTCTGTAGATGATGGTCTTACAGTATTATGTACTTAGTTATAAATAGTTTAGATGTAAATAGGGAGTTCTTTTTGTTTTTGTTTCAGGTCCTGAAGTAATGCACCTCCTGAAAATTCCAATTTATTAGTTACGTGACGTTGGCAAATTAACATATTGCCATAAGGGAATATATATATATATATATTCTATATTTCTCGTTCCAGTACAAGCAATGCCTATTGCAAACATAGATTTTAACCCGGCTGAACAAAAAGTTACTTCATGTAATAAACTGTTTAGCGCTCCCTTAAGTATATGCTTTTGGGCGTCTCTTCAATAATTTTGTATGCCACAACTGGCAGTCAGCTTGTCGCCCTGGTTTGGTATTAATATTGGTGCCTAACAGAGCTGCGTGCTGTCGACTCGGCTATTTATCCTGTATACGGACAGTCGTCTTCAAAGAATAAGATCTATAATTGTGGGATTGTGAATGGGTGACCGATTGGTGAACTGTCTGCTTATTGCAGACGATGTCATATTAACACCAGAATCACCATACGTACCTACTGCAAATAGCATTATACACCATACCATTGATTCTAAGAAAACCAAGATATAATAGTATTCGAAAGAAAGGAAACAAGAACGAACACGAGGACTCTAGCGTAATCGTCGTGGTGTAATGTCGGAACAAGTGAGTGAGATTTTAATCTTGGAAGCGTTTTAGCAAGGATCGAAAGTACACCGCTGATGAGGAGAGACGAGTAAGTGCATTGAACAGTGTGGCAACTGAAACCTAAGTCAGGCAGCTTACTACACTTAGCACGGTGCTAAACCCAACTCTAACTTATGGGAGAGAAAACTGGGTATGGCAGAGAGAGAGCATGAAACTAGAATAACTGTGGTCGGGAATGCGAGCATTGCGTAAAATTTGTGGCATAATGCCAGGCCAACCGCGTTCGTAAAGATGATGTAAGAGAGTTGGTCTGTGTCGGTGTTAAGATAAGAAAGGCCATGCTTCGTTGGTCCGGACATGGACATGTAGAAAGAATGTAGTATGAAAAAATTACCAAACAGATATACCTACCTACAATGCGAAAATGGTCAAGATGTAGGAGCCGAGGAAGGCCAAGACACCCCTACCATGAACAAGTTGGTTGTGTTTTATCACGTGCTGTTAGGAGCCATAGAAACCGACGAGCGTACATAAAAAGAACTAAATATTAAAGAAACGAGCGATAAGTGAGGACCGCATTACAATTGTTACGCATGTAAATAATATTAATAATGTATTTATTTCAGGTATAACCCATATAAAATTACAATCAAAGAGAATGTCAAAAATAAATATACAAAATATACTTATACAGTGCGTCATAAAGTTACTGTGTTACTTCATATTGCTGTCACGGTGCAGGGAAAGCCAGTATTTCAGAATGGGACTATCCATAGGACTATCCACTGGGTCAGTGTACGAAGGATTTCGTTAGTCGAATTGCGAATCTGAGTCCAAAATGCTGGCTCGAGACCTTGTGATCGCAAAGTAATCTAGGACTCCGGCCTGCGCAAACATACCCGATGCGCTATAGTACATTCTGTGTACTAAGTATCGGGAATTTGTCAATAAAACAAAAAATACAAATTATTCATCTAAATTTATTTTATCGCCTTCAAAGTAGGCCCCATCGCTTGCAATACAACATCTCCACCGCTTCACCCAGTCTTCCATACATTTTTCATAGGCTATTTGCGGTATGGCCTTTAGCTCATTCAGCGAATTTTCTTTTATGGCTTCTATCGACTCAAAACGTTTTCCTCGAAATGGTAATTTTAACTTGGGAAATAAAAAAAAGTCAGACGGAGCCATATCAGGTGAATACGGTGCTTGGTCGAGAACTTTTGTTGAATTTTTCGCTAAAAACTCTTTCACTATAATGGCTGTGTGTGATGGTGCATTATCATGGTGCAGCATCCATGAGTTGTGTTGCCACAAATCTGGACGTTTTCGGCGGATACTCTCACGCAAACGCTTCATGACGCCTAAATAATATTCTTTATTCACTGTTTCTCCCTCTGGAAGGAATTCGGAGTGAACCACACCACGGTAGTCAAAAAAAACTGTCAGCATCACCTTGATTTTGGAGCGACTTTGCCGCGGTTTTTTGGGTTTCGGCTCGTTTTCGAGACGCCATTCTGAAGACTGTTGGCTTGTTTGCATGTCGTACTCATAAACCCATGTCTCGTCGCCAGTTATTATACGTTTCATAAAGGTCGGATCCGTAGAAGCTCGGGAAACCATGTCTTCAGCGACATGCTTTCGCTGCGCCTTTTGAACAAAATTGAGCTCTTTTGGAACTAGTCGAGCGGCGACGCGTTTCATGCCTAAAATGTCAATGAGAATGTTGTGGACGGACTTAAAAGATATGTTCACCTCACTAGCCAACTCTCTCAGACTCATACGTCGATTTTCGAGCACTAGCTTCTTGATTCTGTCGATGTTTTCTCTGGTCGTAGCGGTTGAAGGTCTACCAGAACGAGGCAAGTCTACTACTACTTCTCGGCCTTCTTTAAAAGCCTTATACCATTCATAAGCCCTTGTTTTCGATATACACGATTCGCCGTAGGTATTTCGCAACATTTTTAGTGATTCACCACATGAAATATCATTTGAAACACAAAATTTAAGGCACACTCTTTGTTCAACAATATTTTCCATTGTAAAAATCGCCGAGGACTCAAAACTATGACCAACAAAAAGTGTAGTTTAAAACAAATTAAATGACAGATCCCGCTCAAATTTTGCGCGCTAAATCAGTACAGTGCTACCAACATGCAGTAAAAAAATTAGAACGACCTCTTTTACGCGGGTCTTTTTATTGACATATTCCCGATACTTTTTACACAGAGTAGTATCTCGGTTGTGTCATCAGAATTTATTATACTGCACTCTGATGCCACTACGAGTCCGTTTCATGCAGTTGACCCAGAGCTGAACCGTATATAAGCATTGACAATATGCTCTAAACAGTGTCAGTTTTACTTCGTCTGTGCAGCGCACGAATCTACATGCGATCATATTACTGCGCACAGCCAAAACCCTACGTTCACGTTCTACGTCTTTATCATCACGGAGATCCTCAGTTAAAATGTGACCCAAGTATCTGAATATTCCCACTCTTTCCACTAAAGCGCGATCCACATAACCTGGGAGTATCCTCTCCGGACCTTTTCCCGCTCGAAACACCATCATTTGGGTCTTCTAAACATTGTACTTAAGCCCATGTTTACTAGCGTACTTTTCACAAATTGTTAGTAATTTTCTTAGACCCCTGATGGAAGGGCTAAGAAAGACCATGTCGTCAGCATAATTGAAATTATTTACACAAACAGAACCAATATGACATCCGATCCTGGCCCTCCTCAACTCCTCGATCAGATCGTTTACATATAGATGAAAAAGGTCCGGAGAGGTCAGCCCGCCGTGACGCACACCGCACTCTAACCTGTAATCGTTAGAAGTTAGTACTAGTACCCCAACAGATCCACAACTTTTGGTGGAACACTAGACAAAGTGAGTTTCTTCAAAAGTAAACTATAATTAATTTACTAGGTCAAAATCCCGACTTAAGTCTAGGAAACAACCGTAAACTGATATTTCTTTATTGATATAATAATTGGCAGTGCTTTTGAGACTGAAAATTGCCGAATCTGTGGAGAGACCGGGTCGAAATCAAACTGTGCGTCATCCAGCCTAATATATCGCCTTAGCACCGGAGAAATTAGGCTTTCCAGTATTTTCCCTAGGATTGTACCTAATGAAGTCGGTTTATAGTTGTTGAGACTGGAAAGATCTGCCGTTTTATTTTTGGGAACAGGAATAACTACCGTTCTCATCAAAATATACGAACAGCTTTTCGTTCTTCAATTGCAGTCAATAGCATAATTGCATAACACATTTAGCCCACTGCTACATAATAAAATTCATAATCATTGGTTCCGCCAAATAACTGGTAAGTAAAGTTCTTAGTACTGGGGTGTCATGAACCAGAAGCGATCGCGTATCAATGAGAAGTCTAAGCCGGCCAGCCCTCCCCTTGCGGCGACGTGCACCGATCCGGCCACGTTAGTGCGATTAACAATGCATATACAAGCCACCACCTATCACGCAGTGCCTAAGCCAGCGTGATGATCCGAGGAGGAGGAGGATGAGGAGATCCGAGTGCCGCATGGGTACATGGAAGATAAATGGCGAACTGAATGAACTTGATATAATTATGTGAAGATCTAAGAGTCTCTCAACAGTTAGACGCTTTGTATGTAACAAAGACTAAACGGAAGTGGAGTGACACCGATCCTATTTTATAAACAAATATAATCGGTGATTGTTTTATATTACATTATCAACACTGTGAATCAAATCATGAAATATATAGCAGTGGAAAAAAAATATTCGGCCGGCTCTGTTGAACACACTGATTTCCTTAAACGTCAGTTTTAGATTCTCCAGATTCGACTTTGGAACTAAACGTCACTTGAGTTCTTAACACCAAGAATAACAATACTCTTGGTGACGGTTAGGAGCATGTTACACAGGATACAATAAAAGCGGAGCTTGATGTAATAAGGTGGGAGAAAAGAAATCGGCGAACGACTCTCGTAGCAATGAATTTCTATAAATCTAGCTATAACTTCACGCCAAATCTCTTGCGGGGTAGGCAGGGAGAACCGAGCGCCACATGACTCGATCCTTACAAACCTCATTCACTTATTTAACATTCATTGCTCTTCTTATGCACGATCGTCGGTTTCTAAGGCTCCTGACATCACCTTCTGATAAAACAATCAATTTGGCCATGGTAGGCGTTCCTCGGCCCCTACATCCTTCTACTTTCGCATTGCATATCTGTTTCGCAATTCTTTCCTCCTGCATTCTTTCTTCATGTCCGAACTAACGAAGTATGACTCTTCTTATTTAATATCTTCTTCTTTCTAATATCATCATTGCGAATACGGTCTACAAGCATTACACCACAAATTTGCGCTGCTCTCGCATCTCGACCGCGTTTATTCTACTTTAATGCTCTCTTTGCCATACCCTGTTCTCACTTCTTTAAGTACCAGCACTGACTTTTATATAGCGAGCTGTGCCTTCTGTCTCAAGCTTTTACTGCCAAGAAGCCCAACACTCCATTCACACTATTCCCAACAGTCACTTGTCTTTCCACATAGGCTGTAGAAATATATTTCATCACTGCTGAAAGCGCATCCAAGATATACAATCTCATTCACTTGCTCCAGCTTTGAATTTTTTAAATTGACAATATCATCACTGGCATGCAGCTGAAAGAGGATCGTGGACTTGGATAATAATGCTTAGTAAGCCAAATAACACCTCCCTAGAGGGTTATAGGGAGGTGTTATTTGGCTGCGGTTTTGTTGTGTTCCTTCCTGTGAGTGAGGTAACCTCCCAAGGTGTTGCTGTGTAAGCAGCAGAGGAGGCATCGACGCAAGCGTTAATTGGCTACGGTACGTGCTTTACATCAGGTGGGCCATGTAAAAAAACCCCTGTAAAATCCTCTTCGCGCCTTTCATGAAGAATCCTATGCTGTAGTCCCTTGGAAAAACCACGGCTAGGAGCTCATTCCACAACTTGAGAGTTCACGGAAGAAATCTTCTGGAACAGCACCGTACGCGACCATTGATCGTGGTATCCGTCATTTTTTGGATTCTTTAAATGCTTTTTAAACTTGATACAAGTTTTCGTTGGACATTTCTAATGTTCGTGATCCTATTTCTTAGTTAGTGTTGTATCTAAATATTTGTTACTTATTAGGGTTACTTTACATTTTAGTTACAGCGAAGTTTAGTTAGATTTAACTAATAAGAAGAGTAAGAGAGGTAGTACGCATTAAAACAGTAAATAAAACAGACTTGGGAAATGCCTCCACCTTACAGAAAACCCGCAGCCAAATTCTCTGGAGGGTTCAAGGAGGGTGAAAGAGGTCACCAGTAAGCTCTAAGTCTAGTCTCTAGTTACTGTTATAGCAGCAGAGGCGGCATCGCGCGAGTGTATTGCGAGCGTTCATAGACTACGGTAACCGCTTTCTATCGGGTTGGCCTTAAGCTTGTATGTCCCCGACGAGCTTGATGTAATAAGGTGGGAGAAAAGAAATCGGCGAACGACTCTCGTAGCAATGAATTTCTATAAATCTAGCTATAACTTCACGCCAAATCTCTTGCGGGGTAGGCAGGGAGAACCGAGCGCCACATGACTCGATCCTTACAAACCTCATTCACTTCTTTAACATTCATTGCTCTTCTTATGCACGATCGCCGGTTTCTAAGGCTCCTGACATCACCTTCTGATAAAACAATCAATTTGGCCATGGTAGGCGTTCCTCGGCCCCTACATCCTTCTACTTTCGCATTGCATATCTGTTTCGCAATTCTTTCCTCCTGCATTCTTTCTTCATGTCCGAACTAACGGAGCATGACTCTTCTTATTTAATATCTTCTTCTTTCTAATATCATCATTGCGAATACGGTCTACAAGCATTACACCACAAATTTGGCGCTGCTCTCGCATCTCGACCGCGTTTATTCTACTTTAATGCTCTCTTTGCCATACCCTGTTCTCACTTCTTTAAGTACCAGCACTGACTTTTGTATAGCGAGCTGTGCCTTCTGTCTCAAGCTTTTACTGCCAAGAAGCCCAACACTCCATTCACACTATTCCCAGCAGTCACTTGTCTTTCCACAACGGCTGTAGAAATATATTTCATCACTGCTGAAAGCGCATCCAAGATATACAATCTCATTCACTTGCTCCAGCACTTTTTGAATTTTTAATTGACAATATCATCACTGGCATGCAGCTGAAAGAGGATCGTGGACATGAACGACTATATTCAATAATAATGCTTAGTAAGCCAAATAACACCTCCCTAGAGGGTTCTAAGGAGGTGTTATTTGGCTGCAGTTTTGTTGTGTTCCTTCGTGTGAGTGAGGTAACCTCCCAAGGTGTTGCTGTGTAAGCAGCTGAGGAGTCATCGCGCGAGTAACGATTAATAGGTATATCGCAGGCGTTAATTGGCTACGGTATCTGCTTTACATCAGGTGGGCCGTGTAAAAAAAACCCCTGTAAAATCCTCTTCGCGCCTTTCTTGAAGAATCCCATGCTGTACTCCCTCGGAAAAACCACATCTAGGAGCTCATTCCACAACTTGAGAGTTCACGGAAGAAATCTTCTGGAACAGCACCGTACGCGACCATTGACCGTGGTATCCGTCATTTTTTGGATTCTTTAAATGCTTTTTAAACTTGATACAAGTTTTCGTTGGACATTTCTAATGTTCGTGATCCTATTTCTTAGTTAGTGTTGTATCTAAATATTTGTTTCTTATTAGGGTTACTTTACATTTTAGTTACAGCGAAGTTTAGTTAGATTTAACTAATAAGAAGAGTAAGAGAGGTAGTACGCATTAAAACAATAAATAAAACAGACTTGGGAAATGCCTCCACCTTACAGAAAACCCGCAGCCAAATTCTCTGGAGGGTTCAAGGAGGGTGAAAGAGGTCACCAGTAAGCTCTAAGTCTAGTCTCTAGTTACTGTTATAGCAGCAGAGGCGGCATCGCGCGAGTGTATTGCGAGCGTTCATAGACTACGGTAACCGCTTTCTATCGGGTTGGTCTTAAGCTTGTATGTCCCCGACGTTGTATAAAAAAAAAATAACCCTATCGACTACGATTATAAAATACAGGCTTATTTTCAATTTATAAGAATAGGAAAGCCGGGTTCTTTAAGATTCTTCAATTTGTAACCTTGTTATTTTACTATTATTTTGTACCGTTGTTAATATTTCATATAACTCTTTTGATATTATGGGGAGCTTCAATGCAAGCAAACAGTAACTAATTAGTTCTAAGATCATTGTTATTAACATACATTATGGATTATAATAAAATGCATATTAATGTTATTTTATCATCTGACAGGCGTGAACTGCGCCTTCAAGGAAATTTTAGCGTGGTACAACAAATGGACCCAATGGAACAATACAACCATCAGCAGGTTTAGGCAGGCAATAGGAAAACTGGAGGAACTAAACGTTGATTGGAAAGGGACGGACGGCTGCAGTAACTAACACATCATAGCCCCCGAACAGAGAAACCGAAATGTTTTTTTAATCGACTTTCTCGTGACTCCGCTGGTAGTGTAAAATAATATTCCTGGCGTCCATATTTATATTTTTGCCAGAATAGACACTGCATATATCACTAGTCTGGCCATAAATACTGTTGCATAGAAACTAAAGTTAGTCTGTGGTCAACGATGTTGTTTATAACACAGAGAAAACATGGAAGCGCTATGCATTCTTCGAAATGACTTGCAGCATTATGCTCTTTAACATTCAATTTTTATTCATTGAATATAGTCGTTCATGTCCACGATCCTCTTTCAGCTGCATGCCAGTGATGATATTGACAATTAAAAAAATTCAAAAGTGCTGGAATAAGTGAATGAGATTGTATATCTTGGATGTTTTCTGTGAGGTGGAGGTACTTCCTCAGACGGGCTGCTTTGATGCGCCCTACCTCTCTTAAAACATCCAGACCAAGACAGCAGACATGTTCATGCACACAAATGTTTGCCTTGTTTGGGAATTGAACCCACGAGCGTTGGTGTCAAAGTCGCGTCATTCACGACTGAGCCACCGAGCTCGTCAAAAAGGGTCGGCAACGCACGAGTGACACCCCTGGTGTTGCAAATGTCCTTAGGCTACGGTGACTGTTTACCATCGGGCAAGACGTTTGCACATTGGTGGTATAAAAAAAATCAACTCAGCTGGCTAGCATTCGGGAAACTTCGACACATCTTCTGGTCCAACATAACTTAACGCCTAAAGACTGTCTTCGAACAGTGAGACGTGGTCCTTCGCTGTATGGAGAAGTTCAAGATTCAGAAATGAGGATAACCGTAGTAGAATTAAAATAACTAACATAACCTAAGGTATAAGCAAGTTGAAGCGACAGTGGGTCGTCCACATTGCTTGTAGAACCGGCAACCACTGAGTAAAAAAGGTTCTTGAATGGCGGCCCTGTTCTGGTGCTGGACGATCTAGCGACTGCCTGGAGAAACGTATCGGGAGTCGATGAATGCAGGTGATTCAGGGTCGGGGCGAGTGGGAAGCATATATCCAGTGGACGAATGATAAAAAGGATGAAAACTTTAAAACGATTTATGAAAAATATAGCGGCCCCGGTATCGCGAACGCCGCGCCTCCACCCGATTCCAAACAAAATATGCGTCAATACAATGTTTGATAATTTAAATAAATGTACGAGAACATTTCGATTAAGTAGTAGCGAGGCTGGTATGTTAGGGATAGTATACCATCCCCGTTTACATGCTATAGGTAGCAGTGGTTGGTTGTAATATTAATTCTTATATTTATTATAAATGAAACTAACTATACAAAGACAATTTTTAACTTTCAACGTTCACATATGTGAATATTATATAATATTATATTATAATTTGCCTATTCAAACCAATGGGTATCTTTAGATTTACAACGCACGTGCCAAAGAAAAAATTTCGAATAATTTTCTACCACAGTATATTTTGTTCAATAAGTATCAGGACTTAAGAAGAACTTCCATAGAGAGAGTACTGTTATTCTACTGTACTGCTCGCTCTCCATTAAATCGTGATCTCTGTTTTTTCCCACAACACTCATACTGCAGAACAATAGGGTTGATCTTGTTAACAGGGGAGGTCTGTATAAGTTGGTCATATTGTGGGCGGAGCAGTGACTCTTAGGGCGGAGTCGTGTTATCAGTCTGATTCACCCCCTACTACCCTTAGTGTCCACTACAAATGAGTCTGGCTTAGAGGACAGAGGTGTTTATTCTAAAAAAAACTGGCGGGTTCTTTTTTTCGTATAAAATGTGAAAGAGGTGGTTTCTAGTAATGTCACAATATGGACATATAATACAACGGCTTCGTTATAAATTCTTGTTAATACTACAATAAGATAAGAGTCGTTTGTGAACCCAAGTGTGTTTAAACGCGTGGCGCCGAATGTTCAGAGGTCTCTGAGCGGGTCTCAGATGGTCTGATACTAAGCGAAGTACTTTAATACTGTGGTAATGTTTAATATGGAAAGTGGTGGTGTTCGGTGTGCGTCGCACGAGAACGGTGTGTCACCTCCTATCAACGTCACCAGCTCGCCCTCTTCGGCAAACAGCTCAGACATGTTCCTTTACGACGATTCCTCGATGTCCGACGGGAGCTTATACGCGAGCGATCAGGAAAATCTGTCTACACCACGTAAACGGTAAGTCCATTTTGATTAATTTTATAGGATAAATAAGTTTTTTCACCTACTTCCTATAAATTTAATTACTGTTGTAATAGGTGCACCATTTACAGCATTTGCGAGAGCATATTCATTAGGAGTTGAATTGATGTAATGCGAATGCGAATTTAAATACTTTGTGTTTTATTTGTGTGTTTAATGTGGGAATTAATCAGTTTTTTTTCTACTATATAACTTTCCACATCACCCGGCTTTTCGAACTCAAAATTATTTATCAGCGTGGTCTGAAACTAGTTAGTTCCTGAGCTTAGCGGATTATACATCGTTTTATAATATTAGTTTAAATATGAAAGAAGTGTTCGTGCCAGCTTAGTCGGAGCGACCAAACTAGAGTATGGACACTAGGTTTAGGTCTGTAACTCATCCAATACTCGACTAGACGGCTGAGATTTGTACTGATGACTGCTGTGCCTCTTGTGAAGTCAGTGTCAGGCGCCTAGTGATAGATTTGAATAATCTTCCTACACACCATCCACTTCTGGCACACTGCACGTTTTCGTTCAGTGATTGTCAGCGTCAAGGTCTACGCGGTACAAAATCTTTATATTGCACGAGAACGAAAGGAAGACGATTAATGCAATGCCGCTCCAATGTCCAATACAAGTTTGTCATGTATAGGTTACAAGCGTCAGGCAAGTCAATCCCCAGAATTAACAGCTGCTTTGGGCAAAGGCTTTTATTTCCAATGACACGCGGAATACTATCGTGCCTAAAAAGAGATATGAATGAAATAAATCTTTAGGAGCTTAATGGTGACCTCGGTCACTCGCGGGATCTCACCAACCCTCTAAGGAGTTGTAATTTGGCTGCGGTTTTCTGTGAGGTGGATGTACTTCCCCAGACAGCTGCTTTGAGCTTTGCTTTTTTACCTCTCATAACGCTATGTAATTTAAACTAATATAAATATTTTATTTTACTGCACATACTGTCTTTTGATTCAGTGGTATATAAGGTGCAAAATTAATACGAATAATGTAGAGCATTGGCAAAACCAAAAGTACATATATATGCATATATATTTATATAGGGCTACATACATTATTCATTCGACATTATTTGTTATGTTTAAAAACTGTTGTTTGAATGTCGGAGGGTACTCAAGCGGGCCTAATATAAAGTGGATACCGTAGCTTATGAACTCATGTAATACATTGCATTTGGCGTTGTAACTGCTTAACATACGGTATAAAATATGCTCTTTTTCTTCTTCTGTAGCACTTCCTTTGTAGCATCACAAAGGAAGAAAATGTAACGATTGCTCGTGTAACAAGCGCCAATTGTTTTTCACTTCCGTACCTAAAAAGGAAACAGAATATCACCTTGCCGCCCGTCCATCCATCACAGACGGTTTCTTCCGAAAATTAAGTACTGGTGCTGGTAAAAACGAACCAAAATGATATCTTATAATAAACTCGCTACCAAACCATTTTCCGAAAACGAGTGCGCTGAATATTACGTGCTTCTAAAGCTGCACGTCGTTTGAGCTTCTGGCGTAAACTTCTTTGTTCTGCCGGGTTAAACTTTCCTTCCAGCATGAACATCGATTTTATTCTTCACGTCTTTTCAAAAGATTTCTCGTTTGCATAAACATACTTTACTTCTTAGTATCCTGTTCATCAATATTTGCTGATCCGAAGGACCAATTCCTTTTGAGGCTGATAAGGGTTTCGATGAATTTGCTGTCTAATTTTGATTATTAAACTTTAAGTTTTTAGTATGTGTCTCACCAATAAGCCAATAAGAGCCGCGCGTTCTACTTTATTCCTCGCCCCGTTGTAGTGGATTTAGTTACAAAGCAAAATCGTTTCATCAAATCTCCATTTTGGTTATTTCCACCATGTTCAAAGCACATGAGGGATAGACATCAAAAGACAGCTTCCTAAAGAGCTGAATACGAAAGATCCATGTATAGGTATATATACTAGCTGACCCGGGAAACGCTGTTTTGCCATATAAATTATTCCTAGGATTATTTTAGTATTATAAAAATAGGGGTTGATGGTAGAAGGATGAAAATTTAGGGTTGTATGTATTTTTAATGCCACATCATAAAAAGTCAGGTGCACCCTTATCACTTAGCGGTATGAAAAATAGATAGTAGGTAGCCGATTCTCAGACTTACTGAATATGTATATAAAATTTCATCAAAATCGGTCAAGCTGTTTCGGAGGAGTAGATATGGTAACTAACATTGTGACACGAGAATTTTATATATAAGATATATATTGTATTCTGTGTTCAAGTTCAAACAAGCAACGACCCTTCTGATGTGAAGTTGTCGCCGTTGTCTATGAATGCTTCGAATACAAGGAGTATCTCCTGCTGTTAATATCGCCCACGCGTAACAATATTATTTGTACCGACCTGCTCGAAAATGGAAATGCCTAGAAAACGAAGAATGAAAGAAAGAAAGAATTCAAAAGAATGAAAGAATTCATTCATGGACATCATAAAGAAAATTAAATCAAATATTCTGTACCTAATGTTAATCAATGCTGTGTAATTGTATTAGTACAATCCACCGCTATGACTAAAATAATTTTCATATCGATTACCTTACATAAATTACATTATTTGTTTGTTATTTTGTGGAAATGTTACTAAATGTAAATAATAAGGCGGATGCACCACTTTGTACTAAGTCATTGTGCAAATGACTGATGATCTATCTATATAATATATATATATATATATATATAATATATATATATATATATAACTTCACGTCAAGTCCCTTAAGGGGTAGGTAGAGAGAAGTTACACACTTCACTCACTTCTTTAACATTCATAACTCTTTTCATGCACGCCCGCCTGATGAATCTAACCGAAAATTCAAATTGACACCACTCTTGATGTAAATCGCAATAAGAGTTATCTTTAGCAGAAGCGGGTGTTCAGCGGTACGAGTACATGACCTCTCCAAGAATTGCCTATTGCTGATAACTGGATTGTTTCCAGGTCTGATTGCCGTCGTTTGCACAAGCGACGGTCCCGCTGTCCGCAACAGCAAATTCAGCAGCGGCAAGCAGCAAACCTGCGCGAGCGCCGGCGGATGCAATCCATTAATGATGCTTTCGAAGGTCTCCGTGCCCATATACCAACACTACCCTACGAGAAACGACTTTCGAAGGTCGACACCCTCAAGTTGGCAATTGGCTACATCAGTTTCCTAGGGGAATTGGTAAGTCGATTTAAATAAAATTAGACTTCACTTCTTGTCCCAAGTGTTGCCTTCCCCAATGATCAGAGAGCATCAATAGCTATCGTAAAGTGAAAGTAAGAAATATAGATCAGCCATTTATTGTATCTCCATGACACACAACAGTAAATATTGTCAGGAAGATAATCAGTGAACAAAAAATATAATATTAACTGTAGAATTAGTGTCGCAGTGATACAAGGAGGCAGCAGCTCAGCGTATTATTTGCTCGATTAGCATATATATATATAGGTTTGCATAAATATGTATATATGTGACTAGTCTGGCCATAAATACTGTTACAAAGAAACATTTCTTTTTTTTCAACTCTTTAATTATATTAAATTTCGAGCGCGTTTATTATGCTAAGAACTTCTTTCGATTTCTCGCTGTTGTACATATTTATTTCGTGTTTATTATCAAATTACAAAACGGAATAGGGCGTTAAAGAAAAGAGGATAGCAGTGATTGACTTGCACAAAGTGGATACGGAGTCGTCGGTCCCATCAATATATTTTAAACGGTTCGGTCACATTCAAAAGCTTGATATCAGCCGTATGTTCACGGTCGGTCACATTCAAAAGCTTGGTATCAGCCGGATGTTCGTATAATCCTAAGTTTTCTCGGCATTAAACTCAACCAGGTTATTGGAACCCCATTTACTAATGAGATCTAAAACCCGGTTCAGCTCCACGACAGGACTCTCACACTCATCGAGTTCTGTCCGACCAGCACCAGGCCTACTGAAACATCGCCCATGGATCGTACTGTCATCTGCATAGCAATGAACATTACTAAATGGCAGCATGTCATTGATATGAAGCAGAAAGAGGGTGGGCGAAAGAACGGAGACATGTGGGACACCGGCATTTATTGACATGAACCATGAAGCGTATCCATCTACGCTCATACAGGAAGCCAGCAATCCAATTACAAAGCGGAATGCCAGAAGTTTGGAGTGAAGTGCTTTGTGCCAGACTCGATCAAACGCCTTGGCGATATCTAGGCTGACATTACTTTTGCGCTGTGAAGGAAAATTTAATTAGAAAATATATTTATCTACGTATTCGACGTATTGATATAGAAATAAAATTTTCATTTATGGCGCTGTACATGAAAAAGAACGATTATCTTAATATACTCGTAGGTAATTTATCTGTACGTGTGTTTGTCACCTAACTCTTACTAAACGGCTGGACCGTTTTGGATGAAATTTTGTGTGTATATTTCAATGGGTTCCTTGATGGTTTGAAAACACAATTAGACCCGATCGGTGACGTTGATGCCGGTATGTCACCAAATCTTGAGACTGAATTTAATGTGGCGCTGCTTTTCCGGGCAGGACGACGTCTGCCGGGTCCGCTTGTTATATATACCTAGTCGGGTCATAAGTTCTGTCAAAACCTATTTTAATTTTGGAATACAGGCCAGAAATACTTTGACTAATTTCAAAAATAGAACGTTCCCGCTTGCCGAATATAAAAATGAATTCATTTTCATTGATTTTCAAATATGGAGTGGTCGAAGAAGGAAAATAGAGTCGCGGTTATCGCGTTGCACCGCTGTGGTTACGCGCCAAAAGAGACAGAGAGAGATTTTCAATATTCTACAATAATTGAAAATAACACTACAGTTTATTTATCGCACTATCAAACGATATACTAAAGATTCAAGCTTCGAAGATCGTAAGAGGAGGGGCCGACCTCGCACAGTTAGGACACCAGCGGTCATCAAAGCAGTGAAGGTGCGAATCCAAAGAAATCCCGTGCGTAAACAAAAAATCTTAGCTCTTTAAACGGGATTAAGCAGAACCACTGTCAAAAGAGTGTTAAATGAAGACCTGGGACTACGAGTTTATCGTAAAAAACCGTACATTTTTGAACGAGCGCTTGAAAAAAATTAGGATGGAACGATCTCGCGCTTTGTTAAGGCGGTACGCGGAAAAAAAATACCGCGAAATTTTGTTTTCGGATAAAAAAGTTTTTACCATCGAAGAAATTTACAACAAACAAAATGATAAGGTGTATGCCCACAGTTATGAAGAAGCGAGCGCGCGTATTCCGAGGATCCAGCAAGGGTATTATCCTTTATCAATCATGATTTGGCTTGGAGTCTCATATTCAGGCTTAACTGAGCTGTTTCTCTGTGAAAAAGGTGTAAAAACCAATGCCCTGGTTTACCAAACTACCGTCCTAACAAACATAGTAGAACCTCTTTCTCAAACAATGTTCAGAAACAGACACTGGATATTTCAACAGGACTCTGCACCAGCTCATAAGGCACGAAGCACTCATAACTGCTCGACCGCCCGTGGAATCTGGCCCTCTTCTAGTCCAGATTTAAACCCACTGGACTACAAGATATGGCAACATTTGGGGGAGAAAGTCTGCGCTAAACCTCATCAGAATTTGAAGTGTCTCCGAGCATATCTGGTTAAAGCAGCGGCAGAAATAGACATAAGTGTGGTGCGATCTGCGATCCATGACTGGCCGCGTCTATTAAGGGCATGTATTCAAAATAGATGAGGGCATTTCGAATAATGTAAATAAAAAAATATTGTATATTTAATTACCTTTCATTTCATATATAACTTTTACATAAGTATCAGAAAGTGTATCATTAATTACATCAAAAGTTTTTAACAGAACTTATGACCTGACCAGGTATAATACAAAAAAAATCATAAATACACATCTATTTTATAAAATTTAATAGCAATAAGAAAATGTCCTTGTGGTAAATTGTCTGCTGTATGCAGACGATGCCGTGTTATTATTATAGCAGAAACACCATATGAACTGCAAACACTGGTCACAATGATGAAAGACTAATGTATGAAGAAAGGCTTACTACTAAATGCGAAGAAAACAAAGATAATGGTATTTGAAAGAGAATAAACCAGAACCAATGTAAGGATTACGGTTGATGATGAAGTGTTGGAACAAGTGGATGAGATTGTATATCTTAGATGCGCTTTCAGCAGGGATGGAAGGTACATCGCAGATGTGGAAAGACGAGTGAGTGCTGGGAATAGTGTGAATGGAGCGTTGGAAAAACTTCTTGGCAGAAGGCCCAGCTTGCTATACACAATGCAGTGCTGGTCCCAATGCTTACTTATGGAAGCGAGAGCTGGGTATAGCAGAGAGAGCATGAGAATAGGATAACGCGGTCGAAATGCGAGCGTTGCGCAAAATTTGTGGCGTAACGCTTGTAGACCGCTTCCTAATTATGATATTAGAAACAGAGTTGGTCTGAATGAGAGCGACGGTGTTAAAATAAGAAGAGGCATGCTCCGTTGGTTCGGATATGTAGAAAGAATGACGAAGCTGATATACAATGCAAAAGTGAAAGAATGTAGGCGCCGAGGAAGGCCTAGTATTACCTACCATGATCAAATTGGTCGTGTTCTGTGAGATGGTTATGTCAGTAGCCCTAGAAACCGGCGAACGTGCATGAGAAGAGCAATGAATGTTAAAGAAGCGAGTGAGGTATGTAAGGATCGAGTCACGTGGCGCTTGGTTCTCAATGCCTGCCCCGCAAGGGATTTGACGTGAAATTATAGATAGATAGATAGAGGTGCTACGAGTAATACTAACCACGCCTATATGTTATGCACCCTGCCAACTATCAAACAAGACATTGGTTAAAGAGCAGATACATACATATGTATATCCCACCCGTATGTATATTACACACATCAAAAGTGTCTAGGGATCAACATATATTTTTGCAATAACTTTTCTCCTGATTGATATTAATTAAATTTTTCTTTAAGGATTCATCAAATAAAGTGTTTTCGTTTGTCTACAGTAACGATAAACCAAGTCACCTTTGCATTAATAAAGAAATTTGCCATTTTCATAATAAAGGGATTTTTGACATTTGAACCACTAACATTAAAGTTCGAAAAAAAGACTGAAATAACAGTTTTCTTTAAAATTTTATTGAGTAACTTAAACAATTAATAATCCGTGTTTCTACCGCGAACACTAACAACACAAGAACATCGGTTTGGCATACTCAAAATGAGTTCATCCAAATCACGCTGTGGAATGGCCGCCCATGTTCGTTGCAACAACAAAAAAAGGTCTTCTTGCGACTGGATACCCTCCATATTCGGCAGAGCTCTTCTCTGTAGCATATCCCATGCATGCTCAATCGGGTTCAAGTCTGGCGACTGAGCAGGCCAGGGCATGACATTGATGTTAGCTGCGGCGAGAGTCTGTCTTACAACTCTTGCGGTGTGCGGTCGTGCATTATCATGCATTAACTGAAATAAGGGACCGATTTGCACTTGTAGAGGAACGATGACGTCTGATACAATCGTCTCAGCATAAATTTGAGCATTGAGGTTGCCTCTGATCCAAATCAACTCAGTTCTTCCGCCGATCCAAATACCCGCCCATACCATGATGGTTCCACCACTATAAGGATGGACTTCCTGGCAGGATTTTAATCGCTGTTGGCGTCCAGGGGTTCTCCAGTGTCGTATACGTCTTATATCCGGTCTCATACCAAAACGAGACTCATCAGAAAAGCACACGAAACGCCATTGTCCTTCTGCCCAATTTCTGTGTTCAAGAGCCCATTGATATCGAATCCTACGATTGTGCATTGCTATAGGTGGTACCCTTAGCGGTCTTCGGGAATGAAGGTTCACTTCATGCAAGCGGTTTCTGACTGTTTGGTCGCTAATTAAGTTCCCTGAAGAGTGATGAAGCGTCACGGCTAACATCATGGCGGTTATTGTTGGAGCTCTTCGAGTTGTGATTTGAATGTATCGGTCTTGTCTCCGTGTGGTGCAGCGATACCGTCCTCCATGGCGCTCAGCCACGGTACCAGTGCTTCGGTAACGTGTCCAAAGTCGACTGATAACACTCTGACTTGTATTCAGAGCTAAAGCCACAGTACGTTGCCGGGAACCAGCTTCTATCATTCCCACGGCTCTGAGCATTTCTTCCCTGCTTAAATGACGTCGCCGCTCCATAATAACGTTGGTTTTAACCAGTAGTAGGGAAACAGTAGCACTAATAATGTCTTCAATGCGTTGTATGTTTTTATAGGGAAAATATTGACAGCTGATTTTCATCTTTTACTCGAATTTGATTGACAGTTCCTGTTTCAAATTATGAAATGCACCAAAAAGGATCCATATAAATTTATAAAATCATAAATTTATTACAAAGCCACATCTCAATCTCAAGAAATCCGCATAAAAATGCTTGATCCCTAGACACTTTTGATGTGTGTATATACAGAGAGCTCGATGGCATCATTGCACATGTCATTCTATACACATACGCAGGTTAAGCAACGCCAACTACAACCTGTCTATGGATGAGTTTATATATCTCGAGCCACTTCGGGTTTCGGAGGGCACGTTAAATCGTCGGTCAGTGGCCTACGGGCGGTTTGGAAACGGTGGCGTCCGCCAAATCTGTTCAGCCGCACCGAAACACTACTTCATGACATCTACTATCGTATAAATAGAATTTCTAATGCACCAGAAGTGAACGATGGCTATAAAGTATGCATATCTAGTTTGAATTCCCAACTTAAAGAGCCGACCTCACTTAAACCAGCTGGTGTCCAGTGTAAAATTCCTACCGCGGTCGCAGAAACCATTCCAGGGCCTCATAGTGTAGCGATCACGTGCGAACGTAGCCTAACTTTTATACGACGATTACGATATTAATAAACTGAAATATTCTAGAAAGTCCTGTGTTCAATCATTTATACAATAAGTCGAAGAAATTGTCGAATCCAGAGGTATTCGTTTGAGAAAATACTTTCACTAGCCTATGATTCTTTTTGTTTTTTTTTTTTTTTTTTTTTTATTGTTTATAATATAAAAAGAGAATATTATTAAAAAGCATATCAACCATCGAAAGCTATGCATAGCTTATGTGTGGTTGAGTGAGCCACCGATCAATTGTAAGCCACTATCAAACCCAGCTACCAACCTGGACCACGTTCCTTTTTTTTATTTCTTTTAATTTATCCATTGATTAAATTCGCGCGTTACACTATATAATTTCTCTCACTCTTCACTTATGCATGCTCCTATAATCACCTATGTATAGTCTCTTAAGTGTCGTATTTATATGTGAATGTTTCCTGGCACTAACGATTTGACATTGTATTTGATCTGTGAACTCGTTGAGTATATTAGGCAGTAAGTATTTGAGTGTCCTAGTTCCGTACACATTGTTGGTATGCGGCCTTATAAATATATTTTTTGCCGACTGCCTTAAATTGGCCAGCCTTGTTTTTGGAATGAGCTGGTCCATGTTGCCACACTGTTCACATAAAGTAGCGGTTTTAAATCTGTCGTATACACTCATCACCCCACAGTATCCAAACAATTGATGCTCTTGTTCTTTAAACTCGTGTGTTATCTTTGATGGTATTATGTTTTTTAAAATTCTTATTTGTAATTTATAGATTTTTTCCAAATATGTTTTATATGTTCATGTTAACGATGCCATTACATTGGTTTCGACATAATAAGGATAAAATTAACTCTTGAGATGATTTACGTTTACTTCTCAAAGAGGACTTTAGCAGCGACGACTACGACTACAGGCTTGCCGCTGAAGTTCGTTCGCGCACTCAAGGAGAGCATGAATACATAGTAATTTATTCCTCTGCTATGCACGGCATGTTTTCACGCCTCACAAATCCTTTATCTGAAGCTGACAAACTCGAAATACTACTCCACACTATTCGTCCATGTTACCAGAGTATAATGGCTGCATCCCCTCATATCAAATCTATCGAGGAGCTCCAGTCAGTGTGTCGTCACGATGAAAGCTTTAGATTGAGATCCCTACACTTTCATGAACCACCTACAGTAACTAGTAGTAGTTTGCTTATAATCCTAATGTTTTTCATAGTAGTTATTCATAATAGCAAAAAAAAAAATCGGCCAAGTGCGAGTCGGACTCGCGCACGACGGGTTCCGTACCATTATCTATAAAAACGGCAAAAAAATCACGTTTGTTGTATGGGAGCCCCCCTTAAATATTAGTTTTAGTTTGATTTAATTATTTATTCTTAAAGTGAATATATGACTAAATATTCTTTGAATATTTCAAGCATCTACCTGTTACCGTTATCAATATCGAGCAAAAATGAGTAAAAAAATCACGTTTGTTGTATGGGAGCCCCCTTAAATATTTATTTTATTCTATTTTTTAGTATTTGTTGTTATAGCGGCAACAGAAATACATCATCTGTGAAAATTTCAACTGTCTAACTATCACCGTTCATGAGATACAGCCTGGTGACAGACGGACGGACGGACAGCGGAGCCTCAGTAATAGGGTTCCGTTTTACCCTTTGGGTACGGAATCCCAAAAACAAATTTTATAATAATAATAAACAATTTCATCAAAATTTAGCAACGTGGTGGAGCATTTTTTATACCACTAAGGTGGCAATCAAACATACGGCCTGCCAGATTGTAAACAGTCACCGTAGCCTATGGACATTTGCAACACCAGGGGTGTCACTCATGCGTTGCCGACCCTCTAAAAACCTCTTCACGCATTTCTTGAAGAACTCCATGCTGTAGTCCCTTGAAAAAACCTCGGCTGGGATCTTATTCCACAGCTTGAGAGTTCTCGGAAGAAAACTTCTCTGGAACCGCACAATACGCGACTATTGCGGTTCCAGCGTGTGAGGGTGAACTCCCCGCCGTCAGCGAGAGGCGCGGTTATAAAAAGTAGCTGTCGGCATCATTTCAAAGAACTCTTCAGAACACAACCCGTTGTACAATCGGTAGAACACTAAGTAAGCTTAGGATTGTCGACACAATTCTCACAGCTCGTCTCTGAATCGAATCACACGGTCCAAGCTGGTATTCAGGTGCTCCCGCCCAAAGGTGACTGCAGTACTCCAAGTGCGGTCTGACTTGAGACATATAATATAAGTCTTTGCCCGGCACTGAAGTACTGCTTAGCCCTGTTGAGCACACCAAGTTTTTTGGACGCCAGCTTGACCTGCTCCTCTAGGTGATTTCGATATTGCACATCACTCGGCGCCAAGCATCCTAATACTTTTGTTGACGGTAAGGAGTGTGTTCTGGAATTTAGGAACCACAGCAAATGGAGTTTTCTTAGCGGTGAACGCGCAACCTTGTGTCTTCTTGGAGTTGAATTCGACCAAGTTAAGCCGTCCCCAGTCAGATACTTTAGCCAGAGTACCATCCATTTCAGACACAAGTTTGTCGCGGCTTTCCTCTACAAGGGAATGGGTGATGTTTGCACGGCCTGTATAATAAGTGTCCCCGGTGCTGTTGTCCGCATAACAATGAATGCCTTCAATTGATAACATATCATTGATATGTAGCAGAAACAGCGTCGGAGACAGTACAGAACTGAGGGACGCCAGCATTGATATCCATACTATCGTAGCATCCACCGTCAACTACGGCTTTTATGCATATGTTGGATAAAAAGCTGGCGACACATTTCACAAACCCTCGGGCAGCCGTATGATGGTAACTTCGATAGAAGACCCCGGTGCCAGACCCGATCGAACGCCTTCACCATATCTAGGCTGACAGTCAATGCCTCACCTTGACTCTCTATCGCCAAAGCCCAGCGGTGTGTAAGATACACTAAAAGATCACCAGTCGAGCGACTGTGACGGAAACCGTATTGCATGAGCATGCTCACAAACGCTTCGGTTGAAGGAAGTCCTGTATCCTCTGCAGTGGGATGAGTTAGGGTTGGTATAATATTAGTAGTATGTATATCTTAGGCAGAGAGAGAGAGAGAGAACCGAGCGCCATAAGGCGCTCCTCCTCACGGTCGCTCCACACGGTCCTTATACACACATTTCCATTCATAGCTCTTTTCATGCACGCTCACCATTTGCTAGAGCTTAGGACTAAGTATACTTATATACAACACATAGATAGCAAAATAACTCCCTGAATAAGGTTACCAGTAAGCTCGCTAACAACTTCTGTAGTAACAAGAAGGCGATCCACCTGAATTTAAAAAGCAATCACAGGCCACAGTAACCGCTACAAATTAGGTGGGGATATACACACATCAAAAGTGTCTAGGGATCAACATATATTTTTTCAATAACTTTTCTCCTGATTGATATTAATTAAAATTTTCTTTAAGGATTCATCAAATAATGTGTTTTCGTTTGTCTACAGTAACGATAAACCAAGTCACCTTTGCATTAATAAAGAAATTTGCCATTTTCATAATAAAGGGATTGTTGACATTTGAACCACTAACATTAAAGTTCGAAAAAAAGACTGAAATAACAGTTTTCTTTAAAATTTTATTGGGTAACTTAAACAATTAATAATCCTTGTTTCTACCGCGAACACTAACAACACAAGAACATCGGTTTGGCATACTCAAAATGAGTTCATCCAAATCACGCTGTGGAATGGCCGCCCATGTTCGTTGCAACAACAAAAAAAGGTCTTCTTGCGACTGGATACCCTCCATATTCGGCAGAGCTCTTCTCTGTAGCATATCCCATGCATGCTCAATCGGGTTCAAGTCTGGCGACTGAGCAGGCCAGGGCATGACATTGATGTTAGCTGCGGCGAGAGTCTGTCTTACAACTCTTGCGGTGTGCGGTCGTGCATTATCATGCATTAACTGAAATAAGGGACCGATTTGCACTTGTAGAGGAACGATGACGTCTGATACAATCGTCTCAGCATAAATTTGAGCGTTGAGGTTGCCTCTGATCCAAATCAACTCAGTTCTTCCACCGATCCAAATACCCGCCCATACCATGATGGTTCCACCACTATAAGGATGGACTTCCTGGCAGGATTTTAATCGCTGTTGGCGTCCAGGGGTTCTCCAGTGTCGTATACGTTATATATTTTATATATTTTTTTATTACAAAGCCACATCTCAATCTCAAGAAATCCGCATAAAAATACTTGATCCCTAGACACTTTTGATGTGTGTATGTTTGTTTGCTAGTTTACTTAGCGACCCTTTGATTTATATCAGGTTCGAAGTGACCGGGCTTCCTCGGACAACATGCTATCAGGAGTGAACAACACCCAAAACAAAGAGGAACAGAAGAAAGTCATCATAAGAGGTAGGCCGTAATTTTTATCATGAGTATTTTAATGTTAATATTTATCTATACATATATATACAAATGGAGTTCCTGACTAATTCACTGACTGATCAGCGCCGAGGCCAAACCCTTGAACCTAGAAAGCTGAAACTATGCAAAGACGTTACTTTTGTAATTCTCACGAGAGATAAGAAAGGATTTTTTGAAATTCAACCCCTAAGGGGGTGAAAAAGGGATTGACAGTTTGTATGGAGCAGAAATATTTTTTGAAGTTAGTGACTTGAAACATTTTACAGATACTCTCTATTAGATGCAAAAAAAGTGATTTCAGCGTTTTCAAAAATTCCACCCCTTAAAGGGTGTAATGGGGGTCAAAAGTATTTCTTGAACTAAAAGTTGAATAGTTAAGAATTTTTTTAAAGTGAGCTGCTTTAGACTTTATAAATATACTCTTCGTCAAGACGTCAAAAAAGTAATTTCAGCGTTTTTCAAAATTCCACCCCTTAAAGGGTGTAATAGGGGTCAAGAGTATTTCTTGAACTAAAAGTTTAACTTTTAAGGGATTGATTTTTTTTTTAAAGTGAGCTACTTTAGACTTTGTAAATATACTCTCAATCAAGATGTCAAAAAAGTAATTTCAGCGTTTTTCAAACCCTTAGGTGGCTGAAAAGGGGGTTGACACTTTGTATGGAGTAAAAATATCTTTGGAAGTTAGTGACTTTGTACAGTTATGTTTTATAAATAGGCAATGCTGGGTCTTTAATAAAGAGGTGATTTGAGTGTATTCAGTCAAAATCAAACAGTTAATGAAAACCGAACAGATCGTGACATATCTTCATTACTACACAAATATGTATATTTGGTAGTTTTACTAACTATATAATACTGACTGTACCAAAAAACAAGAAGTAAAATAAAAATAAGTAAAACTGTCGTAATTCCAAAATCTACACGTGCGAAGCCGCGGGCATAAGCTAGTGTACAGATAAAATTTCTTTATTTGTTAGAATGCCGGGGCCGTCTATGGAAAATCTAAAACTAATAGGAGGATATTCCTGTGGTGTGGTCAGATTAGTGTACGTTGAGTGATATAGGGTATTGTTTTTATTTTAAAAGTTAAGTAAAACTTGAAAGCTGACCCTCACGACAAGATATAAACTTTATTTTTTCTTTTAAGATCCCTGTGGTTGATTGGTTAATAATTACCAACCAACGATTTTAGGACAATTCCTATTCAAGATAAATATGTTTTATGTATTTATTATTACATATATCAAGGCAAACGAGCTTTGCCTGGAGATTTTTTTTTTTTTATTTGTATTAAATCGCGTTTTCTTAGGTAAGACACCTTATACATAAGAAAACCTTACATAAATACAAAAATTGATGCAAATCATTATTATTATATTACCGTCGGGAGGCATACAAGCATACGATCCATCTGATGTAAAGCGGGTACCGTCGCCTATTAATACTTGCGATATATGAAGTATCACTCGCGCGATGCCTCCTCTGCTGCTTACACAGCAACTCCTTGGGAGATTACTGGTGACCTCACTCACACACAGGAACACAACAACCCTCTAGGGAGTTGTTATTGGGCTGCGGTTTTCTGTCAGGAGATACAAGGAATATATATATATACAATTAACTCAGTCTATATCTGAGACAGTTAAAATAATTGTCAATGAATACGATTGGGTAAAAAGTTTGCCCGACTTATGCCGTTAAATTAGGAGCTTAATATTTTAAATACTACATATGGATAATGGTCACAAATACCCTTGAACTAACAATATTAGCGAACACACGAGTGCATTATTGATTAACAAAAGGTGCATAAACGTTGCAGTAGGGTCGCGCCCCGGCAACAATCAAACACTACGGAACTGCATGCTTCATTGACGATGGCAAGTCTACCTAATCACATTTTTTTCATTATTGTGGTTAATAAGTATATTAATAAAGTCAATTAAAGTCGGAATGAATTTTCACAGAACCTACTATGTTCGATAATTACACAAAAATTTCAAAGTTTTATCATCGTAATTATAAAGTGTTAATATGAAATATTCTGTGGACTACCTCAAACAATTTCGATATAGGTTTTCCATAAGCCACCTTATTATTAATTTACCTACATAACATAACTCATCGCAGACGATATAAGCGAGTGAGGTATGTAAGGATAGGTATGTGAGGTATGTAAGGATATTTAACATGAGTATATAAATAGATAAACAAACAGGCAGATATAATTATTTGTAAAATGTGTTTGGAAACGCAGCACTATTGCATGTGATAAAACAATCGCAATACGCGGGCGATAATGGTCCAGGTGTCATCATTACGATGTTCCCACACCGGGAGGGCCCCATGCTTCGCGTGACGCCTCATCCCCAGCGGTCCCGTGGGATCTCGTAACATTGTCATTTAATTTAATGTTTGGGTCATGTAATAAATAATTGATTCACACGAAATATTGTAATGGACGTGATAGTTCATTCTTTATAGGTAACGCATCTATCGCATCTACTTCTTTCTACTTTTAAACTTTTCCTTTCTCTATCCCATCTCTCCAGTTTAATAAGCATCTAATAGAGTGCCAAAACCATATGCGTAACGCCCATCCACCGTGGATAATATTATTATAAATACAGTATATATAAGAATATATATATCAATATAATGCAATTATAATATATTATGTAAAATATTATTGTTAGTAATACGGAAAACATTATATATTACGGTATTTTTATCCAAGCAAGGATGCACCCATTAAGTGCACACATTATACAAAACTTAGTTATGCACATTAGTGGTATGTGTAATACTATTATTATCTATTATTTTCAGTATTGTGGTTCAGCACAAATGTGGTGAAATTGCCTGTGGTTACGGTGCCATGAAGAAACTCATATTATTTATAACGTCCAGCCTGGTGGTTGTATGTTGTTACCGTAGCCAATGAGCACTTGCAACACGATGAGCATCACTCGTGCGTTACCACTTCATCTATCAACAGAGTAACACCTCAGGAGCTTACTAGTAACCTCAATCACTTACAGAAGCATAGTAGGGAGGGAATTCTTATCTGACTGCGATTTTCTGTAAGTTGAGAGTGTAAGAAAATCCGCATCGTCTACAGTGTAATACAACAATTGCAAACCTGTCCTCATCCTAAATGTACCTATATATTTTTGTAAATACATACATATGATACATAGAAAAAACCCAGACCAAACAAACAGACATGTTTATGCATATAATTATTGGTCCTGTGTGGGAATCAAAACCACGAGTGTTGTTGTCAAAGTAGTGTTATTAACCACTACGCCACTGAGCAACGAGCTAATTGTAGAATTTAAATTAATATTATTTTAAGTTTAGCTTGGGTTTGTTGTATGTCAAATTATAGTATAATATAGTAAGTATGTAATAAATATTAATGGCTACCTAAATATATACACTTTAAACACACATTAAATAATATAATTTATTAAAGAAAGAGTATATAAATTTTAGCAAAACAATATCCCAGGTGCCTCAAAGATAAGGCCGTACAATTTTGGATTATTTGCAATTACGAGTCAAGTTATCTTTCATCAGCGATCCGTAATATCTTTTTTGTATTAGATCATACTTTGCTACAACACGGGGAAGAACGAATAGTGTGTGTTCTCTTCGCAAACATACCTTTTCAAACGGTCAAGAATTTAGTTTTAGAATTACAGACCCTACACAAACACCCGTATGCACACTAGTCTAAAACAGACTAAATTAACGGTTACTTTTGAATATATCTCTTCCTTCTCTTAGCGTTATCTTGTTTCCTAATCCGTTGGGATTGGCGGGGTCCTCTATACTCGTATTAGACAAAGGAAAAATTGGCGAAGATACTGATTTTGACATGGAGCAATTACTTACTCCTCCATTGAAATTTTCTTCCGAGAACTCTCAAGTTGTGGAATGAGCTTCAAGCCGAGGTTTTCCCACGGGACTACAGCATGGGGCTCTTCAAGGAAGGCGCGAAGACTTATTATTTATTCGTAGGCGCGAAGAGGTTTTTAGAGGGTCGGCAACCCATGAGTGACACCCCGGTGTTGCAAATGTCCATAGGCTACGGTGACTGTTTACCATCAGGCAGGCCGTAGGTACGCCTGTTTTCCACCTTGGTGCTCTAAAAAAAAACAACCCAGAGGGAAATACAGATCTTTCTTAGATTAAATCACGCGTCGTTCGAAATATTTTATCTTTGGCGTGCGAATTTCCTTTCATATTTCTGTCACCACCAAGCAAGTATTAATTACAAATATGCACATATAAACCCGAAACACGGATTTAGCTGTACATGCCTACACCATGCCATGCCAGGATTGGAACCAGGGACCAATCTGTTAATAGGCTAGTTTGATATCCACTCGGCTATCACTCTCTATTTTTTAACATACCTATCTCTAACCATACTTGCTAATTAGAAATTGTTCAGTACGAAATTTAATGAAATATTTACATTACAATTGTTAATACTTATTATGTCGTAAAGACGTACACGAGAATAATAGCAATTTCTGATGCAAGTAATTTGAGTTGCGCCATAGATCGTGTAAAGTGCATTCAACACTTGCCTCTAATGAACTCAGCTGCAAGTGCAAACAAGGGTGTAAAGCGGCGAATATTTGCGAATCACACCGTAGCAAATTGAAAGATCGCCCCTCGTAAACACAGAGGCGGGGTGTATTAGAATACTATTAAGCTCTCAACACACTCAAACACCCTCTCCCAGTCTTCACCGCTTAACTAACTTCGTTGAGTAGGTATTGTATGCGTAACAGATTTTTATTGTTACAACATCGTTCAGTGAATTTATTTAAAAGTGAGAAACGGTAATAAGTTTAATTATAGCATTTCTGCATAGCTGTTACCAATTCAAAGAATATTTCCGAGATACCTTCCATACACAACTATGAGGTTAGATGTAAAATATACCATTACGATACTCCTTCTCGAAATTCGCATAAATGTTGCAAATTTAGTCTTCTAGAGATACTGAACTCTACCCAATTACTCAGCTAAATTAACTTCCCATATATACACCAATAAATCCCTCATCCCTTAGTTGTCTATACAACTTCGAAACTTTCAGTCTTTCCATGGTCCTAAGTGAAATACAAGATATATTTGGAACATTGGAACTCATTTATCTGCAGAGCTAGCGCGCACTTCAATGTTTAGTAGTGCGCATTTCTAGCCGTGGACGCACAACGAAACCTTTTGCCATCAGGCACTTGATGATCAATTTGTATTTTCAACTTTAAATACACTATTAGATTACATTAGATTTTAGATATGTAAACATACATGTGAAAATTATATAGTAATTAATCGTTGTACCAGACAAATTAGACAGGTGTAAGTTTTATTAAGCAAATAAATAAATATTTACTAAGTTAAAAAACGAACGAGCCGAGCATCACTCACATCTTTAACATTCATAGTTGTTTTCATGCTCACTCGCCGCCGTTTTTGGGCTTTTGAACTTGTCCCTGGTAAAACACGATTAATTTGGGGAAATTGAGGTATGTATGTATGTTTATATTCAAATATACTTCTATCAAGGTCAGGTAGGATCTGCCAATTGTATAAAGTAGGACTGCTACCAATTGGGTAGAAAAAAATATACTCATGTTGCCAGGATTAATTATTGTCCTATCACACACGATGGTATTATCACAATAACAGCGGGGCGATCTGATAAAAAACCACTATACAATGGTCTCTGAGAGCGCGCGGCATAATCTTTTTTTCGATTAATAAAAACACCTTATCAAAATGTAATGTAGGATTTACATAAGGATTATCGCGCACGTGCGTTGCGCTCGAAACCGAGTGTGGACTTTTGTTTAATGTTGAGTAGTTAGGTATTTATATTGTTAAATTATATTAGTATTCTAAAATCCTTTGTCCTGAATAGGCAAAACACCTATTCTTTAGGTTAATAAGGCCTCTGTACACTATTAAAAGAGTTTTAAGCCATATACTGTCAAATTCTGACAAATCGACTTTTTACTGTTACATACGTAATACAATATTTATTTTGATTAAAATATCGTTATTTGGAAACTGCTTACTTTCTTATTTAATCTAATCACAACAAGATGCCGATTAAGATTTTGCTTGCGCGTCAAATCTTTGACTCCACCGGTATACCTACTGTAGAAGTGGATATGGTTACTGAATTAGGATTATTTCGTGTCGGAGTGCCTTCTACTGATAATAAAAAAATAGCAGAAGCTGTGCAACTGCGTGATAACAACCCAAATGAATACGCTGGCATGGGTGTACTAAATGCGGTTAAAAACATCAACACCATTATAGCTCCGGAACTTATCAAACAAAATCTTGAAGTTACCATGCAGAAAGAGATCGATCATTTCATGATTTCGTTAGATGGCACGGATAACAAGTCGAGGCTCGGCGCCAATGCCATTATGTGCGTGTCGCTAGTGGTAACCAAAGCAGGAGCAGCCAAGAAGGGCGTACCGCTATATCGTCACATCTCTGATATGGCGGGTGTCACCACCATCATTCTGCCAGTGCCTCACTTTACTATTCTCACTGGCGGTGTCTTGGCTTCTAATGGATTGCCATTTCAGGAATACATAATAATGCCCACGGGAGCTTCGTCATTTATGGAAGCAATGCGGATCGGTACCGAAATATATCATTATGTGAAGAAAGTGATAAAAAAGAAGTACAATCCAGAAACAGTCTACGTGAGCGATGTTGGTGGCTTTGCAATACCTCTAGAAAGTCATCGTGAAGCGCTTTTGTTTCTTACAGATGCCATTAAACAATGTGGGTACGCAGGAAAAGCAGATATTGCAATTAACGCAGCCGCTACAGATATGTTTAAAGATGGAGCTTATGATTTAGAATTTAAAAATCCAAACTCTAATCCGCAAGAGTACACGTCTTCTGATAAACTTGCTGAAATTTATTTGGACAATATAAAAGAGTTTTCAGTGTGCTCCGTAGAGGATGGATTTGATTACGACGATTGGGCCGCTTGGTCGACTTTAACTTCCAGAACACAATCACAGATATTCGGAAATGATTTAACACAAACTAACCTTAGAAGAATCGGTCTTGCCATCGAAAAGAAAGCAGGTAATTCTATTGCATTAAGAATAAATCAAGCTGGCACTTTAACGGAGGTTATAGAAGCATATAAGCTGTTGAAGGCAAATGGGGTCGGAATCGTAATTTGTGACCGCTGGGGGGATACCGAGGACTTGTTCTTGGCTGACCTTGTGGTGGGATTGTCAGCAGGACAGATTAAATGTGGCGCACCCGTAAGATGTGAGCGGGTGGGTATATACAACCAATTAATAAGAATAGAAGAGGAACTTGGAGCGCTCTCCAAGTATGCTGGTAAAAACTTCCGTGGACAGTAGCAGCTGTACCGAATGTCAGAATTTTCCGGCTCATATTTAAACCCTAGATTGATAAACATATATTACTTTAGTATCCATACCCCGCGGTCCGCGTATGTTTCCTACGAATGGGAAATAATTGGGAATTATGGCTTAAATGCGAAAGTCTCATATTTCAATGCAATTTATCCATAAACAGAGTATTTCAAATAATTTCTTAAAAATTTACATTTGTTTATTTCAATCAAAAAGATTGATATTCTATAAATTATAAACATTATTTAATTGTTAAATGTGTTTGTGGTAAACAAGATCAGCCATTTAAAAAATAAAGGCGCGTCATTGGGGATCAGTACGCGCATAACGTGTGGTTACACGCTATAGATCGCAACTCTTAACTGATTTTTGATAACTCTTTTTTAAATTGATTGGAAACCACATGACCAGTCCGGTGGCGGAGTAGTTAACACCAAGGCTCGTGGGTTCGACACCAACACAGAATAAATATTTATGTACGTGAACATGTCTGTTTGTCTTGGCCTGAATGTTTTTATCGCAGGTACCCCCTCACAGAAAACTGCAGATAAATAACAACTCCCTCGAGGATTTACTCTCCTCGAGAGATTACGTTAGGATCGTGTGCTCGTATCCCTCCCAACGTTATATATGTACATAAAAAGTAGAATCCTCTTGTATTGCAGAATAATTTATGATAAAGTTCAATTGTTGTGTACAAATATCTGAACGAAGTCACTTTAACTGATCTATCGTCACAAAATTTAGCAATTCATTTCAGAGGGCAATACAATAATGTGGTCCTAGTGAGCTGCCCTAATAATGATATATGAAGCTTTTGTTTATACGTCATAGACATTTAAATAAGCATGCATCCCATCTGATGTAAATCTTGCAACAGAAGTACGGGTAGTACCCCGCAGCGTACAAAGCAACTGTTCAGGTGCTTACTGATAACCGCACTCAACGATCAACAAACCTCCAGGGAATTGTTATTTGGCTCTGTTGTCTTCTGTGAGGTGGAGGTATTTCTCCAAATTTTATTCGTATTGACATCTATGAAACATGTTTCAATTCTTCTATTTTTGGTTCTCTCGTTTCCTAGGCCCTACTTTGTAGCACTACCGGTAGTGTCATGGATGTTTTATCTTTCCAGTGACTCTACTGTCCTCATTGGCTGGTTGAGATCGTGTATTAAAACCTCCCAGTAGATTAAGTTATTGGCCCTTGACGATAGCAGTGTCGTTTCGTCATGCCCATTTGTTTCAGAAATAAGAACATTTTCCTAACACAGGTAGAGCGCACAAACCAGCTTGTCTGGAAAGACACAGACACCTTACAGAAAACGACAGCCAAATAACAACTTCCTGGCGGGTTGTTGATACTAAATGTGTTCATGGGCTACGGTAACCGTTTTACATATTCCTAGGATAAAGGAAAAGAATTCTCCGCTAGTTAAGTAACCACCGTCCTTGGGGATTTACATGGATTACGGGGATTAAAAAAGTCAAACGATCTCCAATACCCTCGTGAGTGCGACATCTATAACGCTTATGTACCAAAATTCCTGAAGCGCATAATGCCTGTAACGTGGAAAGTCTAAAACGCAATATGTCTAAGTAGCGATATATCTGCCTATTGTATCGTATCTATATAAAAATGAATGTTCGTCTGTATGCCCTCTATGGACTCAAAAACGGCTGGGCAGATTTTGATGAAATTTTCAAGGAATCTTCAGATCAGTCCAGCGGGTGATCCTGTGAAGTTTGGTAGCGATCAGATCACTCGTCGACGCAAAATGTCTGAGATCCAAAACGACTAAAACTCGTAACGTTTAAAATACCTAAAACAAAAAATTGCGTTTGGATGTTGTGCATCTTAGGGAATTTGAGTCTTAGGCATTGTGCTACTGAGGTAAATTGTTTTTTATGCGGGGGGCGCCAACACACAGGCACGTGGATTTTGAGAGGTGGATTGAATGATAAGATGAACGATCTGATTGACGTAATGAATGAGTGACGTTTAGATGCTTTGTGTGTGACAGAGACTAAGCGCAAGGGGAGCGACACCGATGATCTACCCGGTGGGATGATGGCCCAATAGTCTGAGGTAGACAGGGACGATCATGCCAATGCTGGTGTACGTGTCGTACTCTCCTTTCGCTTAGCGACTGGTGTTGCTGAGTTCGTATAAAACCGGGTATCACTAAAACACACTTTTTTCACTTATATTATCACTAAACTTTATCACTAGTTGTAAACTGAACTCGTGAAGATCAAAATTAATGAATGGCGACAACAAAATAAAATTCCGAGAGAAAACACGTATTTCGAAATATAATTTCCTGGACGTGCCGGTTTTCTGACCGTGTTCCTTCACCGCTGAGCAAGTGATACTCGTAACAACGAATTTGTACATAAATTCGAAAACAACTTTTTAGTGATATGCCTACACCAGGATTGGAATTAGAAACTATTTGATTAATAGTCTGGTTCTTTATCCACGTGAGCGTGTTATTCTAACCGACAGTCGACCGCAACCTGTATATGGGATCATCTATCTCGACCTTCTCAGAGCTTCTGAGGGCACATTAAAGTATCCCGGTCCCAGCTGTTGTCGATAGATGACAGTTCTTAAGCTAAGTCAGTGGTCTTCGGGCGGCTTGGGAACACTGGGCTCCGCCAATCCGCAGTTGAACATCGTGTTGGAGTATGATCTGAACGTCGTCGGATGAAGGGAAACCCTGTATCCCTGCAGTGGGATAAGTTGGAGTTGAAATAGTAGTAACTAGCAAGAATTTAATTAATGTTGCGTAGTAGAAAAATTACTGTTGAATATCGACGACCAGGCGACAACTAGTACGTATTTATTCTTTAGATATGGCACTGAAATCTTAACAAAAACAGTAGGTGTGGGCAATATCTCAACAAAAGCAGTGTATTCAATAAACCTACTATGTAATTATAAATACTTGCAGCAGCAGGGTACGCCATACGCTAGCGCCAAGTGGGACAAATAACAGGAAGCGGTCATTACATCAGTTGTGCTAGTGGCGGACTCTAAACTGTCATTAAATGTATTTGTCGGCACTTGGTATCGTAGTCACCGCCATCATTGACAGGTTGCTATGATGGAAAATGTCAAACATTACAAATTGCTTACGGATTAGAAATATATTGTATGTCAATAATGTTTACTTGATAATTGTACATTTAAATCAAATCTATATTTAACGTTCAATGTACGTTAATATGAGTATGTTATATTCCATTCTATTTACGAACTCGTATAACGACAACGACTCTATAGTAACATTTCATATATATACATAAATAAAGTCTTTGTTTGTAGTAGTAAATCACTGTTTAATTCCCAATTTAAAATTACCAATAAATACTGCACATTTTAAATTTGGTAAGTTATTAAAGTTTATTTCAGTAATTTGTAATATTTTTAATTTCAATGGGACTCCGTATGTGGAACGATGGTCGGAGTGAAGTAACAAAATTCCAGTGTACAAAATTATAAATATCTATTAAAAACTTAAATACCTAGAAACTTGGAAATTGACAGCAATAACGGGTTTTTAATTTCAAATGCTCCAGTGAACTTTTAACTCCATTACATGGGATGAGTCCGAGACAACGACCATCTTCATAATATTCAAACTAAATTCGTAATTGGTGAGGATATTGTGTAACATACGCATACAAGAGTAAACAAAAAAAACATAGTAAACTAAAACATTTTGTTCCAATCACTCACAATCACTATCTTCGCGGCACTTTGAGCTATGAGTATAAATCACAACGTGTTAATTAAGATTTTTAATTTTGCTATGGTCTTTTGAAACCTTGTATTCAGCTGTAGGTATACTGAACGTTTACGTAAGGAACGAGGATTTCAAGTGTTAAAAGTATACGACAGGGACAAATTTAGTAGCGCTTATTACGACCTAGCGTTACATTACTACAGTTAGTACAGTTATTTCAGACTATACTCTGAACAGGACATGCGCAGGTACATGCGTACAAGAGCGATGGCGGATGCATGCATCATCTATTGCAGATGGGGAGTGGGAAACAAAGAGATGACCGCAGCCGGGACAGGGACGTCTAGAACTGCTATGTCATCGATTGGCCGCATTTCATTGCATTTACTAATGGTATTAGATTGGTATGATGGTCTGCTGGCATAAGCGTACAAGCGTACAAGTTAAATTTCCTCAAAAAGGATCTGATTTTATCGACTAAGGCAAAACTAATTATCTGACTTGACTTTACATTTAGCAGAATTTCTTTTCAGTTCATTCAATAAGATCCATGAGAACAGCGTGAGAACTGCGGAATACGGGATTCCAAATAAAATGTAGGTAGGTCACAATATATGTTCGTTGCCACGTAATCATGCAAACAAATTCACTGCAAAAAGTAATACATAAATAAATAATATTTCCGGTTCTCATAGCATCTAAAACTAGGCCCAGGGCGATATTACTTTCACCTACCTTGTCGAGGACAAGGTAGTACATGTAATACAGGTAGATCCGGCATCGAGTTCGGGACTTTCAGTAGGCAAACCTTATAAGTTGAATCTTTCTATAGGTAAACCATATAAAGTGGTGTTGCGAGCGTCAATAAACTGCGGTGACTGCTTACCTACTAGCTAATGCGGGCATAAAAACTGACAGTCAATGAAATGAGACGTGGAATATTGTGCGATTTGATTGCGAGTACCTACCTATAAGGTCGTTTTCAGTTTTCCATAGAAACTTGTACTTTCATATTTAGGAATGGAATAAAAACTCCATAGGAATTTGAGCTTGCATAATTTAGAAACTATATATCAGATAGGAATAATATATTTATTTATTAAACGCCGCCGTTTCAACAAATTTAATAATGTTTACCTTAATAATTTACCTTATGTTGGTTAGTATTTGACATAGGAACAGAGACGTCTTTATAGAGATATCTAGAAGAACAATTCTCTTAAGAAGTCTTAAAGCGAGCCTTTGACAACACGTGGTTGGTAACCACCACATCTAGCGCTATCGCCCAAGGTACGAGTACGTAGGTACGCTTACCCCTACGCTCAACGCCTACATTCATAAAACACGACTTGATTTTGTTTCAGATATACATAATTAAACTCAATATCTGTACCTGGTTTTTACAACATAATAAATATACCAAGTTACAACCTAAAAAATAAACACGTCTAAGATATGTACTTTTTTCTGAACTTATTCACGTTATTAATAATGAAATTATAAAAACGTGATAAAAAATTAAGCAGCAAACAGGTCAACCCTATCTACCGCAGGGCAAGGGCCGTAACAGCGCGCACGTGCACCGAGGGTCGCCACCCCCGTATGATAGAATAACACAAAATAACCCCCGATATTATACCACATCCACGAACAGTTATGTCAGATGCCCCTGGGTGCTGCATTCGCTAATAATTGCCGATAAATAAAACGATGCCCATTTAAAGTTGTTCTGAAGCAATTGTGCGGATTTAAAGCTTGTGATTACAGATTAGGCCATTCCTTTTAATTGTGCTGCAATAGGGATTCAAAATCGATCCCGTTATAATTACACCCTGTTAAGACCCTACATGTCCATGGTTAATAAATTTATCACCTTAAAGTAGAAATCCTCTACTTATTTTATCTACCGTGACTCAATTATTTTATAGCTCTTAAGTTAAGTTTTTAACTTTACGGCATCTTAAAAGTCACAATAGTAATGTTTAATTTATTAACATTAATTTAATTGAATTAAACAATTTTTAACGGAAGTATCGCGTGTTTTATTTATTTTGTTGAACCTGCCGTTTCGAACGCTTTGCAGCGTCCGTGGTCGTTGGAAGACTAAGGTGATATTTGTCTTACATTAGTTAGTCAATTATTACATCTACCGACATGAATGGATTAATTATATATGTTCCGATTCACACAAAAATCGCTCACAGTGTCCGAACATTTTTTAGTAGATCTTTGGGTTTGTGACTTGATTATTTTTAGGACTGGATCCCAAACAGGTGGTACTTGCCAACCATCTTCTCTATTGAAATTGTGGTGTTTTCTTATTTCAATAGCCTCGCGCAACATTCTCGGCATGTAGCGATTCTCCTTGGCGAGGCGAGCTTTGTGATTTTAAAGTCTCTAGAAATTTTAAAGTCTTGAATGTATAATTCATGATGTCTAAAGCGTTAGAAATTGTGTCTTGACATTAAACCTTCATGGTGTGAGATTTTCGAGTGAAACTTTTTTCACGTGAAACTTATGAGGTTTTTCTTTTAAAAAAGTGCAACTTTTGATTTTCGAATTTCAATTGTTTTTAGGGTTCCGTACCCAAAGGGTAAAACGGAACCCTATTACTGAGGCTCCGCTGTCCGTCCGTCCGCCCGTCCGTCCGTCCGTCGGTCTGTCACCAGGCTGTATCTCATGAACCGTGATAGTTAGACAGTTGAAATTTTCACAGATGATGTATTTCTGTTGCCGCTACAACAACAAATACTAAAAAATAGAATAAATTAAATATTTAAGGGGGCTCCCATACAACAAACGTGATTTTTTTGACGTTTTTATAGATAATGGTACGGAACCCTTCGTGTGCGAGTCCGACTCGCACTTGGCCGATTTTTTTTATTCGGCTTAGACGGGAAAGAAGGATACTTCGAAAACCCGAGTAAATTTCGAATACTAGTTCGGATGCGGAACTAACACCGCAGAAACGCTTTGCGACTGCTAATGAATGCACCGCGCGTTTATTTTAAACGCTTTCGTAATGAAAATTTCGACTTGAAGAACGAACCACGTGAAGACCGCCCACTAAGGTGAATAACGCAGAATTGAAGAAAAGATGGTGGAAGCCGATCCGAGTCAAACTACACAGGAATTAGCGGCATGGTTTAACGTTATCTTACCTACAATTTTGACTCATTTGCATTAAATCAATACGATAAAATATGAAAAATGGGTGCCTCATGATTTGACTGATCTGCAGAAAGAGAGGCGTGTTGAAACTTGTGTTGCCTTGTTGAATCAGTACAGAAATAAAGGAATACTGGATCGAATTGTGACATATGACGAAAAGTGGATTCTTTACGATAACCGTAAGCGAAAAATGCAATGGTTGACCCCAGGTCAAACTCCGCAACAGTGCCCTAAAGCAATGCTTACCAATTAAAAGGTAATGGTAACTATTTGGTTGTCTCTTCACGGCGTTATTCACTATGGCTTTCTCTCTCTCTAGTCTCTCGACTCGTGAATCGATCCATTATTGCTCCATGATAACGCAAGACCTCACACTGCACGAGAAACCGTTGTAATGTGTAATACAGGAGCTGCAGTTAGAAACCATACGTCATCCTCCGCACTCCCCAGACCTTGCTCGAACTGGCTAACATTTTTTTCGTGATATGAACAATTTTCTAAAAAAATTTCTTCCTAAGAGGCAGTACAAAATGCTTCCACACAGTTTATCGAATCTAGATCCTCAGAGTTCTATCGCAAAGTCATAAAGAAACTTTCGATTAGATGCATCAATGTATAGATAATGAGGGTAAATATTTTGATTAAATAAATATGTTACGTCTTAGAAAAAAAACGAGTTTTAATTTTTCTGTACAAATCGGCAATTCCATACTTTAACCCCTAATATCAAAGGAATCACATTTGTGGAATTTACTGATTCGCCAAAATCCGCATGGAGACTATAAAGTTGCATAAAAGGTTTAGGTGCACTTTTGAACGTGCCATCCCCAAAATATTTTTTTCAATTTCAGCAGCCACATCACTTACAAAAATCAAAAGTTTATTTTCTGTACCATTATGATGAAATAAATCCAGTTCCTTGCGATACGTACTTATAATGAGGATTAAAATATAATAATGGTAAAATATTGTTGAGACAAAATTAAAACCTAACTTCAAATTGTAACAACGAACGTAACTTAGCAACCACTTATTCTTTTTCCGTGACATCCTCCGGGGAAGGAAGAACCGGAAGGTTAAAATCAAACAAAATCAGCAAAACGACTAGGTAGGTTAACAGACTTTGTGACAGTACTAGGTCTTTCAATCAAGTCATGTCGGTCATTAGTTATCTCCAAGGGATAAAGTCGTTGTAAAGGTCGAACTCTTTCTCCAGCTGCAGTCCGAACTTTAGCAGCCCTAATATAACTGTCACTACCTACATAAACCTCAGTTACCACAGCAAGAGGCCACTGAAGCCGTTTCTCGTTTTCTATTTCTAGAAGAACTACATCACCTATTTTGACCTCATGCGAATGATGTTGTTTACCCTTATGAATAAGGTTGCTAATATATTCGCTCCTAAAACGTCTTCTAAGATCTTCGCGGATCTTCTGACAATAAGCACTCCTAATATTTAAAGACTTACTATCTATGACATCTAAGTCAGGAACATTATGCTCTATTAAAGGCTGAATGAACATTGATGGTGTAAGTGCCTTCAAGACATCTTGACTATTTGTAATGTAGGTCAGAGGTCTATTGTTCATCGTAGCTTCACAGTCGCATAAAACTGTTTGTAACTCTATCAAAGTTAACGATGCTCTACCTAGAACTTTTCTTAAAGTGTTCTTCATGACTCCGACCATTCGTTCGTAGAACTCTCCCCACCAGGGAGCACCGGGAGGTATAAAATTCCACTTAATACGAGCTATCGACGAGAAGAAAAGTATCTGATTCCCATCAACTGATTTCAAACAATTATTAAAACCAGTGAAATTCATGTCAGGTAGAAGAATGATTGGTGATTTGAAATTAAAGGTTTCGTTAGTTAAACCTAGTTTAGTTTCCAATCGTATCAAGCCATTTTCATCTTTAAATGAAATAATATTATTGAAATTGTCTAAAATTTCTTTTTCATATTCAGACTTAGACAACTGTTCGGCTGGATCTCTAATTCCTAAAGATTCTAAGTTCCACAAATCCGTAATATCTATTTTAGATAAACAATGCAATGTAGTATGCATGCCTACTACTGAACTAAAAATTCCTGTCATTGGGCCTTGAACAGTCCAACCTAGTTTTGTATTAACAGCTGTAAGATTATTATCTAAATGTAAAACTTCATCTGTAAGAAGATAGCCGGAAAAATCTGCACCAATCAGTATACTTATCTCGTCAGGGCAGTCACTCACGTCAGTCAAGGTAATAGATTTTAGTCGCAGCTGCTCAATTACGGTCGATGTAACCTTTGGTAGTACACCACAAATTTCATTTTGCTCTAAAACAGAAATTACACAATTAAAATTATTTACAGTACTTTTAACATACAAATTATACATAAAACATTCTTCCGTCTTAGTTTCGATACCACCGAATAAACAGTGACTCATAATTTCTTTGCCAGAAGGTTTCAAATTCAATTTTTGTATTGCGTCTTTGCGTACATACGACCTTTGAGATCCGCTATCTAGTAATGCTCGTACAACCACTTCCTTTTTTCCGTTGACAATTTTGACAGCTAGAGTTTGAAGAACTGTGGTTGTCTTGAATTGACATAACATACTCTTTGATTTTTCGGCATTGTTGACGTGGTCATTTTTCGGACTGTCACTGCTGATATTATAAATCTCCGTGCACATTAGCGTAAGATGGCGTTTCTTGCAATATAAACATTTCGGGAAACTCTTACATTTTTTACTGTTATGGTTAGGTTTTAGACATATAGTACAAACTCTTTTATTTTTCAGGAATTCCTGTCTCTGTAACAATGTAAATTTTATCGCCTTATGACATTCAGAGCTAGCGTGGTTTTCTTTGTCGCACCAAATACAAGACTTAGTCCGCTTAGATTCATCATTATCATCATCATCAGTCTTTGATTTTGAAATAAAACAAGCAGTCGGCTGGTTCGATCCGGGTGGATTTAGATTAAAGAAACCTTCGCGTGCCATCTGGACTCTTTCCTCAGATTCAACTTCTTGTTTCAAAAACTGAATTAATTTACTTAGATCGTCACCCTTCGTTTCATTATTTGCACGTATACGATTCCATGTGCGTAGTATGTCTTCCGGCAAAGTGGATTCAATCATGGGAAACAAAACCGACGCATATTTATCTTTGGCAACTCCAAGTGTCTCCAACGCTTGTAAGTGTGTTTGGAGATTATCATAGAGCGACGTCACATCGCTTGTTTGTCCCCTTTGTCTCATAAGCACTAAGTTGAGTAAGCCTCGCACGTAGGTTTCGATCAAAACGTCATCCCGTGCAAAGCGTGCCTTTAGTGCTTCTATAGCTTTATAATAGTTTTCACCAGAAGGCGGATATGTCTCTACCAATTGTCTGGCATTTGAATTAACTACTGTAGCTTGGAGCAAAAATTGGAACTTGTCAATATCTTCTAAGTCAGTGTCCTCATGGATTCTTTTAAACTGACCCCAGAAGAGTAGCCAATTTTTCACGTTGCCGTCAAATTTGACTAGGTCCAATTTTGGCATATTAATCCGTTTTTTAGACGTACCTTCATAATCCTCATGTAATGACTTAATAGTAGATTGCAATGAAGAGTTACTGTTACCCCTGCTGATCGATGGTTTAGCCATTTTTCTGTACCTGTTTTGTTTCTGTACAGGTTTAGCCATCGCCGCCGGTACTCCAAAGCCTTATCTTGGTCAGCCTCAAATACACCTTCTTCGAAATCGTCATCGTCACACCACATATCTCTTATGGCCGCTTCTGTTATAAACAGATAGTCGGCAGTTTCAGAGAGCATCGAAAATGCGTTTTCTATTTCATCCGCATCATTAGACTGAATCGCCGCTTCGAATGCATTGGCTGCAAACGTGAACTCGCGTCGCTGTTGTGTATGGTTGTGTACGTTTTCGCTTTAAGGAATCCATAGTTCAGATTTATTTCAAATTCTGTTTATTTAATCACGGTCGCCAATAATATGATGAAATAAATCCAGTTCCTTGCGATACGTACTTATAATGAGGATTAAAATATAATAATGGTAAAATATTGTTGAGACAAAATTAAAACCTAAACTTCAAATTGTAACAACGAACGTAACTTAGCAACCACTTATTCTTTTTCCGTGACAACCATCTTCACATGGCAAATTGCGTTTCAAGTTTTCTGGAATCTCCACTTTGTGCAATGATGAAAACTTTGATTTTCTTATATAATGTTCTTTGTAACGCCATCTGTACAATTTTAGTTTATCGTTCTTAAATTCAGGTACCGACTACTGACTAAATCAATACCTTGGTCAAGAAGAGGTGCAATCGTATCTTCATATAATTGCTACACGGGTTTGAAAGAATTTTTCACTTTGTTTTTACACATTTGCATACACTTATCAATCTCATTATTTTGTGATCAATATTTATGAACAAATATTTACCACAAAATAATTTAAAAATTGATTTTCATTTCGACTAAGTGTTACGGAACTATTCTTCGTTGTGTACACCTCCAGTTGGTGTAAGAGTTGTGTTCTTCATATTTAATGTGAACTTGTAACCATCATAAAGCAGAATTCTCTTTTTTCTTTCACTTTCCACAAAACATAACTCATGATTTTTTAATAATTCAAACAAGGTTCGTTACAGAACATACACGTTCGTGACAATTATTAAACTCACTTGTTTACTACCCACCCACCATTTAGTGATTCAATAATTAAAATGCATTCAACCACAACAAGGAAAATCAAGCTTACATGTAAATAAATTATGACACTAATGTGAAATAAACTTACCATTATTTTAATGGGAATATGAATATATAAAACGTATTAAAATATATCTAGTGTTAGTTAATTGATTAAGTTTAAAAAAGACATTTGACGAATCAGAACTTTTTATTGACTTGACCAGTTAAAACAAAATTGAGGTTTGGCAAATCGAAATAAAATGAACATTTAAGTAATTAAAGCTTTTGCATTGATCGACAAATCAGAACCAAAATGTGCGGTTAAAACACGCTTGACCAATAGGAACTTTCTTTGGACTTGCCAAGTTGGGTACTCAATCGACGATTTGGAAAGCCGAAGACCGATTTACCTGCGCTAGTAATTAGAGTAGGTGAACTCTCACTGTATTCGTGTACATATCTTTATACTTTACGAAATTTTTGGACAATTAATTCGTTTTTTTTAGCCGAGACTACTTTGATTAAAGCAACTTACGGCCTTTCTCCGATTAGTCAGTTTTTACATATCCGGGCATATATATCCGTAATAATGTCAAATTCAGTAAGTGCAAATTATATTATACGTTAGTTAGTATTTGTCAGGCTGTAAACAAAAACATAGGCATCTGTTAAGTTGCCTAGCTAAATTATTTTGACAAACTTCTGTTCTCTAATTACCGTGACATGTCCGCACGCCAACTTCATGTTAAAATTTGCTTTTTTCATTAAGCAATGTGTATCAAATATCAAAATATCCTCTTAATAGAACCAGTCTGTAAATAATTATCATTAAGTTACCGCATGTCCAATCTAAATTTATAATTGCCGTACGTTTTCTGTTCGTGGGTGCACATCCTTAAGTATTTGGCACATCAGTACCATAGTAAAATCAAATAAGTGCGATATCTTCATACATACGTACCGAACGCGGTTTGTATGTGTGCGCGTCCGTACGTATGCGTCTAATGCGTCGTCGCACGTACGCAATGACAAAATTTATCGCTGCTAAAGGTGCACCAGTCGTGGCAATACCGTGCGTAATACCGCCCACGCACGCACCGCCGGCGCCGCTGCGCTCCCGCTCGTAATAATAATTTGTACGCGTACCTACCTACCTAGTTTAACAACAAATTCGTAAAGATGGCTAAAAAGTAAAAAGAATTTTTCTGTATCAAATGTGTAATTTTGTTAAAAAAACACAAATTTCCTACAGAATAAAGTACTTTTAAAGCCTATCACTTTAAGCTACTGCAAAAATATTAAATTTCCGAATATAAACATTATAACTTTGATAAGTGTAGTAATAGAAAAAGTAAAAAATAGAGTGTAAAAAAATGGGTGCGTGTACTTATGTACGCGCGTGAGTTATACTTCTCTGTCATCATTAAATAACAAATCCCTGGAGGGATGTTGTGTTCATGCGAGTGACGTTACCACCTCACAGGCAACTGCAGCCAAATAACAACTCCCTGGAGGGATGTTGTGTTCATCTGAGTGACGTCACTCACTCGCATGAACACAACATCTGTCCAGCGAATTGTTAATTAGCTGCAGTTTTCCGTGAGGTAGTAACGTCACTCACTCGCATGAACACAACAACTCTCCAGGGAATTGTTATTTGGCTGCAGTTTTGTGCATATTTTTCGTGACTTAATGAGCGGTTTAGCGGGCAGCTTCAACCTGTTACTTTTGCGTTACAGTATCTTAAAATTTCACTCATCATTTTTTCATAACGCGCTTAAAGAAGTATAAATTCAATACAATTTCATAATCATTTAATTTTATTTGAATAAATACACGATTCAGTAAAGCCACGTTTGAATTAATCCTATTTCGACCGTAATTTTTCAAATCACTAAACAGGTAACATGACGTAGGTAATTAAAAAATTGTAGTCAGCTCCTGGTCTATGTACAAAATATAATTAAAAAAAACTTTGTGTTATAGATACCTGATGATTCCCCTACAGATTAAAATTGTTTTGTATATAGACAGACTATGCACTTTTGACGATTGTATAAACTATAAGCGACATCCCTACGTGTTTAGGCTATTAACTATTATCGTTCGCGCGGGGCTCGAGTCGGCCTATTTATTTGATTTTACTATGTCAGTACCGTACGCGTCACTAACTCACGAGTCCTCAGTTCGGACCGCTGCCCATCGACAGGTTCACGTCACTTACGTTGTTGGTGTAACGCCCGTGTAATACACATACACATACGTATGAAGCACGTATGTGTATAATTACTGCATTCCTGGTTTAATTTTTTTCTAATTACCGTGAGAATGTGTGTGTGTGTTATAGTAAGTCATTATTTGCATACTCTGTAGATTTACTAAATTTTTAATACAATACATACAACGGCAATAACTGTGACTTTTTGAAAGAAGACTTAAGTGTAACAGACAAATTTACGAAATATATTTGTTACTTAGCTATTTACTAAATATCGTTTCAGCAAAGTGTGAAAAAATTACCAATTAATAAAAATGTTTCTTTTTTTTTAATTCGAATTGTTTGTAGTTGTACTAAAAGTGCCTTATGTTTCAATAAATACTACCTATTATAAGGTTAACTACTTTTTATTCTAATGGTATTTCTAATGCCATGTATTTACTACGTACAAATTCCCGGTCATTTGATAGGCGTGCGCGGGTATATGGATCCAACGGGTAGAGACCCTTTTGAGAAGATTCATGTTATATTGTACACCCACCGTGACCCGCTCCTAAAAATATCGATAGAACCATATATCTATGAGCAGGTCACGGCAAATATTGGGACTATTGCGAATGTGTAAGAAATTATTAGTCTATTGTAATGAGCTCTGGAGGGATTATTGGTACTGGGTTATTGCAGAAGAGGGGCGGGCACCTGCCAGAACTATCTGACTGTTACCTTTGGCAGGCGGCGCCTCGTCACTCACTGGGTGGACCCCCGAAATGCCAAGGAAAGTGCTGCGCTTTCTCCGAAGTTACTCGCGGCGTTATGCCCTTTAACACTTCTACCCCTAGAGCATATTACCTGATACAGCAATATGCTCTATCGACTCCTCTCTGGACGGCCAATGAAGGCAAGCCAGAGCTGAGAGTAGATATTACGGGCCTCCTTGAGTTAACACTCCGACCGACGAAGACTCGCCGGAGACGATGGCCCTGATTGACTCTCTGGAGCACTCGGGTACCCGTGGTGTCGTTACGCACACAGCTCGCCACAAGCATCAATATTATTATTATATAGGTAGATTTTTTGATTTTTACTAATTACCATTGCATTATGTATTACTCTTATCTAATTACCCGACTCATAAAAATTTTAACTCAAAAACCTTTTTGCCCCAGCCGCCATCGGTTCTCCAAGCTTTGTGGCCTGCCCACTGCCACTTCAGCTTGCTGATCCTTAGTGCCACGCCGGTAACTTCAGTTCTGCTACGGATGTGTTCATTTCATTTATTTATTCGTAAATATTCTTCCATTCTAATATTCCCTTTTAACCGACTTCAAAAAGGAAAGGTTATATGTTAATCGCGTATGTTATTTTATGTATGTATAGAGGAGAACTGCTCAGTGATCTGTTAAAGTAAATTCAAAATTGTTTTCGCTTCGTTTTGTTGAGATATGAGAAACTATACAGATATGAAATAAAAACATTGTAATAAAGTAGTGAAAGCGATAGCTAATCTCAATAAAGATAAAGCTACTACATCTATAAATAGGCGCCGACTTCAATGAAGTGTTATCATTATTTTGATGTTTTATGAATATTCGCAAAAGCCTTCGTTTTCACTTCACGAGTACTAAAGACTACGAACAAGCTGACATATTCACATTCCACAGTGTCATATTTTTTACTTTATGCCATGCCGGTTCTTTCCTCTCCGCCGTCGTGGAGTTTGGTTTTTTAAACGGGGTCGAGTACATACATACAGAAGTCAAAACTGTAGGTTATTTTTAAATGTTCTGTCTTTTGTCCGATATGTGAAATTTTATACGGCATATCCCGTGTCAATATTCCATTTATATCTTATATATAATTAGGGTTACGTAAAATTTGCATAATCAAACGAAACGTGGGTGAAGGCCGTATGTTCCATTAACTTGATGACACGGTAGCGGATTCGCCATCAATGGCGACTTTTAAGCAAAGGGTTGTGGGTTCGATTGCCACACAATGTACCTAAACATGTATTGCGCTTGAACATATTGTTTATCCCATAGCACACAAACCAATGAACCATACGACGGCGCATAAAGGCCCCTCGCTCACCAAAACGTAGTGTTTAGCGCCTAAATTATCTTACGGATTGGTTCAATGAGAGGATATTTTAACCAATAAGCCGATAAGAGAAACGGTGTTTGGTCCGTGAACTAGGAAATAAAAGCAGTGCGTTCTACTTTACCCCCTTATCCGTGAGTTTATTAACTACGCAAAATCGTGTCTTCCGATCTCCATAGGTTTCATGTTTCATTCCATATTACTTTCATGCCATATCACAAGCTTTACTTTGTCACTAGATACGCTGAATACCTAGCAAAAAATTTAAGACGGACGAACGACCCAAACGTCAATTGTCGCTATATTCAGCTGTTAACTGTATCTACATGCTATACTATCTAATTCATCACAAAAATATTAATTATTATACATGTATACACAGAATATATTAGTTGTAATAACTAAATATTCGAACCAAGATCAGGTCATCTCCCTAATTTATTAGTTTAGCTTAAGCGACGATTACTGCTTGCTATCAGGTGGGCCACATTAAGTTTGTCTTGTTATATATATATATATTCTTAGGTTCCATAAAAAAAGTAACACCGAAACCCAAATAGTGCAACTCTGTCTTATCTCTGCACTTTTCCTTTATCTGCAATAAATATAACGGTCAACGTTTACGTAAACATCACAGGATAAATAGAATATTTCATTTCTTACTGAAATAGTTTTAGGAATACATAAATATTATGAATCGTAGAAAAAAAAATACTTTGTGATACATTTTCCTTCCCAACATTCCTCAGATATGCAGTCCATGACTAGAAGAGCAAGAAAATAGGTCTCGGGCTTGGCCTTGGTCTGGATCCAGATTTGTTGTTGTTTAGAACTGGTTTGGGTAAAGAAGAAAAAAAAAATAGAATGTAACTCCTAATTCGCATAGTATTTTAAATAATCTTTCAGAAACAAACTTAGTTATGCGATCTGAGAACTGCACGTCTAATTAGTCGACGTATTGTATTTTAGTCGATAACGATATCTTTGTTTCAGGCAACAACTTTCAAGCCCACTCGCTTTCCTGGTCCCGCCGTGGTGAGAGACCGCCAGGGAGCACCTTGCATGCAAAGATATGGATACCTGAAGACCCTAGAATGTTCACCAGTTCTACCAATGTTATAGAAAAGGAAGAGTTGAGATAAAGTAGCTACTCAATACCTCCAATCTCCATAATTGATCTCATTTTTTAACAGAATCTAACATACCAGCTATTGTTAATACCCTCTGTTCGACTGAGCGAATGCACCAGTCAATATTTTCTCTTGATTGTCCCGTTCTTGTCCAATCATAGATTGTTTTCTATAAAATCATTTAATACAGTGGAATAACAGACTAAGGTGTAACCTAATTCACTGTTACGGTGGATTAGAGTGGAAATAAGGGGTTAAAAAGGACATATTATACATGCCTACCCCGCATGGGACCTGGCGCGAAGATATACATAGGTACATACATTCTACATAAATACATAGGTAATACATAAAATAAATGATAAGTACATTATCCATTACATTATCCATTACATGTTTCAACGGGAAATCATTTCCGTGTTTTTATTTATAATTATGTAGCTGTATGTATATCGAACTCTACATCTTATTACAAATAATTTATTTACTAATGTACAAACAATAAAACTGTTTAATCGAGTAACTCATACAGTAACGTAGTAACTAGTGTGTATAAATTGTATAAAGCTGTGTTATTTTATCTTAAAACCTATCTACTTTACATGCTAAGTAGATCAGATCTAAATATTATTACATAAATAGTATAATAAACTAGTCAAAACAAAATAAAAGCCACCTTTTTCTTGCAATTGCATGATCATCTTACACTATATTATATTATACTTACTTATACTATATTAAGTTCATCGTTAAATAAAGTAAAGCAATTGCATGGCATGTACATACATTATGTACAACATTAATTTAATTTCTGTTCAACCTGATACAACCATTTAATAAAACCATAATGATCGGATTTACCTTTCAAGCCAGAGAACAGACCATCTTGACGATGACAGCAAATTGCTCTCTACCAATGATTGTATTGATCGAGAGTGATTTTATAATTATCGCGTAATATGCATAATACCTATGATGATTAATCTAATTCATTTTTCATGGGATGTAACTAAAAATCGTTTTTGTTTCTTGTGTTGTGATCATATGAGTACTTGGCGTCTTATTATGCGCTGATCGTCAACGTCATTGTACTAGTGGCTGAAGATCCTTCAGATGTTCAGAATAGACTCGAGAAATGTCGGCAGAGACTGTAGAATATCGGCTCAAAAGTCAGCAAATCAGAGTGCTTCCTCCAGTTTCAACTTCTCGGAATGCATCTTTCAGTATTTCCACTATCGATAACTAGGGTCTGTAATAAAACTGTAATAAGCCTTTCTTACTCTATGCATCTGAATAACGACGAATGAAACCTTTAAGAAGATGTGTGAGAAACGTTTGCATATAGCAGAGATGACAATTTTAAGATGGATGTGTGGAGTGACGCGAATGGACAAGATACGAAATAACTACGAGTATTTAAGAGGAAGTATGAAAGTGGCATGTGTGAGTGAAAAATTAAAGGAATTCGTCTGTCTTGGTATGAGTATGTGATGTGAAGGGGTCATCTATATGACAGAAAGAGTAAGATGATAATAATGCCGATGAGGAGTGGAGAAAAAGATGACCAAAGAAAAGATGGACGGATTATGACAAGTGGATAAGTCTATAACAATTGACTGTGATGCTTGTAAGAAAAAGCCATACAAAAGAAAATAAAGATCAACAGAAAAGTTGGCGCATACTATGACTTCGATGAACTATAGATGATAATGTGCTGTAACTATGCTCCATGCCAAATTTATTGATTGTTGTGTAAATGGGAAGTACTCTACAAGCTTTGATTTACTTGTGAGGATTTAAGACACAAATTACCGTATTTTTGATTGCATTGACTTAGAAGCTTGATTTTTTTGCAGCTCTAAGGAAACGCAGACGTAAGTATTTGATATTAATTTCAACATGACACGCCTGCCCAAGAAAAGATTCTCCGTAGATTACGTTGACTACTTACTATCAGGTCGTGCGCTTGTTTGCCACCTTAGTGTAATAAAATAATATGGAATCGATAACGGTTTCGTTCAAATATCTGTAAGTAAACTGGATTGTGTGATACCTTCTCAATTATAAAGTGCCTGGGCGAACGTTGTTCAGCGTTTGTTTTTAAGAAACCGCGTTTTATGAGCAAAATACATCAATTTAGAAAAACTTAAAAAGGAAATCCTTATCAAAAAATAAATTTTGATCCAATACATTAGAGCCATCTCTGAGATTCTCAAAATATATTTATTTTACAATAATAGGATTTCGTGTCAATATCATTAGTTCCGGTGTGGTGAACCGAATAAAGCCTAGGCTTGGTGAATCAATAGAGATTTCTGAGTTATGTCACTAATGCCTCAATAAATCGTCTAATCATAAGGCCTCTATTGCTGCGTGCAACAAAGCTGATTTATGTTCCAACTCTACAGATAAAGCAATAGTAAGCCTCAGTGGACATGATACATTCACCCGCTAATTGGAACTGGTAACCTATGTATTAATGCCGATCCCCTTTACAGTTTGGCAACTGTAACTCCGACAATGGGATTCTCCAACTTCATATAAACAATATGTCGTGTAAATTACAGTCAGACACAGAAACACATTTTGTAGCATCCCATTCAGCTCCTTTATTACATATTAATTTATATAAGTAACCACATTTTTTTTCTTATTAAAAGTAAGATAGACTATGGTAGTTTTCTGTATGGTCTCTTCTTCTTCTTCGCGTTATCCCATTTCCTAAACCAGTAAAATTGGGGCGGGCCGCTATCCTAAGCCTAAGACACTGATGTTTACATAGAGCGACTGCCGTCAGACCTCCCCACCCCAGAGGGAAAACCAGATCTTTCTTAGCTTATATCACTCGTCTTTTGAAATACATGGTGGCCGGAACATTGACATCTAAAAAACTATTAGTACCCTATTATCGTGAGGTATCCTAATCACCCCCATACACCTATGTTCCGTGACTTTCATAGTTTTCGAGTTATGATTTTTCTAATTTTTGAGAATTATCGACCTAAGTTGCTTAGGTCGATAAAAAAATTCTAAAGAAAATAGAAAAGTTTTCGAGATTTTTTTTTTGCAACTGAATCTTCATAAGCTGTACTCTTTTGCATAAAATAATCAGCTTCGTAACTTTGATCACTTATAAAAATATTAGTCTAAAGTGAAAAAAATACGTTCGGTGTATTATGACTTAAATTTTCAACTTTAAATTAAAAATCTAAGCAGGTGACTTCAGGGTTCCTAAGTAGGTATCAAGATTGCGCCAGACTCTCAGCTTTCATAGTCATTAAAAAAGTAGTACTTAATATGGCTGTTAGGAACTATTTTTGTAATTGTCTTTGATATCTCTTTTTATAATGTTTTTAAAGTATTGTCAGGTTGAGAGTTCGGTTGCAGTAAAATATTCATTGTCAGCTTGCTTCTTATTTTTCTCTTAATAATACATATAGTCACAGTCCCGCGCAATGGCTGCTTTGGCTAAAATTGGACTTTAAAGAGAGTGAGGTGAAAAATTCTTAAAATTAGCCTATATATCTGATTTTTTTTGTTTTGCCTTTTTATCATTCCTAAGATTAATTAGTTTGTTAACTAACCAAAAATGACTGAAGGAAAGCTAAGATTTAAACATTTGTTATTTTTTTAAGTTAAATTATGTTTCATTAATTTTGTACGATCCGTTCTTGTTGAGGACCATGAGTTGTAAACATAGGTGCAACTCTTTTACCTGCAATAACAATGGGCCGAGAGGATAAGAGATCCAATTATTGTCATCTCTTTCACTCTCGGTGGTGAGAGGGGCAGCGCGCAACCGAAGGCAACGCAAAACAATTCACCTCAGTAGTGCTCACTTTGTGTTTACAGATACGCGTGTCGCCATTTTGCCTACTTGTTTGAGACTTTGCTCGTTTATTGGGCTATGTTTTGCATTCTGATTTGAACTTTGGAAGTGTAAGAGACGAGTTACATGTTATTTGAATATGCAGAAATGCAATACTTACTTTTATCGAGTTGCACGAGGCCGTGAAGCAACGCGGCTGTATCGCGAACAACTTCAACATCGTGGTGGGCCGCAACCTGAGCGATATCCTGTCCATCATGTTTTTATTAACACGCACAACACCTTAATGGTAGGCCGCATTCCTGGTAGACGCGGCAGTCGTGAAAAAATACCTAGAGCTGACTCAGATCGCAGAGAAACGGTGCTGGAAGAAGTTCAGCGAAATCCTTCCACAATTAGGAGAATTATGGCTCGTGCGCTGAACCTTCCAGGTCCTTCTATCCAAGCCATACTTGAAGATGAAGGTTACCCCGCGTTCCACATCCGACGAGACCAAGCTTAAGCTTACTACCTTCAGATCACCAATTGCGCGTTGATTTTTCCAAATCATGTTACATAAAGAGCAAGAGGATCCTGGATTTTTCAATAAAGTTATATTGTGAGATGAGTCACGATTTGAGCGATCTGGAATATTCAACATTCATAATTACCACACGTGGGCGATTGAAAATTCACACGAATTGAGAGCTTCAACTTTTCAAAATCGTTTCAGCATTAACTTGTGTCTGGTATCCTCAATGGCAAACTAATTGATCCGTTTGAAATTCCGTCCAGACTTAATGGCGAAACCTACAGACACTTCTTGATCAATGAACTTGTTGCTGGGCGATGTGAATCTCGAACTTAGACGAACCATGGTGTTTCAAAATGATAGCGCCCCGTATCACTGCACAACGCAAATTCGAAATTACTTAAATAAAACATACCTTAACAGATGGATCGGACGCAGCGGACCAATCAGGTAGCTTCCACGCTCGCCTGACCTCAACCGCATCGATTTCTTCATTTCGGGCTATTGCAAGAAGGTAGCGAACGCCCGATAATGTTCAAGTGAACAAGAGCTGAGGCAGAAGATTGCAGAAGCCGAACATGTTGTGAGAGAGAACAGAAAAGCTTTTACACGTTTGAAGAATATTTTTTTACTTAGAATATGTATTGCTGCTGGAGGTGGGCACTTTGAAAATCTTTTGTAAATTTTAAAAATAAATATTTTTTTCACATTATCGTCTGTGTTTTATACAAAACCACTTTTTACTTAAGACTTTTCTACCTACCCAACCTCTGAAGCTATTTGTTGGTTAGTTTCCAGCATTCTTTATCATTACTTAACCTTAGGAAATAAAAATAAAAGATTCTTTTTTAACCTGATGGCTAATTTTAAGAATTTTCCTCGCTGTCTTTGATTTAGATTTTTGTCAAGATAGCATTAAATACTGGTATTACATTAATAGTAGTATTGATTATTTTATTCATAAAAGTACAACTCATGAATATTTAGTTGCAAAAAGAAAATCACGATAAGACTTCTACTTTAGCACAAAATCACATAACATTTATTCAACATATCCATTAGAAATGTTCACATTAGAAATTTGGGTTTCTTACATTAAGATCAAAAGCACGATTGATCAGAATTTAGACATTGTTAAAAACACTAAAATGAACACATGAATTTATGTATTAATAATGTTATAAGAGAACTTACATAAAATATTAATGTTTTCAAAAAAATATATACAGACGGTTCAATGTGTGGTAGTACGAGAGGTGTAGCTATCTTTGTAACTACTCAGATACACAACAGTATATTTCAAGTTAATGCGAAGGTTTCTATTATATATATATATATAAACAAAAGGGATTACGTACGGGACTATACAAGATCAGCCGCCTCAATTCTCGTTGTTTGCGAAAAGTAGAAATTATGTAGAGTTAGCACAGACTTCGTTCAGGGCATATCCCTTCATAAAAGTGATGTACTAATATTTCGAGAATGACAGGGAGAAGAAGGAACCTTTATTCAACCTTAAAATAAATAGTTATGACGTAGAAAATTTGCAAATTACGAGTATGACACGCTCGTCCGTAGCAGGTGACGAGAAATTGTATGCGATGGCAGCAAAAAGATCATGAAAAGAAGTAATACGAGATACGATGGGGCGACTGACATGTAAAAATCATCATCGCAAAATCTTTCGGCTTAGGTGGCGGAATCCGCCAATCCTAATGAATTAGGAAACAGGCTAAGAAGAAGAAATAAAAACAATTCTCTGAAGAATCCATGATTCAAATTATCCCGAAGCGAAGTTTTGAATGTGATTTAGAGCATAGGTACTATAGCATTCCACACTGTCGGTTATTAAGCAAAGTAGTACCTACTTTCTTTATGCAACAAACGACATCGTGTCTAGACAGGTAGACGCCCCACTTAAATTGAAATAGCACCGTAGCCTATGAACGATCGCTTATGCGTTACCACTTTCGCTTCTTACAAAGCAGCCCCTCTACAGTTCACTAATAATCACAATCAATAGTATTCAATGCCTCTGCCTATTATACTTTGTTCTAATTTATTAATTGAGAGAGCTCACCACGTGCAGGGAAAATTAACTATGGCTCTAAAGATGATGATAGCATGGCAATGAAATATTGTAAGAAGAGCAGCAGGGTCTGAGAGCAGAATCGAATTTGCTATTAATATTTTTTTGGTATCAAAATTTAACTACTGCACTTTCGATCACCCAATCCCAATTATAGAAGATTAGCGTGATGCTTAAAGGCTTTGTTATTTTAGCACTAAGGTATCAGAAGGTGCCGAACCATCGCAATGCTACCCAGTCGAATGTGTTATCTGTCCATCTGTCTCTCTATTGAAATCAACTGTATAATTTTTTATACCACGTCAGCTGGAATACAACCATACTGCTTACGTGCTCTGCAGCGGTTAATAAACATCATACACTTGCGACACTAGGAGCTTGCCCGTTGACGCGACCGCTGATAACGTAGCGCCAAAGTTGCTGGTAGCTTCAGTCGCTTGGTCGTAACTTTTGCCAGGCACATCCAGGCACAGCTCAATATGGGGTATATTGGGCTTTATATTTTTAAGGACAAGTTACAGTAGCGTATCACAAGTGAGTGAAATTTCCTAATAAGCGAATTTTGTTATAACTAAGATCAGACTATCGCCGATGGTAGAATATTATGTACTAAATCTAACACAGCACTTTAAATATTTTACCATAGACAAAGTCACATCCCCGCCTAGTTGCGGTTGTACTGGAATGCCGGTCGTGTGCTCTTCCAACCTCTGCTTTCTAACATCGCAAACCGGAATGGAATCAGGTTCTGGATGAAACTAGAGAAAAAAATTGACTTTTGACACGGTTAAATATCTAAATAAAAATATAAAGCTGCTATATCCTGTATAGTGGATTGAACTACAGTATGGCCACTAACAAGAAAGATAAATTGTATAGGTCTTTTCACAACATTAAAAGGTATGTAAGTTACAACAATAATTGCTGGACCCGGCAGTACAGTAAAGTGACATTTGAAGCTCGAAGGACCTCGAAATTATTAAACTCATCCATAGGCAGGCTGCGGTAGACGATGCTTAACCTGCGTGTATTGTTCGATTGTTTCTGTGAATGTTGTGCCTACACGTGTTGTATAATCAAAACTAACACATAAGTTTAGTGGTACTTCCTGTTTACGTCATTAGAATAATTAAGTAGTGTGTAATATCTAAAGGCAAGTAATCAGATTTGAGTACATATAACGTGACCATTATTTTTAGAGCAAAATCCAACCTCGACTACACGTGGTGCATCCTATAGAGTAGCTAGCTAATAACAAGCAGCCGACTGGAGGACTACCTACACGTTACAAACAACGAAATAATTTTCTGAAGGACTGTGTTACTGTGAGTAAGCAATGTTACCAGCAAACTCCTGTTATGCAATGTCGGAAGGCATACAAGCATCGGCCACACCTGATATAAAACCGTAGCCTATGAACGCTTGTAATACATTAAGTATCACTCGCGCGATGCCACCTCTGCTGCTAACACAGCAACTCCTTAGGACCTCACTTACACGCAGGAACACAACAACCTTCTAGGGAGTTATTTGGTTGCGGTTTACTGTGAGATGGAGGTACTATCCCATACCATGTCTTGATGCGCCGTATCTCTCTTAGAATGTGTATTTGCGGAGTTACAATGCACGCGCATGCTGCTGAAATTTTAAATAATAAAATATGAATATAATATGAATATATTAAGTCAAACAGTACAGTAACAGTAGTAAAAAAGTAATATCTTTAGTCTCAAACTAAGCAAATCTTCCACTATGGGTAGGGTAACTAGACTACATAATCGTATGTGAATACATTATTTTTGTGAATACGTAGGTATCTACGTATTGTAATACATAGAAGAGGTAGCAATAGCTACTTTTGGACAAAAGTTTGCGGGTTCAATTCCCATACAGGACGAACATTTGAGCGTATTAACATATCTGTATGTCTTGTTATTTGTGTATTTAAGACACGTAGGGCGCATCAAAGTAACCCAACTTGGGAAGTACTTACTACAACCTTACTGAAAACCGCAGCCAAATTAATTCCTAGATGGTTATTGTGTTCCTGCGAGAGAGCGAGGTTACAATTAGGCTCCTAGAGTATTGCTGTGTTAACACCAAGGGTGGCATCGCGCGAACGATACTTTGTATATTGTAAACGTTCTATGCTACGGTTACCGCTTTAGAGCAAGCAGGACGTAGCTTTAGGACGTTGCATAAAAAAGAAAATTAACGTACGAATTACGAGTGTGCATTTGTGGTCTTTAATGAGCACACGATTTACTTCATTTTTATATCCTCGAGTGATATACTCGCTAGAAAATAAACAAAATAAAAAATATATATTTAATGAAAGCATTAAAAGAAAAAATACACAATATTAACGTTGGTGTAGATGGATGCAGTTTCTGTCACATTTCGGTTTGATAAATAATTATCCATGTTCATGTCAAATTCACCTGTTCCATTTCAAAAGTATATTCATCAAATCGCTAGTGGAATAATAAATATTGTGAACATTGCGTGTACCTACCAACAAGCTTTTGGCCACAGTATGTCGAAAGTCAGATCGCACATAAATAATAATAAATATTGTCGAACAAATTACACAGCGCCATCTAGCCCCAAAGTAAGCGAAGCTTGTGTTATGGGTACTAGACGACTGATAAACATACGTAAATACATTTTTTTGTTTGTTAATACATACTTATTATACATAGAAAATACCCAGACCATGACAAACAGACATGTTCATGCGCACAAATGTTTGTACTGTGTGGGAATCGAACCCACGAGCGTTGGTGTCAAAGTAGCGTAACAGCGCGTTCCACCACTGCGCCACCGAGCTCGTCATGGAGATGTACATGGAGTGTAGACTTTTTGCGCAAGCATCTGGATACCACCTAAGACATTGTCTTTGGGTTCAGAGATCAGCTGTGAGTGTCGTCGATGAGCCTAGCTTATGAAAGATAGCCCTTGAGTATGAGACGAGACTTTTTTATACAGCGTCGTGTGGCATAGAAGCATACAGCCCACATGATATAAAGCGATTACCGAAGTCTATGAATGCTTGCAATACAAAAACTATCGCCCGCCCGATGTCACCTCTATTGCCAACACTACCTCCTTAGCTTACTGGTTACCTAACTTACCAATAAAACAATTCTATTTTTTTTTAGGCTGAGGTTTTCTTTGAGATAATTCTTCAGAGGGACTGCTTTAATGCACCCTACCTCTCTTAAAAACACCTAGACCACGACAAACAGACATATTCATGTTCACAAATGTTTGTCCTGTGTAGGAATCAAGCTCACGAATCTTGGTGTCAAAGTAGCACTACTAACCACTACACGGCACGGCACGAAGCTCGTCAAAATGTCTTAAACTGTAATAATGCAACTATACCTCCTTACTATTCCTACGTCAATACTGCATACTAAAAACTCGGATCGATGGTAATACATTTTGTTGCGTTGTAGGAAATTGTTGACGAGAATGCTTGCTAAGCTTTGCATTGGCATTAGGCAGATGTGCAAGTTCACAAGGGGCGATGGATGGTTTGCGGCTGACTGCTGTTATGTCGTTCCTTACCAATATATCTGAACTTTTCTATGGCTATATTTTATTGGGCGCTTTTATCAACATACCCAGATTTAGTTCACGTGTTATTTTCAACTTTGTAATCCTTATCCTGTTATGCTCGCTGGTTTTTTTAAGTAAAACCAAAGATTTCTATGTAGTAAAAGTTCTTTACGCACGCTTGACTTGGGGAGTAAGCTGGTGAATGCGTAACGAGAGCGTCACGAAAAGTGTGATCGAGTGAGGCTTGATAGTTCTCTGAAGAAAACTTTTCTGGAACCGCACAGTACACGACCAACGTATGACGGTGAACTCCCCGCCGTCGCCGTTTCTCATTAGATCTAGGTTATTTGCCTATGATTCCTTCTTCTATTTAGTTTTATGGGACCGCTGAATTGCTACCTTGGTGGCGATTTGATACCTTGGTGCGCCACCAAGGGGCGTATAAATAGCTGTGGCGACGGCTACTTAATTTAAAATTGACTGTAATAGCTTAGGACTTAGGACTTATTAACGTACCAGGGCGACGTTTACAGAATTAATTGTTGTATCACACATACCCATGTAATGCAGCGAGTGGTCCCGAGCCCGACTGTACAAAGTCGTGAGTTCGTAATACGAGTACTCGCAAGCGAGCGGCAAAGCAGGAGGAGCGGCAAGGGGGTACACCCACCGAGATAGAACGAGAATATATATGATATTATTGAATGTATCTTAAATATGCCATCCCAAGTCACGATCTACTCGTATATATGTAAGTTTCAGTTATCGTAAGTTATTTCAGTGTAACGTAATGTCGGTGGCATAATCGGTCATACTGATTGGTTTCGTTGAAGTTCCGATCAATTTGTCTGTCACATCGCACATTTACGTTTAGTTTTCTTTTTGTGAGTGCATTCCCAGCAAGAACGTTAAAACATAATTAAATATCGACTAAAAGATCACTTCGGTACAATGTTGAAACTTATAAAGTGGAAACGTAAGTCCGACTTTTATGAAGGTGTTGCCTATTCACATAATTGTTTTGTCTCACAGACGTAGACTTACCAATTGGGCAATGAATACTGTTCCGAGGGATCTATTTCATTTGATATGTTAGCGTCTGCTTGTTCCTACAACCGGACCGTTTGCCGACTGTGCTGTTCTAGAGAATTTTTATTCCGAAAACTTAATAACTTAATAAGTTGTGGAACTATTGTCCGACCTAGAACACTACACTACATGTCATTCTTCAAAAAAGGAGTGAGGAAGTACAGGGTTATGACCGATATGACTGTTGTTCGAGCGTTGGCACCGTCACTGGAAATGAAACACCTCCTTACGAGCATCATTAAGCCTATGTCATTTTTATTTTACCATGATGACTGTTCCAATACACGACCAAGTTCAGTTGTCTCTGTCTACCCCGCAAGGTCGTCGTGAACATATAGATAGATAGAATGATCCAACAATTCTGTGGACGCACATGCTGTATGCCCTGGTCTATTCAAAATGTTTGCCTGAAACTAGAGAGCGGCCGCGATCAATATGGTCGGCAGGCTTGGATTGGTTGCATCTGCGGATTCCCACGCCGCCCCGTCGAGCCTCTACACCAGAGGATTATCGATGAAACGATCATTGCGTCATTTTACTACAAATTTAAACTGCTCGTGCTATTTCATTAGCTTAGCGCTAAGTATTAGGTATCAATGAAATTGCCATTTTAACTCATATACCTAGCGGTCCCGACAGACGCCTTGTTCAAATTAAAATAAAACCCATATCTCAGTGGCATTTACGGGGTCCAATTGCGAAACTATATCATCCAGTGACGCACTCCAACACAAACAAAATTTCATCGGAATCGATTCAGCCGTGTAGAAGGAGTTCAGTGACGTGTACCTACATAACATGTAGGTACAATAAGGAAATTTTTATTGTTTTTTTTAAATAAACAATAAATATTTTTTATTAATTAGTGTCAGTATTACTATTGTCGATGGACTTATGCCATGTTAATGGAAGTTCAATGATGCCTCTACTATAAGGCGGGGATTGATGATTTTTTTATAGGTGATGTCGCCGTATTATCGAATTAAAAATTCCGATAAAATAAACTAAAATACGTCACGAAAAGTAAATGGACATAACCACTTTACTTCTGTACCTACCTTTGAGATGGTGAACGTTGTTCATTGTATTTTGTAATTCGTCACTGTACATATCATGTCTCAAGAAGCTCCAATGAACAATGCTGGCATTCACCATATACTGACAACTAGCTCCTCTGACACAGTTCGTGACTAAGATATGGTTTGTCCACCTTCCCTGGATAATACAGGATTCGCTTTTCTATTTGTTGTTGTTCTTTAGTAAGTTCACAAGGAGTAAATTAAATATCAGAATAAAAACAGAAACAATGTAATAAAAATAATTGAATACAAGTAAAGGAATTAAGTATCTAAGTATTGATTTTTGGAAGTAAGTAATATAAGTAATAGGAATATTTAAAAAATAATGGAATTTGGAGTTCTAAGGAGAATGAAAGATCTTTACAGTATCGAAAGCGACAATTTCCTAGGTAAGGAAATATCATTTTTATCTAATATTTGATACATGAAATAAAAAATTACATATGTGTTAAATCACCTTATTAGATAGTGTGTTATTCGAAGAAAAAATAATGTACTAAGTTAACAAAGCTGTTAACTTTATTCGCCCGGATTATTTACTGATGACGAATTTAAAATTACAAGACATAATAACGCATATTATATTCTATACCATTAGTAACCATGCCCGTGGCAAATATGTTCAACAGTTTTTCACATCCAATTCCTACATTCCCACGTTGTGGATCAAAAGTATTATGTAAGTGGACAAATTAACAATTAAAATATGTGACTGTGGAAATTAGATTCTTTGTCTAAAATTATATAATTCTGACACTATGATTAGCTATTTGTTTTAAATTTTATGTATCATTCCAGACTTTAATTACTACTATAACTATAACTTCACGCCAAATCCCTTGCGGGGTAGGCAGAGAGAACCGAGCGCCACGTAACTCAATCCTTACATATCTCACTCGCTTCTTTAACATTCATTGCTCTTCTCATGCACGCTCGCCGGTTTCTAGGGCTCCTGACATCACCTTCTGATAGAACACGACCAATTTGGTCATGGTAGGTAAGTCTTGGCCTTCCCCGGCTCCTACATCCTTCCACTTTTGCATTGTATATCTGCTTCGTCATTCTTTCATCTTGCATTCTTTCTACATTAATTACTATGTAACGTTTTCATAATATCGATACAGATACAAAGGTTTACGATCTGTTTGTTCACTTTTATGGTACGCAATATCGATACAATTAATTTTATAATAGGGCAACCCTAACTAAATATCATCATATCCTTAACTGATAATAATTGAGGGACATGTGTGAGACGCGTGCTCGTTCGCGACGCCTGCTAAATTATCTACATATTGCAATTCTAGCCAAAACTGCACCGCAGTACGGTTTAGGCCGTCCCCCACAGGCGATAAATAGAGCATGCGTCGAAGGCGGCCGCCACTCTTTACGCAGCGCCTATTCCAGCGGGTTGAGGAGCGCGCGTGGAATGTGAGAGGTAGATTGCAAGATAAGATCAACGTGCTGATGGACGTAATAAATGAGAGAAGCTTAGATGCTTTGTGTGTGACAGAGCCTAAGGAAGGGGAGCGACACTGATGTGAAATGATTGCCCTATGGTCTGGGGTAGACCGGGACGATCTTGCCAGTGCCGGCGTGAATATATAGAGTTTACAGTCCGTTAGGGCCCCGACTTCCCTGTGTGCGCATAAAACTTGACATCTCGCGAGTATTTCCAATTGCAGCATGCGCTCCCGTAAGCTCAGCGTGTGCTCAAGAACGAGAGTAGTTTAGGGAGTCTCTAAGGAATACTCTGGATTTAGCTGAAGGGATTGAAAGGGTGAATATGTTTTTGAATAGATGGGTTGGGACCAAAAGAGACAGCTAGGCAGCTGTTCTTGGTCCATATGGAGATAAGAGACTGAACGAGCAGGTACATCAATTCTAAACTTATGTATGAAACGATACGTATCAAATACTTTAATTCATTATAAGTATATTTACACGAATCTATACTTGGAGATGTAATGATCAAAAAGTGTGATTGGTTTGATTCTAATAGATAGACGTCCCCGATATTATGTAATAGAAACAAGAGCATTAAGAGGTTCCACTCTTGAAAGGAACTACAAACTGGTAGTGGTTCACTCTTGAAAGGAACTACAAACTGGTAGTGGTTTGTTGGCCTTTTCAAAAAGTGGAGGCATGAGACTTGCAAATGCGAGCCTTTCACCTCCGATGTGGATGATTGCTGGATAGTTCTGAAAGTAAGTATGGTGGATAGTGTAAAAGAAGCGTGTGGATGGGCAAAAAGGCTAAAACGTCGAAAGGAGATATCTCGTAGAATGCAGAGGTTGAATCCTCAGTAGCAAGAAAGATCATGTAGATGTGTCATCTTTGACTTTAATTGAAAGTATGAAAGAAAAGAAGAAATAAATATACCGTCTACGCAAGAATGAAACCTACGCTTTAGTGAAAGAGAAGCGTGAAAGACAAATTATGAACGAGGAATAGAGGCTGGCGAAAAACTTCGAGGCAAATACCAAACACCCAAATCGTACAAGATAAAGCCTTAAGCTGGTGTCATTCTTGCAAGCACTCAGGAAGTGTTAGAACGGTGGAGTGAATATTTTGAGAAAATGCTCCTCCTCTCCTCTCTCTCCTCGGACGCTGACACTCCACATTGTCAGTCTGAAGAAGGCATAACAACCAATGAGATCGAATGGTCGAAACGAATATACCGTATTGCGCCTTATGTGTCGCAAGACGTTGCGACACTTGTGTGCCATGCCCATAAGGAGCTGTGCTTGGAGATCCATCCATACGGAGATAAGAGAGTGAACGATGCTGGTAAGTTACTTTTAGACGTATGTATGGCACGAAACCTCCTTGTGTTGAACACGGTCTTCCATCACAAGGATATTCACACGTACACATGGAGACGGAATAAACAGAAAAGTGTGATTGATTTGATTTTGACAGATTGACCTCTCCGAAAGCCATTAATGGATACAAGAGCCTTTAGAGGTCCCACTCTTGAAACGGACCACTATCTGGTGATAAGCCGGTTTGTGTGCCTTTTCAAGAAGTGGAGGCAATGGCAAGTGCGTATTCCGTTCGGAGATCATAAACGAATAAGAAGTGAAAAATTGGATGATGAAAGTGTCAGGAGTACGTATGTACGTCTAATTAGTGAAAGACATGCGAACGCAAGTTTGCGACTCTTCTGGAGAGTGGTAAAGAAGTCTCGAAGTGGTTCGTCAGCATCTAGAATGGACAAAGTAAAATGTAAAGCTGGTGACATTCTTGCTAACACTCAGGAAGTGTTAGAATGGTGGAGTCAATGTATGATTATGTTCAAGACGCTGGCATTGCGAATGAGACTGTGACTGACTCGGCAGTGCCAGCGTACCATGAAGACATTACCATGGATGAGATTCAATGGTCAATACAAAGTTTGAAAAATGAAAATTCAGCGGGAATCGATATGGTTACAGCAGAGATGATCAAACTAGGTGGCGCCTACGAGGACGCCTTCTGCTTTTTTAGCAAACTATGCTGGAGAACCGGAAGGGTCCCGACCGATTAAAGACGCACAGTCATCGTGCCCTTATATAATGGTTGATCACAACAATAGTTTGATCAGCTTAGCAGCTAAAGTGTATGGAAAAATTGTTGAAAGGAGAATGAGGGTGAATCCGATGTAATGATTAGGGCAGCACAGGGTGGATTTCGAAGCGGCAGAGGATGTACAGATCAAGTTTTTCACTCCGGAACTTCGTAGAGAAACATCTGGCTAGGGACCAGAGGGTTTTCTGCGGTTTTGTGGACATTTGATAGGGTCGTGCGAAAGAATCTCGGGAACATTTTGCCCAGATATGGGGTTAATGGTGACCTGCTCCGTGCTATGCAATCCATGTATGAAGATTGTACAGCATGTGTGCGGGTGGAGGTTGATACCAACATTGGTGTCAGACAGGGATGCGTGCTGTCACATCGGCTATTCATTCTATATCTAGACAGTTGTCTTCAGAGAATAAGAAATACGAATGTGCGAATGCGAATGGTGACTTAGTGGTCAACTGTCTGCTTTATGCAGATGACGCGGTGTTAATACTCGTAGCAGTAATGTATGTGAAAGCTGGACAGAGAGAGCATGAAAGTAGAATAAATGCAGTAGAGATGAGAGCCCTGCGCAAAATTTGTGACGTAACGCTTGCTGACCGCGTTCGTAATGATGACGTAAGGAAGAGAGTTGGTCTGAAAGAGAGTGTCGGCGTTAAGATAAGAAAAGGCATGCGTTGGTTCCGACATGAAAAAATAATGCAGAATGAAATAATGACAAAACAGATATACGATTCAAAAGTGGAGACCAAGACTACCATGACCAAATAGGTCGTGTTTTAGCAGAAGGTGATGTAAAGAGTCCTAGATACCGGCGGTCGTGCATGAAAAGAGTTACGAATGTTAAAGAAGTGAGTGAAGTGAGTAAGAACCGCGTCTTATGGCGCTCGGTTTTTCTTTGCCTACCCCACAAGGGGTTTGGCGTGAAGTTATAGATATAGATAGATAGACTAAAGCCAAACCTTAAAGGCTTAAAAACTCTATTGAGTTTTTAAGCCTTTAAGGTTTGGCTTAAAAAAAAATCGCCCAAGTGCGAGTCGGACTCGCGCACGAAGGGTTCCGTACCATTATCTATAAAAACGGCAAAAAAATCACGTTTGTTGTATGGGAGCCCCCTTAAATATTTGTTTTATTTTAATTTAATTATTTATTCTTAAAGTGAATATATAACTAAATATTCTGTGAATATTTCAAGCGTCTACCTGTTGCTGTTATCAATATCGAGCAAAAACTAGCAAAAAAATCACGTTTGTTGTATGGGGCCCCCTTAAATATTTACTATATTCTATTTTTTAGTATTTGTTATTATAGCCGCAACAGAAATACATCATCTGTGAAAAATTCAACTGTCTAACTATCACGGTTCATGAGGTACAGCCTGGTGACAGACGGACGGACGGACGGACAGCGGAGCCTCAGTAATAGGGTTCCGTTTTACCCTTTGGGTACGGAACCCTAAAAACCTTAAAGAATTAAACGACAAAATTCGGGAGCATTTTATGTTTCATGTAGTAGCCATTCCGTCAATATTGTTGTTACCTAATAATATAACTAAAGCATTCTGAAAGGACCTAACGTTTTTAAAATGGTCCATAAAATATATAGGAATATTTTTCGTAGGTAATCTACATTTGAAAACATGTTCAAAATTGAAACCACTGAGTGACTCTAGATGGAATAGTAGGATAGAGGCCTTAAAGGCTTAGCGATTTCATTTAGGAGACGTACATGATGCATTACTTAGTATGTACGACAACTAAGAAACTGATACCGTAAAACGGGGTGAATAGACACATTGATTGACTTTCGAGTGGATTTTCTTATTATTTTCACGTGCTTGACTAACACTGAATGCAATTATGTTGTGAGTCTAGGTTAGAACTATTTATATAAATAATAATAACCGTGTATTTTTATTGATATTATTAAAAAAACACGAAAATTCTAGTGGTTTCTATTTAGCCAGGACTTGGGGTCAATAAAAACAACATAGGGGGCTAATAGAAAAAAAATGCTAGGGATGTGTAATCTCAAATTTAGAAAATGATTTTTTTTTATACCACTAAGATAGTAAACAAGCATACAGCCTGCCTGTTGTCAAGCAATGACTGCAGCCTATGGAAATTTGCAATACCAATACTCGAGCGTTGCCAACCCTATAAAAAACTTCTACACGCCCTTTTTGATGAACGGGATGAATGCTGCTGTAGTCCCTTGGGAAAACCTGGATTATTAGGTACCCACTTAATTTTACTATATATCGGTGTTATTAAAATAAAAAATGTTGTTAGTTTTATTTCGGGAAATGTAATAATTGTCAATGCTCTGCGAAAATGTTTATTTACAAATGTTTCAACCTTGCTGCAGTTTTTAAGGAATAATACCATTTGTTTTTGATAAAAAAAAATAACATTGATGTCAGTTATTTATAACCAGTGTTTTTATGATTATACCAGCGAACTTAAAAAGCATAGAATGATAATTTAGAACAAATTCATAGTGCATAATCGACACCAAAACAATCACGCTCTCGTATTTGAGAACAAAACATCATTTCTCGAAAATGCAGTTAGCGAAAAATATGCCTTACCTCCAAAACGTAAGCCGCACTTTACGATAATTGTTTATGGTACAAAGGAGTCATAGAAATGTAAACAAAATTTTCTTGTCGATGATTGGCTGCATGCGATCTCGCACGATCGAGACACGAGTTCACTCGATGTGGCGACATGTACGCGCCACGAAAGTAAGGCCGTTTATTGCAATAAACGACCACGAGTAATATATCTTTACGAATAATTATCTTTACAAACAGAACTACACTTACCTATGAAATGTGATTCCTGAGCATTTATGATTACTGGTAGTGTTATTTACACACCATTTGACGACACAAGAAGGCATTATTACGAAAAATCTTGAGAATACATAAATTAAGACAGACTGACACGTCGTTGTTTCAAGCCGACTGACTAACACCGACTGTCAAGGCGCGCGGCCTCATTTCTAAGCCCCGCCTTACCCGGCCTCTTTTTCGTTGGGTCATTTTTGAAACGTTATTGCTGCTTCTATGCTTTTTAAGTTCGCTGGATTATACATATAATTGATAGTTTCGGGACATACATACACACACACATGCACATATATTAAACATATTTAAATTATGCGAGGCAATAGTCAGCCGTTCCTTACTATTTTCCTACACATAGCAGGTTGGGACAACCCTAGCTATTTTTTTTCTATTTGCACCTTTTCGTTTCTATTCCGCCTTTCCTGTTTCCATTGGCCCCATATGACGTATCTATTGAACCCGTACTACGTGTCTAAAGTAAAAATCTATGCACTTATTATTTTCAATTATACCTTTTATGTTAAATCATAACTGTACTTATAATTTGTTTCAAATGAATCCTTATGAAATATAGAAAGAATCCACCACTTTCTGGTTCCCAGTGAAACGTTTTACTAATTAAAAATAACCAAGTTTTGAGGAGCTCAAAAGCACGACATTTGACGTACAACGTTTAAACGTTTATTTTTTCACTTTTGCCTAACTTCACATTATATCGGTGTTGCCAACTTCAAAAAAAAATGTTACTGATTTAAAATATCAAGAAATTGGTAGATTTAATATTTTGATCCATTTATTATGATATGAAAATCTTTCTTGAATTCGTTTCTATTCGCCCCGCGATTTCTATTCACCCCATTTTACGGTAATTTATTAAGAGTCAAAGCCTTCGATATAAAAGAATCATCTTAATTGGTTGTCCATTTTCGCAATACGAACATGAAACAGCAGATAGTTTTTTAATTATTAATTATGAATAAAAAATGTTTTGGTGGATGGTAAGCGGTAATTGCATTTTATGAGCGCTGAGAACACATTTTGTAGGTATGCTATAGGAGCGGCAATTTATCTTTTCGTCCGGGACGACTTAACCACTAGAGCTACCAAAAACTTCCTCATACAACTGATATCTAATACACGGTATGGCACAACTGGTGTCCCATTCCATGGATAAGCCGCGGCGTTGAGTTTCAGTTTGATTTAGATTGGCTAAATATATAATCGATTAATATTAATAATAACCTCTTCGCCACCGCTGTATTGATTTTGTTAATCATGATATTTACAAAGATTTCTAGGTTTGGTTTATTATTCAATAAACAACGTGGGCAAGGCCATTTTATGGAGCATTACTTAGTCTCTAACATTTTTTTTTTTTTAATAACCAGTCATACCGTATTATTTTAGACAGCCATTCTACTACTAACTACGCAAAACAACAAAACTGCACGCCTTTTATTAAAATATCAGAAAGGAAAATTTACGTGGGAAATCGTAATATTTTAGAATTAATAAACGTTCACATCGGACATATTTTTAGAACTTCAGCTACATTGATGGCCTCAGAGAAAGTATATACCTAGAGTTGACAAACGCGTACACCCGTAAGGGACGGCAACAAAAGTACATACAATAACAAGGTTACCAGACTGTGGAAAATTTACCCCACTACATAATGCGTTTCGGCAATTTGAAATTTACAATGTACCCAGATAACTGTTTACCATAAGGAACTTGCATAGAATGTGTATTGTGTGCTATAATAATATATTCATAATATGATATTAGCAATGTAAAAAATTTGAATAAGTCGATACAGCCATTTGTACACACAAAGTAAAAGTTAATATTTACATACGTATGAAAACTACAGTATCTGAATAGATCAACAAACATATTTGCACTTTAATATTATTAGAATAGTATATTTTTACGCAAATCGAGTTACTGTATAGATCTATTAATTAATAGTAAGCCTGAGTTAGTTTCAGTAAGATCTGTGAAATCATTGGAATAAGGATAGGAGAGTGGTCAAACCTAGCAGAGTTATATAAATTAAACAATATATTTTTCTATTTTAGACATATATTTTAAAGTACAAGCGATGACATGATACTAAATATAGGCATAGATATGAAATAAAAGATTAAAAACACTTTATAGACAATTTGTAAATAAAAATATTCGTGCCATACAAACTAGCATTTATGTTTATTTTTTCATAGATTTTTATTCTTGCAATGAATGTTATTAGATCGATTTTTCTACATCGTGTATTTATATTTTTTTTTTTTTTTTTTTTTTATTGTTTATAATATAAAAAGAGAATATTATTAAAAAGCATATCAACCATCGAAAGCTATGCATAGCTTATGTGTGGTTGAGTGAGCCACGGATCAATTGTAAGCCACTATCAAACCCAGCTACCAACCTGGACCACGTTCCTTTTATTTATTTCTTTTAATTTATCCATTGATTAAATTCGCGCGTTACATAATACGTTAAATATCGTGAGAATGAAACAGTCGTCGAATATTCATGGACACATTTACATACACGGTTTTTAGTTAAATCTTCTTTACACAATAAATGCGGATTATTCCTTCTTAAAATTAAACATATTGCATAAAAATTTTCAATAATTGTCATGTAAAAAAGAATTAGTGCCAGGGATGATTTAAGTGTAAATATTAAACAAAGGTAAACAATCTTTGTTTTTAAACATTTTGTATTGCGCATCATGGTTTTCATTAGACTTAAACTAAAGCTACAATTGATCAAGGATTATCCTTTCACATATTGTACTCAAAAGGTGGTAAACTGCTACGGTCCCTTAATTCCCTAGTTCACTCTTTTCCTCTAACTTGTATAATGATATCTATCATCTATACATCGATTACATTAAAATTCTGTATAATGACCGATAGTTCAGCATTTTTATTTCAAGTCGTTTAGTTTTTGACCTTAATATAGCTAATTTCTTCTTGCGTGACTCAGCCAGTAATGTTTTCAGTCTCAATTCAAAAGTAAGCTTTAATTTTCATGGTGTTAATATAGTGTCCGTCGCTATTGGAAAACCTGGATAATCGGTCTGGAAAATAGGACAATTTTAATTTTGTAACGCATTATTAGCATGTAATATCGACAGCCTAGTACTAACATTATATTAAAACTACTGTCAATACTATAATTTAGTTGAGCTTTACATATTTAAAAGTTTACAAATTCAGACAATATAAAATGCTTGATTAACATTTATGTGTTGACACAAAAGCATGTGTGTGTGCGTGATTAACTTGATTAACGTGGTATAAATAATTGGTATAGAATAATCTACACGACTACCCTCCATATCTTTCACAATTACCTGTATAAATATAATCAACCCATCAACATCATATCAATCCATACTCACTTCATTACTGGAGTACGGGTTCTTATTTCAAGCAAAAGACCTTAGAAGATATGTCCCGAAACTACTTAATAACGGATTGTCGGAGTCGTTGGAATATTTTCATATGTTTTTGTACTTCAATTATACGCTTCTACGACTAAAATGTAACTATGTAAAATTTCAAGTCTGTACGTGAAACGTTCTAAGACAGACTAGCAGACGAACAGGCAGACATGTAAATCATCTAATTTAGTTCCTTATTTTTTTAATACCTATCATCATATATACTCGCCAACAAACTGTTATAACAGTTTAGCGAACATAATAATTTGTACTATGTAACTGTATCGTGTAAATAAATAAATAAAAACAATATAAATTCCCAGAGGAACACCTGGTTCGTCAACAAATCAAATGTTGACGAACCAGGTCAACAAATGTTAACTTACGTGTATGGTGGATGTTGAAACTGACGACTTATCCAAATAAATTTCTTCCGAAAGCAGTGGTCTTTAAAATGTTTGGAACATATGCGACTGTACTCGGCTCCCAAATCTGTCGTCCAGTAGCAAAAATCCATGCATTACGCACACTGACGACTTTAGGAAATCTAAAAAATAAACATACATCTAAGATTAAACAAGTTAACATGTTTAATTTAAAAATAAATAAATACATTTTGACGAAAAATTATAAAGAAGTATACAAAAAGTAAGAAGTTAAAAAAAAAGGTGTCTGTACCCATATAATTTACCCATAATTTCGGGGTGTTTTCCCATACTACATACTGGTAACCTTAAAACGCTCATTATACCGATAAATTGAAAATACAACAGAAAATGGCTGACGCATTACCCACAGACAACCTTCAAGATTTAGGCGGATTTTACTAGAAATACTTTTTGTAAATTAAACTGATATTTTCATTGTTTTTACGTTATTATACAAACAATTTATTTAAAAACTACATGTGTATCTAATTTTCGCAAAATATTTGATAACAACTATTAAAACTTTATACTTACGTATGAAAGGTTATGTTTTCGTATTTTTACTAACTGAGGCTTTTGCAGCCTTTTACACAGCAACGTACCATTGTTAAAGTAAAAAGACAATCCCAAACAAGCAAAAGAACACAAATTTACACTAATATTTCCCTTATATTTAGTAATTTATGCAAAAAATTTGTTGTGCTACAAGGAACGAAATGATTGTTTGCCACGAATTTGTTTTTGTGGCAAACACAAAATAGTGAAACTATGACAGGGACAAAAAATATTTTATCTGTCTCTTTCCTTCTTATGAGGAACTGTATACATCTATCACGTTCTATCTTGGTATTATTATTTGCTTGTCATCTCTGGGTATCTTTCCTCTGAGTTCATGGCAGATTGGACAGGCAATATATTGACATTAAATGCATTGGCGGGTAAAGCAGCCGCTGAATCTTAGGTTGAAGACTCTATTCAAAATAAGGCCCACACAAGTGACAAGATAACACAATCAAATTGCAGTTACAGTCTAAGAAGTTTTATCCTGAACCTTTATCTTACGCTAATTTTTGTATCTCCTACTAATGAGGATCCTATTAATGATAAAAAACAATCCTATGAAAACGGTCGGTATCTCCGATGTTTACAGCAATTCGAAGAGGGAAATAACAATATTATTAATAGTTAATAGATTCAGGCGTTACTTTGCGAAAGTCAAATCTATATGCAATTTGATCCAACCTGCTTTGCGTGCTTCCGCCACCAATAGTGGCGGAAGCACGCAAAGCAGGTTGGATCAAATTGCAAATATTATTAATAACACCAATGTTGTACAAATGTCAACAATCATATCTTTTTAGAACTATACTTTCAATAATAGCTATCATAATTAAACTTTTTACATTTACCTCGCAAGTGCATGTTGAAAAATGTCTTAACCTATGAGCTTTGGCCATTAGTCTCGGGTCCATTACGCCGCACTCGTCTTCGGCTTTTTAGCACGTTTGCACCAATTTAGCACGTTGTCGTACATTCCGTACTGGACTCGATTTTGCATAAACACCTAAATGTCATATACATTTAGGTGTTTATGCAGTTTATGCAAAATCGAGTCCAGTACTTTTTAAGTCTATATACCAATATCTTTCATGTCTTTTTAGGGTTCCGTACCCAAAGGGTAAAACGGAACCCTATTACTGAGGCTCCGCTGTCCGTCCGTCCGTCTGTCACCAGGCTGTATCTCATGAACCGTGATAGTTAGACAGTTGAAATTTTGACACAGATGATGTATTTCTGTTGCCGCTATAACAAAAAATACTATAAAATAGAATAAAGTAATTATTTAAGGGGGCTCCCATACAACAAACGTGATTCTTTTGCAAATTTTTGCTCGATATTGATAACGGCAACAGGTAGACGCTTGAAATATTCACAGAATTTTTAGTTATATATTCACTTTAAGAATAAAGAATTAAATTAAAATAAAACAAATATTTAAGGGGGGCTCCCATACAACAAACGTGATTTTTTTACCGTTTTTATAGATAATGGTACGGAACCCTTCGTGCGCGAGTCCGACTCGCACTTGGCCGATTTTTTTTGTTCAGGCTAGACAACGTCTTGCGATACGACATATACCTATATCTTTAATTGCACAAATAAAATAATAAAACATTTAGAACAGGCAAATTCATTTATTTAATAGAAAAAATATGTATCACTAATAGTATGCTACCCTACAATTAAAAATAAATATACAATTTGAATAGTGAAATGATTGATCCTTGATCGCTTTCCGTTATGCAAACACACAAGTAGACTATCTAAAGCGAATAATTGTACCATCTTCATGATTTATTTAGTTGATTGATTAATAAATGCCTTAGTCTTAAAATAGTTAAATAATAATTGAAACTGTAAAGCAATTTGACACTAAGCAGAATAGCCTCGAGACCGCGGGCATTTCCCAAATTTTACATACAGAACGTTTGAAATATACCCGCATTCTCCAGTTATAAAACCTAAAATATTCTATTAGGTAAGTGGGTTTCGTGCTATTGCGAAGAACTACATAGAAACGTGTAAATCGATAATTAAATAATACTTAAATGTATACTAATCGCAAGCGATAAACGCAACGTTATTTGGTATTAAGACAATTATAAACATACAAGATGACACATTAGTTGCGTTTTTGCGTTGCGTAGTTTCTGCTTATGTCCTTAATGTAAGTATAACGTTACAATATTGTATGATGATCTGCAAATAGCAAAGGGTAGTGTAAATTCTATAAAATGGTATATTATCTAATAAGACATGTCTCAAGTACAATACGAGAGGCGTGCAAGACATGTCTAAGCACTATAAATTGGTAAAGCGAACGTGGCAACTATAAGTGCCTGGTAATTAAAGGACTTACTACCTATGTTGGCTTGTTCTTAGTGTAAATAACACTTGCAAAATCACAGCCACGTTCACAATATTATCATAAATGGCATATACATAAACGGTAAATAAAGGTCTGTCCACACACGCCTGTCTTTTGAAGCTAGCTGCCACAGCGCCGCTGCAGCGGCTTCTTAAAGGAGTCACTTGTATACCCAAGTTCAGTTAGAAGCGGAATTAAATATACAAAAACGCTAAGGGCATATGCAATACGGTGCAGTTATTTTTATAGATGAAAAAATCATAATTAGTTCAATAAGAAACGAACATATTGTGATGAAATAAGTTCTAATTTGGTAAATGTTCATTATCGTATTATTTCTCCTGGGTATTAACGAAATATATCATAAGTTGTCACAAAACTACAGCTATACAAGGGCAACTTTTGTGTTAACTTTTTACTTGTTTCGCTTTTAATGTTCTTAAAGGCAGCGTTTAGACAAAATTATGAAAAGAGATCCATAATATGCTGAGAATATACTTAATAAAAATGTTGCCAATAGGTCCTATTGGGAAAATTAAGAAATTCAGGTAAACAGTGAAATACACGTCACATGTCCTTCTTACTTGTGGCATCTTACTACTTCACGTAGTTAAGACTGCCTTACTAATTTACTAATACTGCCAAAAAAGTAAAAAGAAAACCCCCCTTCCGGTGAGACTTCGTTGATCAGTCAGAGTCAGGTTTTTGCTTTATAAACTTTATGAAAGCGAAAAATCTGTTATGATTTATATTTCAGAAGGATTTTTTATGTGTGTTTAATTCAGTCGCACGAACACCCTTTCTATTCCATGCTTTTTATTTACTTGCGTTCGATGGTCCATTACGTTGCATATGGGAAAATATACGTTTTCACAAATTATCTCCCAATTTTAAAAGTACTAGGTATTATTTTTTGAACATATGTAGAGATTCTCGATTTGTGTAGACAGACCTTCATAATCTCTTTGACTATCTACATTAGAGGGTAATTAATATAAGTCATAATTACAATCAATTTAACCACATATATTTCTATTTAGATGATAAATGTGGTAGGTAACCTAATGAATCGAGTGTCGCAACTATGTTTCAAATGGCCGTCAGTCCTCAGGAAGTGATGGTCACTTCTTTGCACTATATTATCATTTTTTTAAAAGTGCACTCCGACGCTGTTCAAATATAGCATAAATCTTAAATAGTTAATGCTTATTATACTGTCAATTGCTTGTCAGACATGTTTATTACAGTGAGTAATAAACTATTGCCGGCTTTCCGCGGTCAACTTTTCCACCGTGACATCACACACTGCGCACAACAAAAGGGAAATGCAAAAATACGTGCTACAATATACACTTGCGACACGCGATTTGTAGGTAACATGCTTTGATATTTTATAACACCTAAGTGTCTACATGTTTCGAAGTATTTAGACACAACTATTCGTTGTAAGGGAAAAGTTTTAAATGTAGGTTACGCAGTAAAGTAAGTGTAAGCCGCATTTTTTTTCTAGTGTTGTATACCATAATAATTATTAAACATTTTTTCTAGTGCTATTATTGGGATGACATCAATATCAAGTTTACAAAATAGAGAAAAAACGAAAATTTATAAGTATATAAAGTTTTAACATCGGTATATACCTAATTATTATTTATAACTATGCAAATTGACTAACAGATAGATATAGGGCCCGAAGTTGCCCTTCCAGAATAATAAGTTTATATGAAGCTTCCAAAACTGTAAACTGAAAACAGAAGTTAAAAAAAAATTGCAGATTTGAGACGAGGTAATCGAAATAGAAGTAAGTGGTATGAGAAACGTGTTCGAATATGAGATAATCTGACATAAGTTTTATAGTCTAATTGAAATAAAATCAAATACACATAAAATACTTGGACAAATAGGAAAAAAAATCAATAAGCACACTTTCAAATAACATTCTACTCCTCCGTCGGGACTACCAGCCATATTCAGAAATTTTAATCACTTATATTCAAGTATTAAGCTAAATGATGTTGTACTATAAAACCTAGGTTAAGGATTTATTATCTATCGATGAGCTGTATTCATTCTCAAAGTATGTGTATTGTTGATAGTTTAGTGAAGTTAACAGCGGTGGGAAAGTATTTAGTTGGCAAGAGAAAACGGCGTCTATATATACATATTTAAAAGATAATGAGTAAATTCCATGATCACAAATGTACGATATATATATAATGCATGTATATATTGTACCATACTAATTGATAAGTGTATTTATAATAACCGTGATATGTAACTGAGTTAGCTATTTATAGCACAGTTATTGTATTAAATCCGACAATTTATTGAACCATTTTCGATAAATCGATAGGCATTTGAAAATATTAGTAACAATAGGAAATATAAAACAAAAATAGGTGTATTAACTATCAGAAAATAATATAAACAAGATTATGTAACCGTCTGTGAGAAAGAGAAATTACAAATTTAAATTATGTTTTGCGTACACTGTTGTCTTTTATATAAATAAGGGATAGTTCACACCGAGGTGGTGTAGCGCGATGATACTTGAAGAGGCCACTTGTCTCAGGCTACGCATTGCGACACCGCGCGGAGCGTGCCACCGCTCTGACAACAAAGATAAAATTGTTGTCAGAGCGGTGTCTCGATGAGCAGTGAGACATCACGCGACGCAAGAGTATTTGCTCATAGAAAACCTTTACGTATTGAATATTGAATAATCTAAAAACAATATATAGCCTCTAGTTTCTTCAGGTCGCTTTGTGGTATGAACGAATCACATAATAAAACGCCAGCGATAATGATAAAATCGTCTGTACGTGATTGTAATGTAATTCAAGCAGATAACGCAAATAAGGTAAAGTTTTAAAAACTTTAAACAAAACTTCCATATTAGTAATTTACATTTATTTTTTCTGAAAATACCACAATATATGTGACACACAGCATGTTCCCAATCAATCTGTTTGTTAAAACATATTATTTTAAATGATTGTTAGTAATAAAAGGTATAGCAAATATAAGAAAAATATTGTATGCAAAAAAAATCACCTCATGTCCGACAGCACGCGATCATCTTTGTGTTCCTTTGATAAATAAGCGGTAACAACAATCACGTCACAATGTCAACTTATTCAATTGCTTTCCTTCAAGTGCCTAGGAAAATCTAATACAAGAAAATATGCTCACCAAGGAAGTATATTTGTTTTGTTAGCTTTTCCATGTCACACCTTAATTGGAAATATTACATTAACGTTTCTGATAAAGAAAAAGGATAGAACCGTTCTTTACACGAGCAAGTCAACCATAGTATAAACATGAGGTGGACATGAAAAGTGAAATTCATTACAGATACATTAGCTAAAGTAGTAAATTAAATTAAAAACAACATGACTGCAATTCAAAGGGATCGAAATGAATCAAGAACCATGATTTATTTCAAGGCCAATCTGCGTAACATGTGCACACCGTGGTATTTTAGTAACATAAAGCAAAACATTATTACATCACCGCAGTTGACACGGACTACTGTGTCAACTACTGATATAAGAATGCTAACCATATCCTATAAATCTAATCCAGTCTGGCCAATAAGTTTATAGTGGAACAAATAAATTCACATGCATTAACCCTGAATTCATAATTAATGTTAATATTACGTTCGCGTTTAGTGTTGTATGAAAATGTGTTTTCTAAACGTCCCTTATTATTCTTTTACTAATTTAGCCCTACTGATTGTTGGGTTGGATGTTGACATACAACATTAAGAAAAAAACCTCAAAACACGATTCAAAGTAATTCCTGTATAACCTGCCCCTAGCCACTTTGTTTTGATATATAAATACAGAATACAAATGAGTTGATTTTAATGACGCAGATGGATAACTATTAAATAATTCCATATTTAGCCAACTACGTAATACACCCAGTAACTAAAAGACGGAAACTGGGTATCGGGTGTGTGAACATATCTACAGCGCGGATTGAAATCATATTTTAAAAACAATACTAAGCCTACGACGTCCATTATAAATTAAAGTATCTAAATAAATCACATTCATTTAAATACGTTGTTGAAGTTATGGTGGAATAAAATAAGTCACATCAGGCGGACGGATCGTATGCTTCTTTGTCACGCGACGTAGTAGAAGTCACAAAATCAAAGTCTGAAAACATGTATACTCTATTTTGGGGCAATCATGTTAATAAGAGGGTTGAATCATAGGACGACTTATTTCACCTTACAGGCGTCTGCAGGCAATGAACAGTTCTATTACTTCTAAAAAGACGTTATGTCCCAGCGCGTATAGTCACCAAGAAGCTGGGCAAAAATTACCGTATTATTACGGAGGATTACAAGCATCCGTAAAGTACGATTACCGCCTCGCATCAGCCGGATGGAAGCTATTTGCCACTCAATGTATATAAAAGATTGACTCGTATTGCAATTACAATACGTAATTACAATACGAGTCAATTAAGAATATAACAATCAAGTAGGCAATCTTGCTCGCATGTCGCTTTTTTATGAAATTATGACTTTTTTCCGTACCAGTGACTGTATTTTGTGGACACAAAATGATTATAATTAACATTTTTAATTCAAAAACAAACATGGTGTCCTTGGCAATTCTGTTTTTGCTTGGCGCGCAATGCAATACCAATATAGTGTCCTGTAATTAATGGATAACCTTAACGAGAAAGGATTCTTGTTTGCAACTTAACCTGTAATGTCCTTTTTAAGACGTTCGATTTGAATAACTAAGTTAAAAAGTTAAACAAGTACATACACACTTATAATTCATAGAATTGCTAAATGCTACCTGCAATTTCGAAATAATTAAATGTGAGGTTGAAACATTGAGTGACAAACCTCTTTTTCATTTTATATAATCTGGCATTATGCTATGTGGCTAAGGAAAATGTTTAATCTAAATAATCATCAATCCAGTCCATGTAGTAAAAGTATGTACCTATTGAATGAATACGAAAAAAGTTTATTCATCTAATGGTGGCTATGTACGATCGTTCTAAGACCTAAACCCGAACAAATACTAACGATCTCAGACTAGCTCACTAGACGAGTCTCGAACACCGGTACTCTGACCTTCACTTCAAACTTGAGTTTAGCGAGAGGGAAGCGCCAAGTCCGGCGGGACGAGGAATGATTTATAAGCACGTGAAATGTGACTGGTGAAAGGTAACCTGAAACCAACATTTTTTCTGGTAGCATTGCATGTCTATGTGGTAGAACTATCAACCTACCGTAGGTACTTTTCTACTCCCGCTTTCCTGGAGGAAAAGATGCTCAGAAGATATAAAATAAAAATCAAACAAGTTTTAATGATCGCAGCGTGCACTCCGGTAAACTCAATCAGCTTTGCCCTAACGAACTTGCGAAGTTTTAGGAGTATTTTTTTACTGTAACCTACGGACATTTGAAATGCAGGGGTGTCCCTAGTGTGTTCACACTGAAATAATTGTGTGTGGTGATCGGCATGGATGGGAAGGGACGGTCAAGTTACGAGGCTGATCTTAGTCCGTATGGACATACGAGAATAGGTATGTATGGAACAAACACTTCATATAATGGATATAACAATAAATACGGCTGTCGTACGTGATAGAAATTAAAATGGAACTATTAATTGTCAGACAATTATTAAGGAATCTATGTAAATTAGATGTGCTAAAATAATTGCCATCTCAGATTTATCAGTTTTGTTTTATACAAAAAACTTCAAAGATGTGATATTATTTTTAAAAACATTTTATTTCGTTCTGTTTTCTTTTTATATATTTCGAACTAAAATATCTTTTTATAGAAACAAAAAAAAAATACAGGCGTTCAAGAAAGAAAGTAGCATAAAATTATTAAGTAAATATAGCATTTTTCCTAAATTTGAGAACTCGAATAAATCTAAAAGCAAACATTAAATCGAAAATCTTACAATTTTTTTTAAAGTTACCATATCTTTGTCCGATGTAGCATGAAATCATCGATCACCAGTTACAAGGTTATCCATTAATTATTGGATACCCTGTATATGTAATATGACTACTTATAACTATGTTGGCCTTATCTATGTGTTTAATACATACTATGAAATATAATAATAACTATTACTTTTTGAGCTAGCGATAAAAGTTTTATACGATATTTTGTCCGATTTACTCTTATTCCGTTTTGAATCATTCACGTATTAGGAAATAAGAAATATATACAAGACATTTTGTGCTGAAATTGAATTAAATTTTTGTTATTTTTGATTTAATCGTTTAGCACTTAATTTTTTGTTTGAAATTCTTTTACATAAGGTTTTATATTAGATCGAAATAAAACCGTAAACAAACAATGATATAAATGAATAATTACTGTTTTTACAACTAAGAAAAATCAACGATAAGAAGTTAAAGAATAGATGAATAAACTAAAAAATAAACTCATAACACTAAAATAAATCAACGATATAAAATTTGAGCAGCTAATTATTCGTTCTTCACCGCGGAACGTTTAACAAGTTTTAATAATAACGGTTTGTACAAAAATGCCCACGGTACGAACAAGAGAAACCCTGAGAAATAAAGACTAGAATATACGGTCAGCCATTTCGAGTAAACCTTTAAATCGAAAGGAACCAGACTCCAGCCCATGAATACTATAGTGTACGCTTTAAGAATGATGTACAATAAATATCTAACGTAAGTATTACCCCACATTTTTTCGTACAATGGCGTCTTTTTAAGAATACCTTCGAATTCTTTTTCCATGTACATTATGATAAATTCGTTAAAAAATGTCACGTAGTAACCAGACCTAATACCGTGCCAGACAGCTAGAAACAGTAGGGTGAAAAACTGACTAAGGTTTCTGTTGCCGAGAAATTTCAGGCGCTTGTAGATGTACTCTGCCGCGAAATAATTTGTATTACAATTGAAGCTGTCGATGTAGTGCTGGAACTTAGTGGCGCCTTCGAATCGCAACAATCTGATGTTGTTGCAGCCGTCCCACTTGGTTGTTGTCCGACCGTCTGGTGTCGTTTCCAAGCCGTTGTATGACAGACCGAATTTTATACATGATGCTGTAATGAAAATAAAGTACGGTCATAAGTAAAAGAGATCATAAGTCACTTACAAGCGTTTGGGTCTTTACTTACATATGACTATGGTCACAATGAACCAATAATATTGATTATTGGCTCACTGTATAGTGTATTTTAAAGTATCCCGATTAAAAATTGGCAAATATTAACTTTGTTATATAAATATATATATAGATTTGTTGATTACTATCAGATAGTATTTCAGTTGTTATAGTAGTAGCATATGTAACAAAGCACGGGCGTCGTGTAGATAACCGTCCTATAGCAAGCTTTCATAAGTTACGGAAACTGCTCGATATCAGGCATATATTTATATGTATGTAAAAATATGATATAATGGTATTTAGTAGGTATGAGTCTAGTGATTAATCAGATTTTTAAGTGATAGTAATTGAAAATTATGAAAGAAATGTGTCGACGAAATCGTCTCGTTTTGTTTTACAAATGAGTATGGTTACATCGTTGTTCAGAATTATCATATAAGGGACAACTTAAAATATTAATGAGTAGTTTTGTAACTGCTTAACAAATTACAATACAATCCTTCGACCTAACTTGGTATAATGTATGTAAGATAGAATGACTGGCTATTTCCGAAAACAATAACATAAATGATTACGTAATCATATATAAACACGTTGTCATTTTGTTAAGCCCCACAAGCACTTTTGAAATATATAATCAATGCCAAATATATATATATATATAATGCTGTTATCATTTCTATTTTACAAGATTCAAGGTTAACATCGTTTTAACAATTGTAATGATGCAATAATGTAATATTAATTACCTTCAGTGAGAAGCCAACAGGAAATGTATTTGTAGAGGGCGAAGTGCGCCCACAAGCCGCAGTACAGGTGTCGGTAAAATATTGAGTTTTCATAGAAGTCGTCCGATAGCATGTACTTCATAGAAAACACGCTCACTAAAAACAATAACATAAGATAAGGCACGCAATTCGCTAGGGTACGCAATTCGCTAGGGTACGGCCGTACGCGTGTTTAATATCTTCTAGATTTCTGCTAATAAGAGAGAGTAGAACGCATCAAAAAGGCCACATCAGTGAGAGAAATTTTGATTCGCAATGTATTTATAAAGTTAGACAAAACGAGCTCGGCGGCGGAGTAGTTAACAATGCTACTTTAACAATAAAGTTCGCGGATTCGATTCCCACACAGGACAAACACTTGTGTGCATCAAGACAAATTGACATGTTTCTTGGTTAGAATGTTGTCAAAAGAAACAGGACGAATCAAAGCAGACCCACTGGGGAAGTATCTCCTCCTCACAGAAAACCTCAGTCCAATAAAATCTCCCTGTGTCCCTGCAAGTGAGTGAGGTTACCAGTAAGTTCCAAAGCAGTTGTTATGTTAGCAGCAAAAGTAGGATCGCTACCTATGTCTTGCAAGCGTTCAAGGGCTATGGTAACTACTTTAAATCAGGTGAGCCGTATGCTTATACGACACTCGACGTTGTATAAAAAAATCAGAATAAATACAGCCGTAGCTGGGTGCGGATAGTGTACTTGGAATTTTTTTTTTTATATTCGATACAGAAACCAAAACGCTGGTTATAAAAATATTTGCTATCTGTCCGTGTTGAGCTGGAACCACACAAAACCTACCTACTGAACGGATTTTGATAACATTGTAATTCGTATAACATAGTAATTTATTTTATCCAGAATCAACATAAAGCAATTTAAATCTCAGAAATATTGAGGGTTGACTAGATACGAAATTATACTATATTCATTCTAAAAGAAGCTCGCCAGCATTTTAGCTTTGTTGGAATCGCATCGGTTATTCTGCATTTAACAGTAGATCTATCTATAACTTCACGCTAAATCCCTTACGGGGTAGGCAGAGAGAACCGAGCGCCACGTGACTCGATCCTTACATACCTCACTCGCTTCTTTAACATTAATTACTCTTTTAATGCCCGCTCGCCGGTTTCTACATCCCTGACATCACCTTCTGATAGAAAACGACCAATTTGATCATGGTAGGTAAGTCTTAGCCTTCCTCGGCTCCTACATCCTTCCACTTTTGCATTGTACATCTGCTACGTCATTCTTTCTACATGTCCGAACCAACGGAGCATGCCTCTTCTTATTTTAACACTGACGCTCTCTTTCATACCAACTCTGCTTCTAACCTCATCATTGCGAATACGGTCTACAAGCGTTACGCCACAAATTTTGCGCAACGCGTTTCAACCGCGCTTATCCTACTTTCATGCTCTCTCTGCCATACCCAGCTCACGCTTCCATAAGTAAGCGTCGGGACCAGCACTGCATTGTGTATAAGCCTGCTGCGCCTTCTGGCTCAGGTTTTTACTGCCAAGAAGTTTTCTCAACGCTCCATTCACACAATTCCCAGCACTCACTCGCCTTTCCACATCTGCGGTGTACCTTCCATCCTTGCTGAAAGCGTATCCAAGATATACAAACTCATCCACTTGTTCCAACACTTAACAGTAGATAATATATGTATATAAACAATTCATCAGATGCCTAAATATAATTATAGTTGAAACTAAAACTAATGCATCTTATCGCGAATTCGTTGGTTAAAACGCTGAGCGATAAGTTAAATTAAAACAAACATATATGCTTAGTTCATATATACATTAAACAAATTCGTTAGAGAACAAGCTTCTTTAAGAAAATTGTTAGCTTCGCAATTGTCCACATACAACGCTATAAGGCAGGATAATGTTTCACATCAGAGGAGTCTTATGCATGGTTCTATTGGTGGGATTATATCGGATCCATTGGCATTATTTTAATTGGAAATGGTCAGATCAATGGAATATAGATAATCAATAAATAACCTTCTTAGCGTTATACCGTTTCCTATTCCTAGATTTTGGCGAAGAGACTAATTTTTAAATAAAGCGACTGCCGTCAGACCTCTACAACCCAGTAGGAAAACCACACCGTTCTTAGGTAAGGTCATACTTCTTTCGAAATATTATTTCTTGGATGTGCGGGTTACTTGATGATATTTTGCTTCATCGCCGAGCAAGTGATAATTACAAATATGTACATAAATTCCAAAACTCGAATTTAGTGGTACACGCCAGGATTCGAACCGAGAACCAATTGATCAATAGGCCGGTTCCTTATCAACTGGGCTAATACTGTTCTTAAATAATCGATAAATCTGTATGTATGTACATAAATGGTTATTGACATACACACATCAAAAGTGTCTAGGGATCAACATATATTTTTGCAATAACTTTTCTCCTGATTGATATTAATTAAAATTTTCTTTAAGGATTCATCAAATAAAGTGTTTTCGTTTGTCTACAGTAACGATAAACCAAGTCACCTTTGCATTAATAAAGAAATTTGCCATTTTCATAATAAAGGGATTTTTGACATTTGAACCACTAACATTACAGTTCTAAAAAAAGACTGAAACCAACGTTATTATGGAGCGGCGACGTCAATTAAGCAGGGAAGAAATGCTCAGAGCCGTGGGAATGATAGAAGCTGGTTCCCGGCAACGTACTGTGGCTTTAGCTCTGAATACAAGTCAGAGTGTTATCAGTCGACTTTGGACACGTTACCGAAGCACTAGTACCGTGGCTGAGCGCCATGGAGGATGGTATCGCTGCACCACACGGAGACAAGACCGATACATTCAAATCACAACTCGAAGAGCTCCAACAATAACCGCCATGATGTTAGCCGTGACGCTTCATCACTCTTCAGGGAACTTAATTAGCGACCAAACAGTCAGAAACCGCTTGCATGAAGTGAACCTTCATTCCCGAAGACCGCTAAGGGTACCACCTATAGCAATGCACAATCGTAGGATTCGATATCAATGGGCTCTTGAACACAGAAATTGGGCAGAAGAACAATGGCGTTTCGTGTGCTTTTCTGATGAGTCTCGTTTTGGTATGAGACCGGATACAAGACGTATACGACACTGGAGAACCCCTGGACGCCAACAGCGATTAAAATCCTGCCAGGAAGTCCATCCTTATAGTGGTGGAAACATCATGGTATGGGTGGGTATTTGGATCGGCGGAAGAACTGAGTTGATTTGGATCAGAGGCAACCTCAACGCTCAAATTTATGCTGAGACGATTGTATCAGACGTCATCGTTCTTCTACAAGTGCAAATCGGTCCCTTATTTCAGTTAATGCATGATAATGCACGACCGCACACCGCAAGAGTTGTAAGACAGACTCTCGCCGCAGCTAACATCAATGTCATGCCCTGGCCTGCTCAGTCGCCAGACTTGAACCCGATTGAGCATGCATGGGATATGCTACAGAGAAGAGCTCTGCCGAATATGGAGGGTATCCAGTCGCAAGAAGACCTTTTTTTGTTGTTGCAACGAACATGGGCGGCCATTCCACAGCGTGATTTGGATGAACTTCTTTTTGAGTATGCCAAACCGATGTTCTTGTGTTGTTAGTGTTCGCGGTAGAAACACGGATTATTAATTGTTTAAGTTACCCAATAAAATTTTAAAGAAAACTGTTATTTCAGTTTTTTTTTCGAACTTTAATGTTAGTGGTTCAAATGTCAAAAATCCCTTTATTATGAAAATGGCAAATTTCTTTATTAATGCAAAGGTGACTTGGTTTATCGTTACTGTAGACAAACGAAAACACTTTATTTGATGAATCCTTAAAGAAAATTTTAATTAATATCAATCAGGAGAAAAGTTATTGCAAAAATATATGTTGATCCCTAGACACTTTTGATGTGTGTATATATTGGAGATCGATAACCTCAGGAAAAGTTTGACCATGAAAGATCACACAATGCCCACTCGCCGGTTATTAGGGTTAAAAGAATTTCATGATCCAATTTATACGAATCGGACTGTCCCATTCACCGAATATTGAATTCGGAAAGTTTTTGAGCACATTGTTTTAAAAGAGTAATTATTGTACCTATACATATAAATATATTACGTGTACCTTAGAAACTATTTAGGTCAAATTTTGTATTTAAATAGGCATTTCTTTTTAAATTTATTCATATAGGGTTTTCTCCCGAGAAAACACGATTTTACTCGATTTTTCGGTCGTCCGACTTTCTTTTAGGTATATACCTAAACTTAGAAGAAAGTACAAATTGGAAGTGATTATGTCACCTACAAATCGATTGACAGGGTCATTATGCGGACAAAGCTACAAAATATCTAATTCAGTTTTTAAATTCGTTGGATCTTCCTGGCATGCCACCGCACAACCGTAACCGCTGGTGTGCCAATTGTTCTCTTGCGGAATATTGATTCGCCCCGATTATAAATGGAACAAGACTCACTGTGACGAAACTCATGCCGCATGTCATCGAAGTACTCGTACTATTTTAATGGAAAGCCTAAAGGAGAAGATCTGTCTCTTCTTATTTTAACACAGACACTTTCTTTCTGACCAACTCTGTTTCTAATGTTATCATTGGGAACGTAGGCTACAAGCGTTATGCCACAAATTTTGCGCAATGCTCGCATTTTGACTGTGTTTATTCTACTTTCGCGCTCTCTTTGACATATGTAGCTCTCGCTTACATAAGAGAACGAGCGTTGCGTTGTGTATAGCGAGCTGTGCCTTCTGGCTCAAACTTTCACACCGATGAAATTTTCCAAACGCTCCTTTCACATTTTTCTCAGAACTCAACTCATCTTTGCACATCAGCGGCGTACCTTCCATCCCTGCCGAAAAGCGCATCCAAGATTTACAAATTTGATTCGCTTGTTCCAATACTTAATCATCTTCATTTATCAAAAAGGATTACTCCTTACATTGGTTGGGTGCTATTTGTGTAAATCTACTAAAGTTCCTACTATTTGAAATTTTAACATTTTGTGTCTATTATTTTATGTGAATATTTTAAGTAAGGTCCTGCTTATTGTTACTGTGAATCACATATTTTATAAAAGACAATAACAAGAACAATGTTCGTTTTGTTATTATGGTGTATTTATTGATATTTATATTCCATGCTTATTATTTCGTTAAAAAACTAAAACACGAATAATTTAAGTCAGTATAATTTCTTACTAGGACGCTTAACACTTATAACAAAAAAGGAATTACTAACCTCCAATTTGGAATGCTATCAGATAAAGTATCCCCTGAAGTAGTCTATGGAAAGCCTGTTGGTTATATTCTTGCGCCGCCTTATCTAGGGGAAACTGATCGGTGATGAAATCCTTGTAGCGGCGGAATGAGAATATAGGGCCCACCAGGAAGCAAGCCGGGAAATATACGAAACCCATCAATTCGGCAAAAGTAGGCGGAGTCGCTAAAGCTGTCTTTTTAGCATTTTCTGAAAGTTTCTCGCCTTTAGTCATCAGCTTACCATCCCACAGATCGAAGGATAGAGCAATTAATTTCAGTGTCAGTACGCAGTGTGGCATCGTCCATGTTATATCATAATCTTCCGATTCGGTGACTATATATCCCACTATAAGGTACGTAATATTAAAAACGAAAGATATAATCGCATTTAGTTTACCAGGACCCAGTACCATTGTTGTTAAGTAAATTACAACTGCCGGTATAGCATTGTGGTACATTTGGATACCGAAGTTGAAAAATGCCATATCTACTCCTGTGACGATAAAGTATATATTCCTTAAATCTTGGTTTGGCCTAAAGTGTTTGTGATAAATTATAGCAAATGGGTATCCCATGAGAATGCTAAGAAGAAGTTTTAGCGCGGGCTCCGTTGTGCCAATAAGCCCTGCCATGAAGGGGATTGGACTGAGTCCAATCCAGCCCAAAAGGGCGAGTGCTGTGCCGAACATCCTTCTGCAGTCTGTAAATAAATATAAAATTCACCAATAATTACATATACAATTCATCAACATCATCAGTCTGTATCAATATATGGATAATATCTCCTTCCAATGGATTCCACCACATACCTACGATCTTCATGTCCTAATATTTTTGGTCCATCTAAACGTGGAACTACAAGCCTTCGGAGTACAAAGGTCAGCGCAGACGGTGAAATGACTATTGATTATTAATTATAGGTAACAAATTTAAACTCAACCTTATTATATCTGGCATACAGCTGAAATAGGCGCCCAAATAAATGCAGTGGCAAAATACCATGTCATATTTTGTCTTTTCATTATATTAATTACAGCTGGGTGTCTTAACATGATAAGGTGAGTTGAGCTGAGTTTAATTATTATCGAATAACTTTTCTCGATGCCTCTCCGGCAGTTGCCGCTGACCATAAACCTTTTTTTTAGGATTAAGCACATATAGGGAAAGAATCAGTCCTATAATTAAATTCTAAAAATTTTGGGAGTAGTCAAAGGAACCAGATTTTTTGGGTTTTTGGTAAACATGTATTATTATTGACCGAATTGTCAAATAGGTTTATATTAGTAACACTCTATTTAGCAGCACATGGGCAAGAAAGGCAGTTGCAAGCAGAGGAAGGGTTCTCTAGGGAAGATTTGTGGAAGTTAATTAAAATTTATAAATGTAGCTTATTTGAATAGAAACGGTTATTATTCTCATTTATTATTGATCTTCAATTTCAGTCCCGTCTCTGACCATTGACAAGAGCATCGAATTCTTAGTAGCTCGATCTACAGAAAAGTTAAATCTATAAATGGCCAAAAAAAGTACCACTTGAAATTTACCTTACGAGGCAGTACTTCAGTGAATGCAAATACTTGTTTCTTGGGGGGATTTAGTGTGACTAAATCAGTTTAGCCCAAGCCAACAATTGTTGCAATGCAGATCGGCCCGAAACTGGGATAAGCTCAACAAGGTGTAGGTATTACTTACTACTGTATATTGGTTTAGTCAGCCACTGTCTTTCTTCTGTATATTAATGAAATACTGCATGTGCACAACCATTGTGCATAACATTCAGGGGCAATAGTACTGTATTGTGCTACACCTGTAGACATATACGCATCGCCTCAAAACACCATATTCGACGCTGAATCGAAAACATTTAACTCAAAATGTATGAAATCACAGTGAAAACTTTTCGAATCTGATCCGAATATGGCTTTACAAAGCATTTTTTTTTATACTACGTCTGGGAGCATACAAGCATACGGCCCACCTGATGTAAAGCTGGTATCGTAGCCTATTAAAGCTTGCGATATATTAAATATCACTCGCGCGATGCCTTCTCTGCTGCTTACACAGCAACTCCTTGGGAGCTTACTGGTGATCTCACTCACACGCAGGAACACAACAACCCTCTAGGGAGTTGTTATTTGGCTACGGTTTTCTGTGAGGTAGAGGTACCTCCCCAGACGGGCCGCCCTAATGCGCCCTACCTTAAAACATCCAGACCAAGACAAACAGACATGTTCATGCACACAAATGTTGCCTTGTGTGGGAATCGAACCCACGAGCGTTGGTGTCAAAATCGCGTCATTCACGACTGAGCCAACGAGCTCGTCATAGCATTGTGAATATCCCTACTATCAAATCTGATCTGCCTTTGCTATGTCTAAGTTAGCAGCTGCAGTTAGCAACTTTTGCTGCCCAATGACTCTGCGCAATGGTAAGTTGAGAAAGCCAGAATATCTCCAACTAAGCGGCTAATAGAACATCAATTTGTGATCAATTATTTGCTAAAGATTCTTTATGTAACCTAACAGTTATTGGTTGACGATATTTTACATGATGGTTCTATATCCTCAAAAACATAAGAAATCATATTACTTTCTGTAACAGACATTTATCTTAGAAAGGATTAGACATACAAACTTGAAATTTGGCATAGTTACAATATATGTATCTTCTGAATGTATAATACTGTATTCATCCGTCATATAGTTTCACACATGCACACCCTGTGTATGTGTGTAATAGAAGGGAGTAGAAAATATTTTTATACATATTTTTTTTTTCTTTTAATATAATGTTGTCTAGTTTTTGGTTTTATAAAAATGTTCAAAATTTATCATTTCCATAATTTGCATATCAAAAAATATATGAATAAAAATAGAACACTAATGTTAAATAATAGTACACAAAATTACACCATATCGTAAAAAAAACTATATCAGTTAAACATTTAAATATGTTATAGTAAAAGAGTTATTAATGTTAAAGCAGCGAATGAGGTATGTCAAAGTCAAAGTCAAAGTCAAAATCTTTTTATTCCGTAAAAATGGCTACATTTGTTTGGAATCGTCACAATTTTTTTCCCTACCGTGCAGTTTATGACTAGGTGAGCACTGATAAAAATACTGCCAAAAAACTCAGGCATCCCTCTTTTGGTATCCAAACAAATTTACATATTTTATTAATTACATTATAATTGGATCGACTCACTCCCAGGCATTTTTATCATTAATATAGTCAGATACTTTATAATATGCCCTGCTACACAATTTGGCTTTAATAGTAGTTTTAAATTTGTTTATTGACAATTCTCTTATATTGCTGGGAAGTTTGTTATAGAACCGTATACATTGCCCCATAAAAGAATTACTTATTTTGTGGAGACGGCTTGCATGTAACACAAGATTATGCTTATATCTAGTATTTATGTTATGAGTATCACTCTTTTTACAAAATGAGTCTATGTTTTTATGGACATACAAAAGATTTTCATAGATATATTGCGATGCGACTGTTAAAATATTTATTTCTTTGAATTTTTCTCTAAGGCTCTCCCGGGGACCAAGTTTGTAGATAGCTCTTATGGCTCTCTTTTGCAATAAAAAGATGGTGTTAATGTCCGCGGAGTTACCCCAGAGAAGAATTCCATATGACATAATACTATGAAAGTAGCTGAAATAAACTATTCTAGCCGTATCAATATCAGTGAGCCGTCTAATAGTTTTCACTGCATAGGCTGCAGAACTTAGTTTTCCTGATAATTTTTCAATTTGTGGGCCCCATTGTAGTCTGGAGTCAATTGTTATACCCAAGAACACAGTTGTCTCCACAGGGGCTAAATTAGTTCCATTAACATGTACATTGGTAGCCACCTGTCTTACATTAGGTGTTGAGAACTTAATTACTTTAGTCTTTTTATCATTTAAAAGCAGATTATTAACACTAAACCAATGAATAACTTTAGAGAGAGCATCGTTAACTTCGTCATAATTACTTAACCGTCTATTAATTTTGAATGTCAAAGAGGTATCATCCGCAAACAATACAATCTCATGTTTATCCCTTACATAATAAGGTAAGTCATTTATATATACTAAAAATAAGAATGGACCTAGAATTGACCCCTGTGGGACTCCCATAACTACAGGGGACCCCGAAGATGTTTTACCATTAACATCGACCTTCTGTATCCTATTGCCCAAATAAGAAGACAGAAGTTCGAGAGCCTTGTTCCTGATACCGTAGTGGTGTAATTTTCTGACAAGAGTGTCATGGTGCACGCAGTCAAACGCTTTAGACAGATCACAGAAAATTCCCAAGGCATCTTGCGAATCCTCCCATGCCGCGAATATACTTTTAAGCAAATGAATCCCTGCGTCTATAGTTGAACAACCTCTCGTAAATCCGAACTGTTTCCTATGAAGCAAATTATGTGTATTGAAATGTTTGAGCAACTGGCTAAGCATTAGTTTTTCAAAAATTTTACTGAGAATGGGCAGTATGGAAACAGGTCGAAAATTCGAAGGGTCCGAACTATCACCAGATTTAAATAATGGAATGATTTTACTATGTTTCATCAAGTCAGGAAATACACCAGATGCCACACAACAATTGAAAATTGTAGCTAAATGTGGAGCGATTGAAATAATAATAGAAGAAATGGTTTTGACAGATAGACCCCATAGATATGTAAAACTGAGTCCCATTGCCCTCCGTCCTCTCTATCTACCCTGCAAGGGACTTGGCGAGGAGATACAGATAGATATTATAATGGAAAAATTAAAAACCTTTTTTTGCAATTTGCCTTGCCAGTGAGGCGATATGTATATGGCTCTGTACATTTTTGAAGTGTGAATAAGATTTGTACTTACTGATTTAATTTTTGCAATAAAAAAGGGCTATGTAAGGTCTTATCAAAACATAGGATATGCAAAAGCCTCCTTACCCATGACTTGGAACATAAGCTAAAGAAGTGGGAATGGGAACACTAATACAAACAATATAATCAATTTATGAATGGGAGATGAGAGTTTCATAACTATTGGAATTAGCGAGATTAGAAGATCAGGCAAAGTGATAGAAGAGCGATCCTGCTATATATATATTGTACTACAAAAGGTCTGATTCCAATACAGGCCAAAGAGGAGTGGAATTCTTGAAAGCACATCTGAAAGAAAGGATAATCGAATTTTCTAGAATTTCAGACATATTAAGCAGTACTTAACATTAATGTAAGTACCAGGATACAAAAAGCCGTGGAATATGATTCAAGTATACGCCCCAACTGGACAACTGGAAACTGGTCAAATAGAATCTTTTAAAAAGAACATATTATAGTAATGAGAGACTTTAACATCCTGGTAGGGGTTCATACCAGCCACAACGAACTAGTACTCAGCAAATATGGGCATGGAAATAAAAGCAAGAATGGGTCAATAAGTTTTCTTCTCAAAAACAATTTATTGGTGTTATATAGTAAGTTCAAGAAAAATTAGAAAAGCAAATGGACTTGGATTTCGTCAGACGTCGAAAATGAAGTCGATTATGTCACAGCCACTACCCAAAAGGTTTTACCAATACTGAAGTCATTCAAAACATAATTTTTATTTTTTTACCATGCTATGCGGTGGTTTGAGTTAAAAACTTTAACTCAAACCACCGCATGGCAAGAATAATACTAAGCACAAAACCTCCAAACTGCCTCGTAGAAACATTAGGCCATCCAACACTAGAAGCATTATAAGCGAAACAATATTCTAAGAATTTAGAAACTCATTCATCATAGATAGCTTGTCTGAAAACAAAGCTAAGCAGTCACAATGGCCAAGTATAATAAACTGGAATGCCAACTGGCAAACATCAGTACCACAAACAATATCAAAAAGACAAAATACAAATTAAGCGAGTCCACTCTAAAACCGATTTGAGAATGAAAAGTATTGCTACAAAACCAAAACAAAAAGATATAGCAAAAAGCATTACAGAACTGAGTAGGAAAATAAGAGAAAACATCAGATGCGACAGGAAATATAAAAGGCTAACTACCTTGGAAAGTCACTTAGTCAAAGGCGGAAGTGTGTAAAAAAGGCTCTTAAAGAGTTAAAGTCAAACAGCAACCTAGACGAAAGTCAACCGATGGAACAAACCCGGTTTCAGGAGAAATTTCTCAACTATATACAATATACATATCAAGCTAATTCTGGAAAAGTACAGAGAATAGAATAAGCCATTGTACAACGGTTTCATAGACTACACCAAAGCGTTTAATTGCCTAGATCACAAGGGCATTTGGGAAAACCTGATAAAACAAGGTATCAGCAAACAGTACATCAGGATAATTTAAGGACTAGAGACACAAGGATGCAAGTTCCCAATCGAGAAAGGAGTCAGACAGCGAGACCCCATATCTCCTAAGCTGATGAATGAAGCTCAGAGTAATGGCAAAAGATGGTAAGTGGTCACCACCGCCCATAGACACCAGCAATACCAAAGGATCACTGATTCGTTGCCAGCTTTTTTAGGGAAATATAGGATCTGCTGTCCAAAGCAAAGCCCGCGGGCCGCATGTCGCGCCTAATATAGATGCGGCCCGCGACAATTTTATAAAATTAAATATAGGTCTTCACTGACTGATAATTCACTTACACATGCAATGCACTTGGCAATTACAAATATTAATAAACGAAATTTTCTCCAAATAAATAAATTACACTAGGTATTTGTTTCTGCGGCTCTCCAATATGTACAGTGATTTGTATTAGCCCGTCATCGTATCTGGTCTGGATAGCCCTGCACTAGAAGATCATCAGTCAATCAACTATGGCCAAAGTCATAATGTTGGTTGCAATGTAATTCTCTCTACTATGCTGTTAAATTGCATGACGGGTCAGCAGTGCTTCTGTAGTATGACATTGGCATTACTACCGATTTTGCATAATTCTGGTGTACTAAATATAACAATGACAAGAGATTTGTAAGTTTTTAAATTATTGTATTGCATAATTACATAAATTCATATGATGCAGGACTTAATGCATAATTTAGATAAAAATATTACCTTTGTATTTCCTGACGTTTCTCTTGTATGGCACTCCATTCAAAAATAATGCCTATGCAAGTAATACTTTGAAAACCTTTAGTAGTTGAGCAGACCATGCACACCAGAGTTATTAAAACAAAATTAGTAAAAATCATATTTTATGTCAAGTTTATATTAAATTCTATTAACAGATTCTACAGTTATGTCATATATTACAAAGAACTTAACATTATCTACTTATCAATTCTATGCCGACTGACTGTATCTTGTTTAGGTATGTACAAGAATTTGTAATGGCAATGGCCATTACAAATTCTTGTAGTAGACTAATGAGTCTAGATTGCGCTAGATTAGAAAAGTAGTAATTCATTATTACCTAATCTCATTAAATTGCTGTTACCGTTTTTTTTCTGTAAATGTAGGTACATATAACATTTGTTAATCTATTTAAAATAAACCTATAGGTAACAAGAGAATATGTTAGTGTTATTTGTTCTTTAAAACGTAGCATACTTAAACTGCAGTTTCTTGTATGAAGATAAAATAAAAAAAATGTTTACCTTATAAATGCAGTCCTGCTTGTTTGCTCCAAGTTACTACTAGTTAAATTTGAAAATGAATACAGAAGGCTGGATAGACAAAATTATGTAAAGTTCTGTCAACCCGACGTTTAGTTTAGTTAGTACAGCAAAGCCAAGTGAAGTGAAGAGTTAAATACGAAATAAACTGGCTCTCACTTCGTTACGGTCATTCGTTGTGGGAAATGTGGGTATGCTATGGTACAATGTTGTTAAGCTAGGCACCTAAGTAGGTACCTAGATATCGGTCGGATAATCTATTCGAGCCTGCCTGTTAAAGGCCCATGTTTACGTCACCAATAATGTTGCCATTGATTGATTAACATCTTAAGTATGTACCTAGACTTCTTCCCGCGCTTTTGACGAGTGTCATTGTTGTTATATATATATGTACTTGAAATTTTTACAATTCAGTATAAAATTTGTTTTGTGTGACAGTTTTGATAGTATTTTGTACCATAAGTGCTAGTGAAGTTATACAGCAATGAAAAAACTCAAATATAACACGTTTATGTTTTTGGAAGACGTGAATAAGTTCATCAAGAACACCTTGTAAAAATCACTATCATTTTACGGGTGGTTATTAAACTGGGTTGATTGGGTCTAGGTACCCTTATACTTTTTACCCAAATATTTTTTCAGCACAGTTTCTGAAGCTGGAACATAGAATTAAGATTTTCAAATGGTTCTCGTCTTCGAGGAAGTATACTTCCTCTGAGACCTAGAATTCTAATCCTAGGACCTAATCTATTGTATACTACAGACCGTTCACAGTTATTTTACCTCTGGTTATTATGTTGGCTAAATTGAGAGCTGTGTTACCATATTAAACTTCTAAGATTCCCTCTTAACATGTTTTTTTATATTTAATCAAAATAATATAATGTTAAGCCCTCTTAAATCATCATTAAAAAAATATTTGTAGTTAGTCGGATTGTTACCTTTCGCGACAAAATAGTAAAAGGAATGATTGACAATTTGACATCTTCAGTAAAATTTTACTATAATCTAATTTATTTGAGTATTGAAGTACGGTTGCCGTGCGGAAAACAATTAACTATTTTGCAAGCTGCCATTTATCAATAACATTTAAAAAAAAAAAATGAAAATCATAGATCATCAAAAATTAAAATTTCCATAATGCTCACTAAATAATTATGTACCTACATATGTATGTACCTACAAAACAAACTAAAGTTTGTTTAGTTTTGGTTAATTATTTTATGAATACGAGTACATTCATTACCCGACTTCGCAAAGTAAATGAGTGAATGTGCTTTTAATTCAGTTTATCTATTTTTTTATACTAGTTCAGCATAGTGGCTTCACTTCACCTGATGGTAAGCGAAAGAGGTGCCCAAATCGCAGCGGGAACTGACAAAGGACAAAGGATACAGTAACCTGTCAGTTGACGCTGCCATGCTGGCCCGCAAGGTGCTTCTTCACGCTTCGTTTGAAGATCCCATGTTGTAGAAAGAATGGGGACGTTTTTGTTGTAATTATTCCTGAGTTTTCTTGGCAAATACCGAAATATTGAACATGGACCGTACTGTCATCTGCGTAGCAATGAATACCGCTCCGCCTCGGAGGTGAAACATGTCTCTACCGGCACCATGCGCCCATATTTGCCACAGTAATACAGGAAGAAAATATTCGATAGTTATCTCAGTACAAAATCTTTATTTCAAATACATACATTCATAGTACACTTAAGTAAACATATAAATAAACATTACCTTTTAGCAATCAAGATTAAGGAGAGGCAAATTATATTTGACAAACAATAGTTTTTGTCACCTTCCAGACGATTTCTAAGGGGTTCATAAATTAAGCCAGCTGAATAATTGTTCACTTGGCACTGAACTTGGCGGCATCGATAAGTACGTACGAACGTTGAGAGGAAAAGCTTTATATTCATTGTTATTTCTCCACCACAATAAAGGGTCACCGTCAGTTTTCTTTTGGTTCAATTAGATATACACTACAATGGTAAAACATGTTTCACTGCCAAATATATTCCTAGTAACTCCCTGTCCCCGTAGATTGAGTATTTCTGTTGAGCTTCGTTGTTTATGGAGAAAAATTTTTTTGTTGATTTTTTGCTGGACCACTCCACCTAAGCATTTAGTATTAGCATCGGTCATAATAGTAACGTCGCGTAAAACTTATTAGCATTCACGGAAAGCGTGGTCTGCTTCGTTGTTCCACGTTATAGGCGTGTTGTCGTTTTTTTCGACTTCTTAAAAAATGCGTGGAGTGGAGCTTGATGTGCAGCTGCTTGCGAAATTAAATATAAATATTGACCATACCCAAAAATCATTGTATCTTGGGTTTTGGGTAGTCTATCATGGCTTGAGTATTTTCTTGTGTCGGTTTTATCCCGTGGCTCGTTATATGATAACCAAGAAAATCTGACTCAGTTTTGGAAAACTCACACGCATAAATACGGTTTCCAAATGCTCCTGATGCTGTTTTAGGTTCTTGCTGGCAATCAATATTTCATCTACAAAAACGAAAATTTAGTCCAAGTCCCGAAAAATGGCGTCTATATACCGCTGAAAACTTAGATTTTCGTTCCTCAATCCAAACCCCATACGTAGGAATTCGAAAGGTACGCACGGTGTTATTATTGATGTTTTCTCTGGCTCGGCTGTAGGTATCGAGTTTACTGAATATTGTGGTTCTACTTGCGGTGTATGAAAAATCCAATAATCTTGGTAATGGATATCTGTCTGGAACTATTATTTTGTTTAATGCTTGGTAATCACCACATGGTCTCCTTTTTCCATCTTTCTTCTTTACCATGTGCAATGGACTGGCTCATGGGCTACTAGGTGGCCTACATATTCCCATATCAAGCATTTCTTGAAGCAGTGGACTGGCTCATGGGCTACTAGGTGGCCTACATATTCCCATATCAAGCATTTCTTGAAACTCCTTTTTGGCAGCTTTGTATTTATTATTTTGTGGAAGTGGGTGGGCGCGAACACATACTGGTGGTCCATTCGTAATAATATGGTGCTGTACTGCGTGCTTTAGGGGTGTCTTCAGTGATGAGGGCTTAGTAATGTCTTCGTATTTTTCCAAAAGTCGCCTTACGGGTTCAGGTAATGAAGAGTCGATTTGGTTTGATTAAATTAACAGACGTTTCGCGCTCTGTAAGTTTATCTATTAGTTCTCTCCCGTATATGTCTACCAAGAAACGATAGTGCTCTAAAATATCTGTTCCCAATATTGGTATTTTAACGTCGGCGATAATAAAGGTCGAAATGAAAGGACATCGTAGACCCAAATTCAATGTTAAGGTACATTCCCCGTATATGTCAATTATAGTTTGTTTTTGTTTGTTTGTTGAACTTTATTAACATTTGATTTGCAAAGACGGGCTTTTTTCTTCAAGCAATCTCTTGCAATTGTTTACTATTAACATAATAAATGATTATCCTTGCATGCATCATTATATTATAACAAACAAGCGAATTACCAATGAAAGCTTATGTTGGGTTCTTGTCGTTCACTACGGCTTTTACAGCCAATTATAGAGAAATTCACCAATATTGCACGATCAACACACTTGAAATAATCCCTAGCCAGGTCACAAGGGAATAAAATATATAGCTTTTACACTTATATCAACATTTCGTCAGTAAGAAAAATTTGCTTGCCACCAAACAAGCCTGGTAGCCGACATCAAAATCGCATAAGCAGTAGAGGCAAACACTTATGCTCTATTTTGCTCACGCACGTGCATTTTACATAGGTATCTTTATATATATTTATCTTTATCTCCCTTTACATAGGTATTATTCTTATAGTAACGTGTCTATAAATTCTGAACTCACAGAGCGTTGAAATAGAACGAAATGTTTTCTTTCTGAACCGAATCGAATGTATAACCACAGAGAACAACCACACGGAAAATTATGACTTGCATTTCGGCGCGCCATTGCTGAATATGTTGTGGAAATTTTCGTAGTTCAACACTAAGCTATCTCATCTTTATCCAGAATTAGGTTGCCCGCGAGAAATGTTCGTAAGTTCCACTTTTTATACTAAATATCTATAGTTTAGGACATCTAGACTAGACCGCACATTACCTAGATTTTATTGATTTCTTGTTAGCAGACTACTACTACACATACGGTAATATAATATTATTGATCGTTACTATAGAACGCAAGGGCTGCATTTGGTAGGGGTCTTAGTATGTCAGATTGTTTTCGCCCAAGAAGCTTCTAGGTAGGTAAAACTATTGATTAATAAAATAACTAGTATTTTTGGCTTTTATTTATTTCTTGCCAATTAATTCTTTTTTTGTAATGAAGTATTTAGAGAATATTGATATAATAATAATTAACAATAATCCTAGAATTTTATTTTAAATATAGACGGAACCCCTTTGTTTGAAGAACCTCTAATAACCAATAGAAGTTCTTCAATCACCTTGCTCATTATTTAAAAATCCTTTGTAGGGCATATATTACCTAAGTTTGCAGAAGAAAATCTGGAACTAAGGTTAGGTTACAATATACGAGGGTAAAAATGTCACATAAAATTACTATGTTCATAGAATTAGGATATGGTCAAAGAACTCTCTGAGCCCAACCTATAACCAGTCATTAATAATCAGAATATACAACCTGTTTTAAAGACCAAGTTGCTGGAGTATAACCTTAGAAAATTGATCGCCCAGACCTCAGCCTCACTATTAGAAAGATGAGAACGACCATTACCTATATGCATGAGTTCCTTGCTGGACAGTGGAATCCTTGACAAATGTCAATATTTGTGTCTAGTAGTTGTAAGTCTTGATTATATAGTATTTTCCATCCAAGGCAGGATCAAGATGAAACTACTTGTGTACTTGCCTTGCTCAGAATATTAACATACATACATAGTAAGCATGTGCAAATTCCATCTTTTCTTCCTAGCGTAACCCGTTTCCTAATCATATCCAATCTGATGAGGATTGGCAGAGTTTGCTACCCAGGCCTAGGAATTTAGGGATGATACTCATTTTGACATGAATACTTTCACGTCTTCACTACCCAGAGGGAAACCAAACCTTTCTTTAGGTTTTTCACATATCTTTCGAAATATAGCGTCTTGAATACCTAGCTTTCCTCGCAATGTTTTCCTACAGTGCCAAGCGTGTGATAATTACAAATATGCACATAAATTTGAAATTATAGTTAGTGGTATATGCCCACACCAGCATTGGAACTGGGGACTAGGACTAAATAGGCTAGTTCATTATCCACTAGATTATCACTGTTCACCAAATATGTAAATAGCCTGAATGGTAATTATAATGGTTGTTGTAAAGCCATAAGTAATTTCAGAGCAAGCACTACACACCTCTACATCCCTGATTCACTCACGCTGGTGTTGCCTCCTTTTGACTTTCTTTGGCAAGCCACCACCTGTTGGAAGTAGCATTGATATATGATAATTATAGCAGATGTCCATCCTTCTTCTGTAATAGTCCAGATATGAATAGTTCACAAATATATTGTACCATTGATAGCCCATGGGTCACGGCAGGTGTGGGTGCACTACATCAATCTTCTCAAAGGATTCTGTCAGGTGACCGGGATTAATACAACCATTGATTTCTTAATTTACATATTGATTTAGTGCCTATTGTGGCTATGTGTCCATAGTGAAGTTGGCAACTCATAATTATGTCATAAGTATAGATGTTTTTATATTTTACTAAATTCTGTGGTATGCAATAAACAAATGTAGAACTGGAAACCACACAACTACTTTCAAAATCAATCTTATATATGTTACTGTAAAAGCCTGAACTATTGTAAATCTTAGCTTTTACCAGTAAATCTTAAGATTTACGGACATGAGTTGGTAAATTAGAAACTGGTACATGCTAGGTTTTACCAGAGGCGGTAAGTAAATATTGGTTTGGGAAGAAAAAAATATGTACTTTTTCTTTATTTATTTCAGTTAACTATCAGTAATCAACAAAGTAATTATTAATCATATTACCAATCAGTTAAATTCTTACCTATATAAAAATATTTTTATTTGGTAAGTATTTTATTTATTAATTATTAATAACATGTAAATTTAAAAGAAATTCATATGATTTTAAAAATAACATAAATTAAATTGTCTACTTAAAAAATGATTATTTTTAAATTCGTCTTAAAAAAACAAATTAATTATCTTCTTAAAAAACATAATGTTAATCCGCTTGATTAATCTCTTTCTTATTATTTAGTATTTAACAAACAAAAATAAAGATATTTCACAAACAATAATTTATCTATTGTCATTAACTAGTATGTAATAAATAAAAATTACTTGTTACAACAAGGAGCGCTATTGTGGCATTTAGAATTGCAAAGTAATCCTGATGACTTGCAAGCGCATTCTTCGACAGGCAGAGACAGTTACATTTTTTATATCCTTGTCCTCCAGTCAATGACAACTTTCCGACAACTTCTTGAAGACTCACTTCTTTATCTCTAACAACGTCTTCTATCTTTATAAAACCATCAGAGCATGATGTAACTTGGTTGGTCCGAGTGTAAAGCTGCTATAGTACTCCAATTTTGGTATCAAGTTGGTAAAAGTCGTTTTCCTTTACATCTACCACAACTGCCAATAATGCTTTAAGGTCAGTTTTAGCTCTGTCGATGTCAGGTACTCTCAGTCTTACATTTTGACCAACTTTCACATTTGGATACTTATTAGCGGATATGGCTTCCATTCTTTCAGTTTGATTTCCTAATTCAATTTAGCTTTTTTTCTTATTGTCTGGACAAATGCCGTCTTTCTCAGTATTGCATGTTCTTGAGACTGAGTTGTGTTTACTTTCTAGTATTATCGTTTATTTGCTTATCCTTCCACTTTTCAGTTTCAAATATTTTGTTCTGTATTTTTTTGAGTATATAACAAGTTTTCTAAATCTGCTTCCGATCTTAATAATCCAAGCGATATCAATATTAGGGATTGCTGATGTTGCAATGCCCATCTTCATGGGACTACCAAACATTTTTGTAAGGGAGCATTAAATCCCTTGTGATATGCTCTATTTTTCATGGCCTAGATGAATTTCAAGCCCTCTAACCACATTGATGACTGATTGGGTTCCATCCACGTGCTAAGTATATTCTCTATGTCTTGATTAGCACACTCCACTGATCCTTAACTCGGGCTGTGTCTTGGCTTTCCATGTACAATTTTAAACTCCGACCACATAGAGCAAAAACTGTCAATTGGTTACAAAATTCCCGACCATTATCGGAATGAAGGATATGTAACTTCCGCTGCGTGCTTAGTTTGAAGTACACGAAGGATCACAAATTTAGAAAGATGATCTTGGTAAACAAATATGAATTTATAAATTAGTTTGTAGGTCTATGAGATCTACTTGACAGCGTGAGGTCATTTCACTATGAAGTATAAGCGTGATGACAGTGCCCTTTTTCTTGTTTCTTTTGACAAGATTGGCATAGCTTTAAATATGTCATTATATCTTCAAATGTAATATTTTCATACTTTTGGTTACATTTCTTAAACATCCTCGTCCTTCCACCGTGTCCAACAGCAACATGCACTTCTACGAGAATATTGAACAATTCTTCATAACAAACGTAATACTTGATTTCTCCATTCTCTTCTTTCATCGGCGCAATAAGCTTAATATTTTTTCGTCGCCTATAGTTAAAATATCACAGCGCTTTCTATGCCTGTAATAAACAACTTCCTTCTTTTTCAGATTCTTTGCAGTTTTTACTTCCTCTAAACACTTTGAATAGTAATAAATAGAAAATATATTCCCTCAAAATTTCATATTGAAGATATAACAACAGTGATATAGATAAATCTAATATTCTTTTACAAAACCTTCAAGTATGATAACATTACAACTGTCTACCTGCAGCAGTAAAGATATGTTTCGCCTTTTATTTTTATATTGGCTCAGCATAGTGGCTCTGCTTCACCTGTTGGTAAGCGAAAAGAGGAACCCAAATTGCCGCAACTGACAAAGGACTAGTGTCCTATCAGTTGACGCTACCATGCTGGCCCGCAAGGTGCTTCTTGACGCTTCGTTTGAAGGATCCCATGTTGTAGGAAGGAGGAAACACATGCGCAGGCAAGGCGTTCCACATTTTAATAGTATGACATCGCAAGCCTGCACGTGTGGTTCTATGACGGAAGGGAGAGAGTGGGATAAGGGAAGATAGTTCTTAAGAGCATTCACCATGGTCCCCTTAATTCAGACCTGTATTCTAAATGTACCTAAGAATGTACAAGTGTATTCTATGTAAGGGAATTGCAAGGTTCGACGAGCTCGATGGCTCAGTCGTGAATGACGCGACTTTGACACTTACGGTCGTGGGTTCGATTCCCACACAAGGCAAACATTTGTGTGCATGAACAAGTCTGTTTGTCTTGGTCTGGATGTTTTAAGAGTGGTAGGGCGCATTAAAGCAGCTCCTGGGGAAGCACCTCCACCTCACAGAAAACCGCAGACAAATAACAACTCCCTAGAGGGTTGTAGTGTTCCTGTGTGAATGAGGTCACCAGTAAGCTCCTAAGGAGTTGCTGTGTAAGCAGCAGAGGAGGCATCGCGCGAGTGATACATATCGCAAGCGTTAATAGGCTACGGTACCCGCTTTACATCAGGTGGGCCGTCGTAGTATAAAAAAAAGTAACTTAAAAATATTTTATATTGAACAGAATCATGGAGTCAGCAGGGGATTGGTGTTTAATTGAGAGCGACCCAGGTGTCTTTACCCAACTAATCAAAACGTTTGGTAAGTGTAGACATAAACCAAATTGTAATTTTCATGTTCAAAATCAAGTATAGAAGTATCGGAGATAATAAATAGTTATTTCAAAATTTATAAGATGTTAATATTGATGAGCTAAATCACACCCATTTTCAGCCATTACTTATTTCACCCTCTCTACCTTCAGGGGTTTAGAGGGTACTCAGCCACACTGTTCAACGTCCTATTGGCAGGGGCAGTGTTTTCAAGTTACCTGAAGGCCACTAACTTCGCTTCGCGACTGTCGACCGAGCATGAAGAAGTTCGAGATAGATATACCAATAAATATCCTTAACTAGATTATAATTCGATTAGAATTACACATGCAATAATTGGGTCATGCATTCACTTCTAGACCATCACATTCACGCTGCATCTGTAGTGTACTAACTTATTGCAATGCTACTGTTTAACATACAGTTGACTGAATGAATTAAGATGCATCATCATTATCAATGTAGACATCTTATCATCATGTTACTATATTTATTTTAGAGTATGTATTGTGGTGTAGGTATTATCTATTTATAAATTCGCGTGGTACATGTGGTAAACATCTACCTACCTACATGAGTTAGTAAATTCCGTCTCTGACGCACAAACCCCATATTATTAGCTGACTGATGATTTTATTGGCAGAAACATAACCCTCCAGGCAATATCATATTGCTGCGTTTTTAAAGTCTCTCTCTCATATCCGTTATTATTCACTATAATAACCTATTACAGATTTGACAGCTACTTTAATTGAATACAAGATGGTAATGTGAAATCGGTACCTAGGTAGGTTGGCGCTTACCCGCACAACGGCACACAAGTTTTATCAAGCTTAATCTGTAAAGATTTAATTGAATACAATGCGTGAAGCTAAGATATTAATCGCGAGAGTATACTGCATATTAGCAAAAATCATGGCGTTTTCCTTAATTGGTGTGCTATACTTATTTTAATAACTGCAGCATTTAAATGACGTTTATATATATATAATATATATATATATAAGAGATTTCATGATAATGTGGCATTTTGTTATGCTGCCTCAGGCTTAGATTCTGAGTCGACAGCCACCACAATATCTAAAGTGGAGTGGCAAGTTTAATACAAGGATGTTAATGAAATGTGAGTGCTGTGTTTGTTACAATTTATAACTATTTCAGTTGCAATTGCTCACTATCATCTTTAGAGTCAAAGCCGACCTCAACTGCATGATGTGTACCCCCTAGTTAAAAATTGAGACGAGAAGTAGGCCACATCTAAGCAGGTCTATTGGGGTAGCCCTTTTAACCCACAGAAGAAGTGAATGAAATTCTTAGTAAACTTCAGTGGAGTTGCTGGGATGGATGGATGGGATGGCAATGCGCAAGTGGTACTTCTGAAATTGCAAGTGTTAATAGTAAAAGGAAAATCATAACAAATCTTTGATATGTAATTTTATTTGTATGATGATAATTTTAGGTGCTAAGGGTGTACAAGTGGAAGAACTATGGACAATTGATGATGGCATTTTTGAAAATTTGAGGTTAGTAAGGCTGGATTGTACTACTTTATAGGACAGTAATTTTATACTACTGACGAGCTCGGCTCAGTCGTGAATGACGCGACTTTGACATCAACGCTCGTGGGTTCGATCCCCACACATGACAAACATTTGTGTGCATGAACATGTCTGTTTGTCTTGGTCTCGTTGTTTTAAGAGAGGTAGGGCGCATTAAAGAAGCCCGTCTGAGGAAGTACCTCCACCTCACGGAAAGCCGCAGCCAAATAACAACTCCGAAGAGGGTTGTTGTGTTCCTGCGTGTGAGTGAGGTTACCAGTAAGCTCCAAAGGACTCCCTGTGTAAGCAGCAAAGGAGGCATCGCGCGATTGGTACTTATTACAAGCGTTAATAGGCTACGGTAACCGCTTCACATCAGGCGGGCCATATGCTTGCATTCCTTACGACGTAGTATAAAAAAAAACTACTTTATAGTACAGTAAGAACCCATATCTGTAGTCTTACTTTATTAATTCATAGTTGAATGAATGAACCACACGAAATAAGAAAACTAATTTCAATTGTCTGATTTCATGTAGTTTATGAAATAATATATTTTTCAGGCCAGTTCATGGGCTGATATTTCTCTTTAAATACTTACAACATGAAGAACCTTCAGGCCCAGTTGTCACCGATAATCGGTTGCAGAAAATATATTTTGCTAAACAGGTATGTTATCTCTAAATAAAGAATAAGAAAATTACATTTAATTGTCGAGCACTTTTCACTATTGTGTTTAATATGGATGGGTTTGATAGATTCCCATAGGAAAGCTGAGTTAAGTAACGATCGAAAGTATATCATTTGACCATCCATGTTTTGACTTTAGTCCAATTTTCCTAAGTGGCTGAAAAGCACCTTTTACAGCGCGCAGACTATGAATCAGACATAAGAAACCCGGAAAACTGTCAGAATTATAGTTTGCATAATTTTTAAAAATATCATACAGAAACATAAACATACGGGCGAAATAAAATGTCTTCCGTTTTTTTTTGCGGGTCTGATTTAAATACCTATAGGAATAAGAATCATCCCAGAAAGTATATAAATTAACGCTTGAAGTGCGGTTGTAACTCTTTACCCGTATGTGATAAGAGTTACATCGAATGTGTAAGAACGGTACAATGGTCAAAGCCTGAACAAACGCTTAGCTGTACAAAAGCAGAACTAAGTGCACATCTTATTACTTTATTCAATGAATTCTTGTATAAAAATATTTCTTGTGAACGGCCTTAACAATTTGGATCAAATTTTGTATTAAGGTTTTGCATTTTAAATTAATCTATATAGGTATCTTCCCTGATATATGTATATATATACGAGTATATTATATATATTATTTATATATATTTTACACCAAAAAAAATAACATAAGGGTTAGCGAAGCTCGTCGCCCACATTACTTTTATCACATTTGTAGTTCGATTATAACTTACCTACTTAAATGGTAAAAAGTGTCAAACTGTAAATGCATACTCGTAATGTTAATGTTATTTTAACAGCAAAACATGAACATTTTTTCCTGTGCCTTAATAAGGTTTGATCCATGCCTACTCTGGGTTCCAGGTCAATATGTTCTCAAAATAATTCAGTGGAATGAAATAAAAATTTTTTTCAGGTCATAAATAATGCATGTGCGACACAAGCTGTGATCAGCCTGTTGTTAAACTGTTCTCATCCAGATGTCGAGCTGGGCCCAGAGCTTACCAAGCTGAAAGAGTTCAGCATGTCTTTTGACCCCAAAATGAGGGGCCTAACACTGAGTAATTCTACAACCATAAGGACTGCACATAACTCCATGTCGCAACAGACTCTATTCGAGTTCGATCCTAAGACAGCAAGCACAGTAAGACACATTTTAAATAGCATGTCATTTCTTTTATTTTTTAGATTTCTGTACCCGAGAGCTCTATCAGCCAGTCAGAATATCCACCTATATGTCTTAGGTTTTATTTTAGACAACAAAATAAGTTGGTTTTGACATTTGGATATTTTTTGTAGAATAATGACCCGAAAATCTAATATTTAATAAAAATATGTATGAGGAGAAAATAACTAAGTATACGTTTTTGCATTGAAGAGAGGTAGGGCGCATTAAAGCCGCCCATCTGAGGGTGTACCTTCACCTCGCAGAAAACCGCAGCCAAATAACGACTTGCTGGAGGGTTGTGTTTTTCCTCCTTAATTGCTAAAACCGAATAATCGAGTGACCACCAAAATAAGCAATATTGATGGTCACTCGTTTATTCTGTTATATATTGTATGAAACAATTTTAGATTACAGTGTTTATTTAAAAAAAAAATCTATTTAGAAAATTGAGCTTGATAATTGTCAGTCGAGCTCGGTGGCGCAGTGGTGTAACGCGCTGTTACGCTACTTTGACACCAACGCTCGTGGGTTCGATTCCCACACAACAAAGCATTATCAAAGGTGATGGAACAAGGACCGATATGCATTTGACCAGTTTTTATTTAATGATATAATGATCTTTTTTATTACATTTTATTGTTCATAAACTATAGGGTTTGCATGTTAGCGTCCTTAGGTAGCACCCACAATGCTCTACAAAGAGCATTAGCTTAAACATAGATTTTCATTGTTGCAAAGTCACTTGCATACTTACTGTGTATGTAATATATGTTCTCAAATAATATTTTTCTTGTAGTACTTTAAACTGTGATAAATCTTTTTTGTCGACTATGAGCAAGCTTTAACTTTGTGGAAGTAGTAACCTATAACCCGTTCATTAACAAATCAACAAACAAGTGTAGTTAATATTCTATGTTCTACTGACAGGGAATCTGTATGTAAAGCTATGTGCTGTTTGTACGTAATCGAAGACAGTTTAATTTCATTGCTGGCTGTGTCGATTTTTAGCCTTCCATCAAACAGTTCACTGTTTTTCGGGAACCATGAAGTGTTTGACAGGTTTTTAAGAATGTTATTTTGAACTCTTAGTATAATTAAAATATTGGATTTGCAAGTAGATTTTCAGAGCTGAATGTCGTACGTCCTATATATAGACTTTACTACTGACCATATAGATAAGCAATTTATTGTCTGTTCTTAACACCGAGTTTCTCCAAGCAAGCAATACCGACTTTGATATATATTACCTGCTACAATTTATTTGTAGGTAGTTTTTCCAGATGAGTCATTGGACGGGGTGCATATCTAAGGACTTTACAGACTCATTATTAGATAGTGTGGCATTTTCTAGATGGACAGATAACATTTTTCAGGTCAAACGTTTCCAGAGCACAACCTAACTAGCACACAGGCTGTTTAATCAGTTCAATAGCTTTGTAACAGTTACTCTATGACTTAAAGATACACTAGTTGAACAGCTATTGAGCTGTAATAAGTTATGCTACTTATGTCCTAGTTACATGCTTTCTCTTGCATTGTGCTGATACATAGCTAATGATATACATGTGGAAGCCGTAGACAAATTGTTTGGTATTGATATTCTGCGTGATAGTGAAACCTCTTTTTAAATCTATCTATACGTTATGGTAGGCAGAGAACCGAACCCCTCATAACTTGTTCCTTACTTCTTATTAACATTTATAGCTCTTTTATTGAACGCTTGCTAATTCTAATATCACCTTCACAATCACTTTGTAGTGCTGACCTTCCTCTACTCCTACATAGTTCCACATTCGCAGTTTATATTCTTCGATATGTCCGAACCAGAGGCGCAAACTATACTTTATATTTCTAATACAAATATATTAAAGTACATTACTATTATTTTACAGGATGAAGATGCTTATCATTTTGTAGGCTACATGCCAATAGACGGTCGCTTATACGAGCTAGATGGACTAAGGGAGGGCCCTATCGATCACGGTCCAATTGGTCCTGAGCAAGATTGGCTGGATGTGGTCACACCTATTATTGTGAAGAGAATCAATATGTACGATTTCTTATATTTTATTTGTATATTAACGAATTCGACTTGGTTTGCACGGTTAGTTCGCAATGGCAGCTATAATGATCTTTGCTTTGTGTAGGATCCCCATTGTAGGAAATGCAAGTTGAATAAATATTTTAAGTAACTTTACATAAAGTATAATTCTTATTAAAACTTACATTCATACAAAAAAGAAATAAGAATTGTAAGAAACTTTGCTTTTGTTGTTTATATTTCATGCCAGTGTATTTGGATGATGTTTTCGAAATATTATCCCGTTTGTTCACCCATCGACCGATCAGGTCATTCGCTGTTTTATTTATATGTATTATTTATCATATATATCTTCGAGAGGAGTGAGGGCCAAGTGAAAAAATACCTGGCTCTTGACCAAGGAAGGAAAATATTGGGAGCAAACCATCACATCCAAGAAAGACGTGTGAGCTAACCGAAGAAAGGTCTGGTCTTTTACCTCTGAGTTGTGGAGCTCGGTCGCTCAATGTAAAAATCATATCTTCGTCAAATTCTTAGGCTTAAGAAGATAAACAGGAGCATATTTTCGATTATAGATTCTTTTCTTATTTTGATGTTATTATCCTAATTTAAAATGTATAGGGCTGGAAAAAGTAAAATAGTAATATATAAAATCAATACTTACATTTAATTCATAGAGACTATGTATTAATAATTTTTTTTAAATTAATATTATATGTATAGTGTCTCCAAATTATAACGTACATTTTTTTTTAGATACACTGAAGGTGAAATACATTTCAACCTGATGGCTTTAGTGTCAAACAGGAAAATGGTGTATGAACGTCAACTCGAAGACTTGCTGAATGCAACTCAAGCTCTGAGTGGAATGGAGATAGACGAGTTGGACAATGAAATACCGAGACTCAGAATGTTGATTGAATATGAGGACGTCAAAATGACGCGATACAAGCAGGAAATGGCACGTAGACGACACAATTACTTACCATTTATTATAATGCTGCTCAAGATATTGGCAGAAGAGAAGAAACTAGTTTCGCTGTATGAAAAGGCGAAGGAGCGCGCTGCGAAGAAGGGACCAAAGAAAATGAAGATATAACACGAGTCTTGGGCCGGACTCAGGGTAGAGCGCGTGCGAGCTGCACGCCGCCCGTCCCAGTCCAGCCCCTCCCGCGGATTGTTCTCCAACGAGGAAATGCAATACTCTCTATCAGACTTACACTCCGTGTACCGAGAACCGTACGGCCTAAATGACATCGATCAAGAAAATTCATTATCGCAATTGACTATAGACGATATATTAGATATGCCAGACAAACTCGGGGATTCTCCCGATTTCGATCACAGCATGCCTCCGTCGCCCGAAATAATGGTAGACGATGCTATAGAATCAGAAGTTATCCTGGGACAAGATGATATGGACATTCAAGAAATTATTGAACAGACCATGAGAGAGTCGCAAGACGCTCAGGACGATATCAATTGTGAATAATTGATAATTCCTTTTATTAGTTAGAAGTAATCTATATTGTACAGCTTTTCTTACCAGTATTTACCTACAGATAAGGTAGTTGATTTTTGTCATAATAACGTATTGACAACTAACAAATATAATAAACATATAATATGTATTATTGTAGTTCTATAATACTGTATATTATTTATACCTAATTGATGTCGTGCTTAAAAAAATAATATGTCATAGATATTGTGGTTTAAATGTACGTTATATACTAAATATGTAAATATATTGTTTTTTATTCCACCATTTACACCGGCTATAGAAAACAGGCTACTATTATTTCACAGTGTCTATTTGGGGCAGCAAGGGCATCTATATAAATATACTATTATTATTTTACATCACTATTGATTTATTATTAGCTTGCAACCAATTAACATTGAAAGTTTTTTTTTTTCTTAAAAATTGACATATTTATTTGTCATTTGGGTGGATGGATGCATTGAGCAACAAAAAAAAAATAACGTTAATAATTTTTTAGAATTGTATTTTTAAATAAAAAGTTAATTATATTATTATTAAAAACTGGTTACTACTCTTCTGTAAAGTCATCCCTGTCAGCGTAAACTTACTTTCTGTTGTTGTAGCCCACATTACATTTATATCGCAAATGTGGACTCTTGTATTGTTTCATATTAAATTAGCCACATCATGGCACCACGGACGGGATGGCATGTTTAACCTCGCCTTTTCCAGGTTTCCGTTGCGTTTGCAGAGTAGGCTACGATACACCTGTGTTGGTCTGGATTTAATATTTCATTCTCCAACCTGCGCCTGTGGCCTGTATAGAAACGATGGTTCCAAAAATTGTAGTCTATAAGCAACACGCTACTTATACAGCGTGCATTAAGCCCTTTACATAGAATTTGAACTTTGTGGTGGTCATGGACCTAACAGGCACAGGGTGCCTTAATTTTAGTCTGTTAATAAATTCACGTAAAACAACGTCAAGCTGGTAAGATAAATTCCTTATGATGTCGATATTGCATTTAGATTGTAATAAACTATAAAATTAATGTGTTTTAAGTGTAACGTAATGTTTGTGTAAATATACAATGAACGTACTCAGGCGGCACAGAGTGATGTCACTTATTACCGCCTGCGAGGCTTTTAAAACATTTGAGATTATTATCTACCACTGGAACAGCGTAGCACGTATAAGACTTGTATAAGTTTTGAAATTACCGACTTAATCAAAGTCAGTTTGACTTTCTCGATGTTAGCTTTTATGGCTTGTAAACACTAATTAATTTCCTGAGACGTGTCTACGTAGGTTATCGGCACTCCACTAGAATGCAAGCATCAGAAGTGCCATCATTCATAGCCGCTAGTTTAATCCATTGTTCATGTTAGCTAGCAGTTCGTTATCGATATTGATGTAGTATTTAGATGATAAACTCATTTCGATTTCCGATTCTAATTACTCATGGTTATTAGTAATACTTATAATGTGTGATGATTTTCATCGCATCAACGCCTGACGTGATGTTTAGAAATAAATATTCTTTTCTCTGGTTATCTTAATGTTTAGCTGTAACCATTTAATATTAAGGTGACATTGTATTTCCGAAACCTGGAACAATGTAAGTCGGTGCACATCCGCGCATAATATAGTAGAATATAGTATTTACTAAAATATATTGATAGAATTATCTATCATATATTTGAGAATTATTGTAACTTGTAAAGAACACTGGCCAAAATCAGCCCACTGTTGCATATTAATAATTTAAATTTGTCTATACATATATCTTCTATATATAAATACTACTCATGTTAGGTACGGGGTTTTAAGCAACCTATATGAGTCTTCATTTAGAAATATTTATTTATTATTATTGCCCACCAAAACATGTCTATTGTCTTGATCTCGTATATGAGTTCATGTCTGGCAACATAAAGCATTATGTTAAATTCAATGTTTTTAGTGCTTTAGTGTTAATATGAAGTATACCGTTAAACAAATTGTTTACATACTTGCTTAAAAGTAACAAAAAAACGTTAATAATTTAAGTTGGCATAATATCTTGAATGATTTGTAATTTTTCAGTGACATGTTTTGTTATCTATAGCGAAGTAAAATGTCTCCCGAAACAAGTTGAATATGTTATAAAAATAGCATGTAGATTGCAAATAATACTCTAACAACATGCTATAACTAGTAAACATAAATAATATAGTTCAATTATTTCACTGTTAGTCCACATGTCTCGTTCTAGAACTAGACTATCATAATATCGTAATTTATATGCAGATATTTAGATACATACTTTTAAATCGCAAATCAACGGCGTCTGCGAATGCGATTCTGGCTCGATAATGTCTGTTAGTAAGTAATACTCTCAAGATAAATTATTGTATATGTATTAGATCATTAAGTCCCAAGGAGTAAATGGAACTCTGAAATTATAAATTTATCTTCGTGCATTGCATATTCGCTTAAAGTCTTCGCTGCCTGAACTATGTACTTCTTATATTTATATACAAGTATGAATATATATAATTATATATCTGTTAGGCGTATTAAAAATGGGTGTATATTATATGGGCACGAACGTGACTATGAATAAAAAATACCCATCTGAACATGTATCATCGAGCTGCAAATGACACGACGTGATTATCTTCTCCCAAATTTATAAACATAGGTCCTAATATAATCAGGGACTTTAATAAAAGACGTCGCTCACGTCGCTATCTTGCTAATTGGCGGCACTCTTTTATCAAGAAAGCAGAAGGAATGACCTGTATTTTGTTGTGAAAAATTTAAGATAACTCTTCAAACTGTTTATGCTCTACTAAAATTAAAGTTAATTGCGAAATCAGCCTTTTCTGTTTATTTTATTTTCCTAATACCTAGCGGTGTTCATCCAGATTTTTTTTAAATAGGGATAATTAGTCTTAGCTCATGGAAATGTACCTTAAATATATAAATAATTACCCTCCACAGTTTTAAAGTAAATCTTGAAAACATATTTTCTATATAGATATTTTGCCCAGCACGATATTTTTCCCGTTGGATATAACTGAATGTAAAGTGTACAGAAAGAAATATCAATGACTCGTATGGGCCAACAATAATACATTGAAACATTTTGAGCAAATTGCGCCCCTTTAGGTATCGTAAATATTCAAGATTATGAAGGATTGCTGAATGTCTGAGACTGCCAACTAATCGACGCGATTTTTATTAAATGTGTTATACCGTGTCCCAAATTTCATGAAGTCTGCGTCGTACAGTAATTGATCCTAGCTCCTGAATGAGATAATACGGTATTTATGAAAAACCTGCTTACACTAGACGTCGACGCCTGAACGTGATGTTTAGAAAATATTCTATTCCCTGGTTATCTTAATGTTTAGCTCTTAACCATTTAATATTAAGGTGACATTGTATTTCCGGAAGCTGGAATAATGTACGTCGGTGCACATCCGCGCATAAAAATATATTAGAAAATAGAATGTAGTACTTATTTATTAAAACATATTTATAATATTAGTTATAATGTTGTATCATATAGGTATTTGAAATTAATTATGACCTGTAAAGAACGCTGGCCCATTGTCGCATATTAATTATTTGATAATGTGATGTGATGATGACTGTCCTATACATATATCTTCTAAATAAAAACTGCTCATGTCAGGCTCGGAGCTTTTAATATATTTTTTATATTTACGAAAAACCTGCATACACTAGACGCCGTGGTTTACCAAAATTTTGCACAAAAATTTCCCACTAATATACGCTCTAAACTATCATGATCTCGTTGGTCATGCCTGGCAACAAAAAGCATTTTGTTTTTGTCAATATTTCGAAAACATGTCAATGCGATGTCATTGTTCCTCTGTTGAGAACATTTCTTCGCGTACCAAAAAGTGGAACGCCTTGCCTGCACATGTGTTCCTTCGTTCCTACAATATGGGATCCTTCAAACGAAGTGTGCAGAAGCATCTTGCGGGTCATCATGGGAGCATCAACTGACAGGACACTTCGAGTCTTTTCTCAGTTGCAGTTGCGATTTGGTTTTCCCTTTCGCTTACCATCAGGCAAAGCGGAGGCACTATACTGAACTTATACTTATTTAAAAAAATCCATTTAACAAATTGTTTATATACTTGCCTAAAATGAGCACAAAACATTAATAATTTAAGTTGGCGTCATATCAAATGCTTTGTATTTTTTTTCAGTAACTTTGTTACATTATTATGTTTTGTTAGCTTGAATGTTCCCGAATGAAAAAATGTTCCCGAAACACATACCGTATTTGCTATAAAAATGGTATACAGTAAGTTGTAAATAATGCTCTGACAGCATGCTAACGTAATTGGTAAACATAAGTAACATAGTCCAATTATTTCACTGTCATTGCACATGTCACGTTCTAGTACTGGACTATCGTAATGTCATCGATTCATATGCAATGCGTGTATTGCGTTCTCCACATGAATTGACGACGTCGACACAATTTCAATATTATATTTGAACTCGATCGACGTCTGTGAGTAGATAGTACTTTCTAAATAAATTATATTAAATTCAATATATTAAGTCGCAAGGAGTAACGCCAAATGGAGCTTTGCATTTATAAATGTTATCTTTTACGTATTCTATATCCGCTTAAAGCCTACTCTGCCTGAACTATTTCTCATAGTATGAACACATAATTATATCATAAAATATTACATTAATATTTTATAGAATCCCAAAACTGGCATCTATGTAGGTCTCCACTTGTCACGTACTCCAAAGGGGAGGGTATATAATGAGATAGTCGTTCTTAGTATTTCTTATGTACAAGTATGATTATTACATATAATTGTATATCTATTAGGCGCAAGTTGGGTACGAATGTGACTATGAATAAGAAAATACCTATCTGAATATGTATCATCAAGCTGCAAATAACATGCTTAATTATCTTGTCCCAAATTTATAAATAAAGATCTTAATATAATCAGGATCTTTAACAAAGTACGTCATTATCGCTATCTCGGTAGTTGGCGGCACACCTTTTTTATTAAGGTAACGGAAGAATGAGCCCGTCTTTTTTTTGTGTAAATTTAATGTAGTCACTGTTCAAATTGTATGTGCTCTACTGAAATTAAAGTTAATTGTGAAATCAGCCTTTACTTTTTATTTTCCTAATACCTAGTGGTGTTCATCCAGAAAAATGACGCTTTTCATGATTTTAATAATAGGAATAATTAGAGCCCTAGCTCGTGGAAATGTACCTGAAACATGTAACGTGTCTCCAGCCGTTTTGAAATAAATCTCGAAAAAAAGATTTTGCAAGATTAATTTTAATATAAAAATGAAAAAAGAAGGAAAATTAAAACAAAAAACTTATTTAAAAATTTTCCTCTCTAATGAACGTGATGAAATAAATCTGCACCGATCAGCAGTTAAACTTGTTGTCTGTAATACGAAAATTGCTCCTAGCTTCTAAACGAGAAAACCTAGAACTGCATTGTGTAGTAATTTTATGTTTCATTCATTCGAATGATCTCCAATGATTTAATAAACATGAAGATGATTTGTTTTTGATATAAAAAAATATTTATAAATATATTTTTCAATAACACGATTTCAACGTTAGGGGTCGGTACCAGAAGCATGCACGTCGCGACTCTGCCACTCGCAGCACTGTTGACTGCAATTCTGGACTCAAACCCGGAGTCCCCCGCAGGCCCCGTGCGCGCATCTGGACAGTTGTCTGAGAATAAGAAATATGAATGCGAATGGGTGACTCAGCGACGCGGTATTAATATCAGAATCACTGAAAGATGATTGTATGAAGGCTTATAATTGAATGTGAAGAAAACCAAGATAATGGTATTTGAAAGAGAGACAACTAGAACGAACACTACGATTACGGTTGATGATGTAGTGTTGGAGCAAGTGGATGAGATTGTATATCTTGGAAGCCATGGAAGGTACACCGCTGATGTGGAGAGACGAGTGAGTGCAGGGAAAAGCGTGCTGCAGCATGATGTAAGTATATATCTTGGAAGCTTCTAGGCAGCCGAAATCTAAGCCAGAAGGCACAGCTCGCTGTACACAACGCGGTGCTAATCCCAACGTTAACTTATGGAAGTGAAAGCTGGCTATAGCAGAGAGAGCATGAAAGTAGAATAAATACAGTCGAGATGAGAGAATTGCGCAAAATTTGTTGCATAACGCTTGCTGACCGCGTTCGCAATGATGACGTAAGAGAGAGTTAGTCTGAAAGAGAGTATATTTATGAAAGCCATGCTCCGTTGGTTCGGACATATAGAAGCGAAAGTGGAAGGATGTAGGAGCCGAGGAAGACCAAGACTAACCTATCATGACCAAATTGGTCGTGTTTTATCAGAAAGTGATGACCCAGGAACCGAGTGTGCATGATAAGAGTATGAATGTTAGAAAAACGAGAGAAGTGTGTAGGGTCGCGTCATATGGCACTCGGTTCTCTTAGCCCTCGCAAGTTCCCCGCAAGGAACCTGGCATGAAGATATTCATATCTACATATAATACGAGTAACACACTTTAATTATGTTTCAGTTTTGTTCATGAATGGATTTTAATATTTTTAGTAGGGAATGCTCTCTCACTCTTAAGATACTCTTGTCTCATGTATTTGTGGTGAAACTTAGATGATGAACTGTTATGAAATAAAAATATTTAAATAAAAAGTGAAACTGACTTTATGGAAGTCTACGTCAGTAAAGATGAAATCTAACTATACGAATAGAAATTCACTTCAATGACGTTGTTATGAACTTTTGTGTTTCAAAGCTTTTTTAGTATTGATATGTATTTGGGACACGTTAAAATTATAGCAATCACTATTTTTGTAAATATCCGGTTACGGGGCGTTCTCACGTTGGCAATTTCTTTCATATGGAATATCCATGTTATCGTTGTAGATAAATTCATCAAAGCCGACACATCCTATGACATCGTCTATTTACACAAGTTATTATCTTTTTTTTTCCTCTAACCTAAGGTTGTCTGGAGATCGCTGTGCGATAAGACCGCCTTTTGTACTTTAATTTTAAGTTGCCATCTTAATATATATACTGTTCTATGGGGTGCAATAAAGAGTATTGTATTACAGTACGGTCGCTTCATACCTTTATATTTGCCCACGGTGTGGTTTTGGAATTAAACCACAATCGTTGTTAACCTGCACGCTATGTACTTACCTACAGATCGGTTATTGAAACTGTCACGTAAAACACATGAAACATTGCACGTGTGTATTGTCAATGAATAAGCACTATCACTCGCTCGAGGAGAAAGTCAAGTACGTGCGTGCCAGCATACGATATCGGTCTGTACCAATAAGTCCAACAACCATCATAGACATATAATAACCATAAAAGAATAATCAAAATCGAATCATGAACAAATATGAAGAAAGTGGGTCAGTGACTTTATTAGCAATTTTTTTATGTAGTGTAGTATGTAGTACCTACATAACCATTAAATTTTATGAGATCTATTTCAGATTGACCACTCGAGGGAGCTGTTATTAGGCTGTGGGCTTTCTGTGCGGTACATGTACTTCCCCAGTCGGTTTGTTTTAATGCGCCCTACCTCTCTTAAAAAACATCCACCGAGACCAAGACAAACAGAGGTGTTCATGCACGTGAATGTTTGTCCTGGCGTAGGCACGTGTTAAAGAGCCAGTGCTGACCACTCGACTACCGGCCTCGTCAATTTCAAATTAAATTAATATCAAAAATATAAACAACTTTAATTTAACACAGGGTTAAATAAAATCAAACAATATTGGCAAAAATATGTAGTTTTAATTTCTATTGCATAATGTAACTGGGCACAGTTACGAGCAAGCAATGATTCAAAAACAACCGTTTTATAATAATATATATTACATATCACTTTATAATTATTTAATATAGTCTAAGGCATGTTTTTGAATATTGCTTGCATATATCAATTTTTCATACAATAATTTATATGTTTTACAATAGTCTCTGGCAGTGTTAGTTGCGGCACTTTCTGTGGACGAACATTCTCTCGCTTTAACATTATAGGGAATGTTCGAAGAATCAAAAGATTGTGCACTTGTACGTTAGTTTACCCACCTATACCATTTTAACGCGACAATATAAATATGCATGACACATTCCTGCTAGGTAGGTACTTATCAGGTACATTTTAATACACGCTAACAGAAGTAATATAATAATAGGAAATTTGCATTTCTGTACTGTACATAGTTGTTTTATATCTGAAGAAATTCATGACGATGAGGTTAATATACATATCATTCGTCACCAAATTTTTATCACTGTTCATACATTTTACGTCTTGCAATTATACCTGAGAAGACGGTAGAGCATTTGATTTACATTGGAATGCGTATCTAGCGGCATTTATATTTATCAATCACTGGGTAGAAATAATTATTTACATCTTATGACAATTTTCTCTTATAACTAAATTATAAACCTAATTAACGAAGATTTTTATATATCAAGGTTAAATGAGTAATAAATTAATGAATTTGGGTGGATGTGGCACGTCGATATAATAGCAACTAGCAACTGTTATTTACAACAAGAGAACGGTCGTAGAGTCGGAAGACTGCGGTGAACTCGTGAAATGAATGAGAGAAATTATTTACAGAGTTATGTGTGTATTGAGCGACCTACGATGTTCTGCTTCATTACATGGATTCAAACGTTGGAACGTTTACGTAAATAGGTAGGATTCTTTTTGTGGATTCGACATGGCGACAAATTTTTCGCATATTTTTTTCTTGTTACAATGATATATTATCACAGGTATAATTCGTAAGTAAGTAGGTATATTTATATGTATACTCCATTAGACTATAAAATAAAATAAAATGGCAAGCTTATTTCATAGGTGGAGAGGTGATCGGGTACCACCTCATTTTCCCTACTGGTGAAAATAAAATATAGCCGTGACTGAAGCGTTTTATACTTATTTTTACAATACTAGCCACTAACTAGTACTGTATTCCCGATAAGCCCGTTATAATTGTCTCTTGACTGGTCCACTAGAACTATTTGAATTTGAAAAAGCAGACGTCCCTAATAATTCACATTTATTTATTTAATGTAGCAGGATATAATATATCTAAAAGCAATCAAGAATCGAAACTGATATAGAAAAAAATCGGCCAAGTGCGAGTCGGACTCGCGCACGAAGGGTTCCGTACCATTATCTATAAAAACGGCAAAAAAATCACGATTGTTGTATGGGAGCCCCCTTAAATATTTATTTTATTCTATTTTTTAGTATTTGTTGTTATAGCGGCAACAGAAATACATCATCTGTGAAAATTTCAACTGTCTAACTATCACGGTTCATGAGATACAGCCTGGTGACAGACGGACGGACGGACGGACGGACGGACAGCGGAGCCTCAGTAATAGGGTTCCGTTTTACCCTTTGGGTACGGAACCCTAAAAACGAAAATAACCTAGGAAAAGTACCTAGGTAGGTACTACTATAAGCCTCTTACTACATTGATTTTTTTTTATAATAATAACCATATTTTCTACGTAAGTTAATGTTTTATTTCTTAGTCAAATTTAATCGAGAATTCAATCATAAGACCCTTGAAACTCGGGGTAGAAAAAACCCCGTAGTTCAGTCTACAGGGGACGAGACACGACGACTGTAGCGGGAATACATATATATACCTATCGTCTTTACCATAATCGACATCGTAAAAAAATATGATGATATTATGAATCACTAACCACACCAAATGAAAATAGGTTACTTAATTTTTCTACGTGTACGGGATATTCCCACTCTTATCCAGTGATGAGCGGATGTCATAATATTTTCACTAGAATTAAATACTTTATTAAGGATGGAAAGGAAATCACCCGGAATGTTTATGTTGAATCCACGTAATGAGTGAAGAAGGCTGTGATAGGGTGAAGAATTCGTACGTCGTTCACGTGTTCGGCTGGAGACCTTTAGGTTTTATCATCATAGATGCTCGCTTGAGAGTGTAGTCCCAACCCCGCCAACGGAACCACACTATACCTGAAATAAATACACACAATTGAAAAAAATCTATATCAAGATCTCAGTCGTGAAATTAATTATAATTTCACTCTTTATCATCATCATTCCAGTACGTAATCGTCCACTGTTGAACATAGGCCTCCCCTCTAAAGAGCTGTTCACCTGGATCCTGTGCCAACTGCCTCTATAGGGTGTGATCGGCCAACGCACTTGCTTGTTTATCCCTTAGGCTAGGTATGTCTCGGTTACATTAGTTCAACTGCGGATATCCTCATTTCTGATTCTATCCCCATGAAACCCCGAGCATAGCTCTTATTTCATAGCACGCTGAGCGACCTTAATCTTCTCCATACGGCATGCAGTGATGTGTCACGTCTTTCTTCAGGTGGGCACATATAAAAATAAAAACTTGATATCTTTTACTTATTTTAGCGCGTTAGGGAAAAATAATGACATTAAATTTTTACGTCACCGACATCTATGAGTATAATAGACAATATAGACATCACGATTTTGGTCACAAACCGACATCTAAAATTGACGTCACAAAGTTGGTTGGTAAATGTCTCTAAAGTTCTGGTTATGACTACATATATTCAAGGTATTTATTCAAATACTTATTTATGAATCTACAACACATGTTTTATATCAGTGCATACAAAATATATTTATATATAAATATATAAGTATGTGTGTGTGTGTGTCTTTAAAGTATGTGCGGTGGTGAATAATATGTTAATTTATTTATAAACTTAAATATCATTCACATATTTATTTTTCATTTTTTTTTATTTTATTATTTTCATATTATCGTTTTGTTTTACAAACGTAGAGTACTGGTCCTTGGGATAACATTTTTAGAGTGTAATGTAGTAGCACCAGCGACGTATCAAAAGATATACACGAACATTATTGTATTTTAAAATGACGCAAGTAGTTACTATATCTACGTACAGTTATTTATTTTGACATACTCGTATTTTGCTCTAACAAAGAGACAAATGATATACCTGTCGTTAGAAAGAGATGAATATATGTCTTAAGACATTTATGTTTTGTTGTGAAGTACGTATAGTCGCGACGCGAGAGCATTGCCAACTGAATGCGAGATGGGCAATTACCTTACTTTCGTATTGCCATTATAGAGCGTGTACGACGTATCTATAACTATAAAAACATCTTAGAGTAGCACTCATTTTTTTTTATTAAGCAGCTACGGGTTACTTAGCGAAACTCAATATGTACTTGTAAAATAGAGTGAAACTTTTTAAATATTTTAATATCTAGACCCAACAGCTGCAGACGCTAGTCTTAATCTGAATATGTTCAACTGTTATGGGTACTGTTACTTTTCTTTATTGCAGTACATTACTTCATGGCCATCTTCTTCTTAGCGTTATCCCGTTTCCTAAACCACTGGGATCGGCGTGGTTCACCTAAGCCTAAGGACTTGCCGAAGATACTGATTTTTACATGTAACGACTGCCGTCAGGCCTACATGACCCAGAGAGAAAACAGACCTTTCTTAGGTTAGATCTATCGAAATAAATTATATTTCTTGGTCGTGCGGGTTTCCTTACAATGATTTCCTTCGGCGGTGAAGCAAGTGATAATTACAAATATATATATTGTGTGGTGTTAATACGTACCTTGTCTGGCTGTCAGGTCCTGAGGGTCGTGTAGGTATAAACCGTTCAGGCCACGCCCACACGACTTCCACCACCACCCTCCCTTCAGCATCGACGCGCAGTTCAGCGATGATCTATCGTTATCTCTGAACAAACACACACGAGTATTGTTATGTTTGAATCATATTGTATGTGTTAAATAATACTAAGTTTACGGAAATAATAAATTATAATTGCAAATCCAAAACCTTACGAAGCGTTATGAAGTTATAAAGTATAATTACGGGCTTAAAATGGAACACGTCTTGTGTATTTTAAATTAAAATCCGCAAATTACTTCTGATTTAGATTATTAATTAATCTATGGTGACGTAAATCAATCTAACCTCAGTCGAATTCTATGAAAATGAAATGAAATCCTTTATTCTCACTCACAATGTCGCAACATTAAACAGTTTAACTTAATCTAGAACTTACAATTTGATATAGTCTTTAACATAAGTAGTTGCGGCGATTGTGAGGGAGCGGAATCTGTACTAGGATACCCTGTGTTACAGCATTCCGGCGAAATGATTTTTTTTATATAACGACGGGATGTTTGTATACCTATAAATAAGCCCCACCTTATGTAAAGCGGTTACCGTAACCTATGAACGCTTACGACCATGTACCACTCGCGCGATGCCACGTCTACTGCTAACCCAGATACCTACACCTTAGGAGCTTATGGTGACCTCACACAGTCGTAGAAATATAACAATGCTCCAAGGAGTTGTTATTTGTGGTTTTCTAAGAGGTGAAGGTACTTGCGGGCTGCTTTGATGCGCCTTACCTCTACACTGAGACCAAAACTCACGAGCGTTACTGTCAAAGTAGCATTACTAACCACTGTCTGGGACTCATTCTTGCTCTCTCTCTAATTGGTGACGACCTGGTCTACTCAGCCACTCTCTAATCTCTTAATTTAATACATATAACCTCAATTTATTCATTGTTAATTAAACGCTTTTGTAAACATTTTAATAAGATAAACATGTAAATGTAAATGTTAATCAAACTGTAATTAGACACATATATCTCTATTTGGCTTTTTGTTGTTGTAACAATTAAAGAAAATAAAATACATTATCTTTGTAATTTATTGATTAATTCGTTTTTTTAATTCTAATTGTACTTAGTAATTTGAATTGTTCTATTTGTAAAGTAGACATTGTAACATACATGTTTTTAAAATAATTTGGACGAGAATTGTGTTTATGATTTTTTGATAATAATCTCAATTTGTAACACAAGAAATTAATGCAATTCAACATAGTTTATATATTGCAGTCACCCAATTTAATGTGTGCTCGTATAGTCTCAATTATAATCCTAATAAATAAAAAGTTTTCAGTCAATTATAATCATTATTACATTTACATTTCACAACTAACACTAAGGTAACTATGACACTAAGTCTACGTCCTGTCTACTGTTTTTAGAGTTTTTCGAATAATACTATCGATATTGTAATTTATACTTCTTTTTTAAGTATGGCTTTCTTTCCAATATTACAGTACAGTATCTAACTCTATTTGTCATTTATCTCACCTATTGTAAGTAGAGAAGGGGCTGTTGTTGGAGCCGTACCACGGATCGTTCAAAGAGTCGCCGGCGTTGCCTTCGTAACCATCGATCTCTAGTTTATAGTACTCCGCTTCTGAATAGATCTTGAAGTGCGAATAATGTGCGTACCTGAAATTAACAAGAGTACTTACATTTTTATCGATGAATAAAATTGCCCGATAAACACCGCGAGTGTAGATTGTGACTCAAACCGCAGGCAAGGGAAAGCTCAGAAAAAAAAGTTCGTTTATGGAAACCATTCGAATTGGGAATCGCAGCTACAATGCAGGAAAATAAGATAAAGAGGATTCGTAGATAAGATAAGACGACGGGACGAAATAAGATATTATAGTAAAGTAAAGTAACAGAGGATGATCACGTCAGTATGGGAGAAAGGTAAAGGTATTATTATTTTATTTGAAAAGAGGGAGGAGAGAAGAGAACTGAGGCTAGCTATTGAGGCTAATAGATTAGGAAGATTGCGTAGGCGTAATAAACCCCTCTGCTTTCCTTTGACTTTGTTTTAGTTGCTTTCGCCAGTTATTTTAGTTAAAGGATTTATTGAGCCTTTTCCCTGTAGTTCTACGACAAAAGGTAAAGGAACCATGTAAATGACCATCAATGCTTGAATGCCAAGGCCCTGGGCTACCTACTTTTTCAAAGTAGGTGCATAGTGTCTACGTAGAGCATTTTATTTCAAAATACCGTTGTTGATTTTATAATTTTCTAGATAATTATCTTTTGACTTGGCTTGACTTGATTGAACTTGATACCAACTTCTATTAACATCTCTTGAATATTAGGTAGCGTCAAAATATTTCAACATGCCATAAAAGTCGTAAATATTATATAATCGAATAACTTATTTGCTAGAAGTGTTTTTAATTAATGATATCTGTAATTGTACTGTAGCAGTAGTCGGGTCTGCGAATGGCTCCTATTCACCTCGCCGTTTGTAAAGAAAATATATCTAACACAGCAACATTTTTAATTTAATACGTGCAGTACTGTACAATTTGTAAGTGACTTTACACTTGCGTAATAAGTGTTTTAGGTATATAAAGAAAAAATCTATATTGAGCTCTCGCCATACCAAATTACTATTCTAATAGTAACATACTATTCAATAACTAACAACATTTTTTTTTGCCAATATGTTTGTTTGCTTTTGCCTATCATGTTTGCAAGCCAGTTCGAAATATACATAAAATCTTCGATTAGTACTTGCATTGCTGAGATTCGGAATAAAACTTCAACTACATATGTACATATTTTAAATTTGCACAGCAGTACGATTACTGTTAGTAATTTTAATAGTCTGTGCAGCACGACAGATACCTATTTACTGACTTAGCCAACCGCTGCTCACATCTATATATATAAAAGGAAAAGCTGACTGACTGACATATCAACGCAGGGCCTAAACTATAAGGGTTAGAAACTTAAAATTTTGCATAGGGGTTCCTTTTATAACGTAGGGGAGCACTAAGAAAGGATTTTTGGAAATTCATCCCCTAAGGGGGTAAAACGGGGGTGCAAATGAAGTATGAAACGTTGCCGTTTTTGAAGTTATTCGAATGAAATTCAGCATGAAGGTTCTTTATTGGAAGGCATGAAACATGAGTAAAATATTTTTTTCAAAATTCATCCCTTAGGGGGTGAAACAGGGGCGCAAAGTTAGTATGAAACTTTGCCGTTTTTGAAGTTATTCGAATGAAATTCAATATTAAGGTGTTTCATTGAAAGTCATGAACCAAATGTAAAAGTAATATCAGCGTTTTCAAAAATTCCACCTCTTAAAGGGTGTAATGGAGGTCAAAATATTTCTTGAACTAAAAGTTGAATTGTTAGAAAATTGATTTTTTTTAAAGTGACCTGCTTTAGACTTTGTAAATATACTTTCAATCAAAACGTCAAAAAAGTGATTTGAGCGTTTTTCAAAATTCCACCCTTAGAGGGCTGAAAAGGGGGTTGACAGTTTGTATGGAGTAGAAATATGTTTTGAAATTCGTAACTTGAAACTTTGTATAGATACTCTCTATTAGAATAAAAAAAGTGGTTTCAGCGTTTTCAAAAATTCCACGTCTTAAAGTATATAATCGGGGTCAAAAGTATTTCTTGAATTAAAAGTTGAAATGTTACGGGTTTTTTTTTAAAGTGAGCTACTTTAGGCTTGGTAAATATATTCTCAACCAAAACACCAAAAAAGTAATTTCGTGGTGGCTGAAAAGGGGGTTGACACTTTGTATGAAGTAGAAATATCTTTTGAAGTTAGTGACTTTGTACAGTTATGTGTTTAAAATAGGCAATGTAGTGTATTTAATAGAGAGGTGCTTTGAGTGTATTCAGTCAATATCAAATAGTTAATGAAAACCGAACAGATCGTGACATATGTTCATTACTACACAAATACGAATATTTGGTACTTTTACTAACTATATAATAATAAAAAGTAAAATAAAAAAAATAAAACTGTCGAAATTCCAAAAACTACGCGTGCGAAGCCGCGGGTATAAGCTAGTATATTTATCAGTAGAGTACATAATTTGGATGTATTTCAAACATGGTTGTCAAATAATGTTGAATCCAAGCGTATGTGAAAAAAAATACATAATTTTATATCGTATTCTCTTTGTGAACATAAAAAATCTTGTTGTGAATAGAACGATGCTACTTTAATATCAACTGCGCTAGTGATTTTGCAACCAAACAGTTTGTTCAAAAATTGATAATTCAAAAGAGGTACGCCGGAAATTCTTTAACAGAATGACACAACTGCCGGTACTATACTTATTTATTCTCTAATGTATAATTAATTAAATATGCATTCCGATCAACGCGTTAGTAAATATTTTTTATATAAATTTACAGTGCATTTGAAAGGAATAGCTATATCACTGATGTAGCTATATTTCTATTACCGCATGAAAGAAGGACAAACAAAACAAAGGTACTATTTTTTTAATTAATTAATTAGCTCAGAGTACGAAACAGTTATTAGATTCCTTTATAAAGAAGCGCAAACCAGAATGTGAATCACTTAATCGTAGATAAGATCAGCAAAAGATGTCGTCACCTATCCTTTTTGTTTTAAGTATTTGTGAGGGAACGCCGGCCGTTTTTAAATTTTAATAATCAGAATTCAGGTACTTGTGACAGCTAATCAGTTTCTACTTTTCACTAATGTGTAACCATGTAAAAGGCACTATTATTAAGTATTGCATGCTAAATGCAACCTACAGCCAAATAATAGGAAAAAATATGAAAAAAAGGATATAATTCATTCATTAGATAAATCGTATCAATTACAAGCTAATAGAATATGATTTTGCGCATTTCCATTATGTAAGTTGCCAGTCACCAGAAATAAATACTTACTAACATATACAATATTAACAATCTAGGGTAAGTCCGGGGTAGTTGGCCATACTTTTTCTTTATCGCTGTTAAAAAAACTTACACAATAATATAAAAATCTTTATTTGTAATTAAACTTTAAACAATCAACTTTGTGATATTAAACAAAAAAAGTAACTTTCTAACGAGATCGTCCTTAAAAAAAGTTTATTTTTAAATCACAATTGACCATCTCTCCCGAGGTGTCCGGGTGTGATGGCCTTATTATATATTAACTTAATTTTAGCTTTAGCATCATTATTTGGTCTTATTTTCTATTTTTGAACTCTCTTTTTTTTTCTCTTGACCACAATTGGAACACAATCATGTCATCGAATTCAGTGCTATTCTTGTGTACCCAAAACTGGCACACTGTGCATTGAAGACAGTCTTCGATGAGAAGTGTTTCGTAATTATTTATTAATTTATAACACCCGCGACAGTTGTCCTTTTCGTATGCCTTATTTTTATTTTTTTTATTCGATATCATAAGTAACGGGGCATCGTTACTACTGTCAGACAGTCTTCGGAGAGCTTTTCTTTTGTTTGCACATGGAACACTGTTTTGTTTTTGTTCCCCATCTTTTAGCTTTTTAATTTTTGCGGCGCTTTTTATGTTCTCCTTTTTTACATTTTTTTCTGCAGCACATTTTCTGGCGTTACCGCGTCTTATGGCGCTCGGTTCGCTCTGCCTACCCCGCAAGGGACTGGGCGTGAAGATATACAAACATACATACATTTTCTGGCTTTAATAATCAATATTTTTTGTGGAATAGGAGATATTTCCTGTAAAATCCGCGAAGGAGTGTTAGGTCGTTAACAGTTGAAAGTTGTTTCGGAGTGCGTGGCCTTGAAACACTAGACACAGTGGTAGTGTTCAATGAGGTTTTAATTTTATGCTGTAATTTGTACCTCTTCTTGGTTCAATTGGACAGCTTCGTATAGATGTGTGATCATTATCCTCCACTGCAGACGTAATATGTGGAGTCGTTCATGCATTAGGAGTATTAGTCGAGATATTAACAGATTCTTGAATAAACGCGTAGTCTGGCACCGCTTCTGGATTGAAAGGATACACTCTTGTTGCTTTAAAACTACAAATTGCATTTTCCGCCGACATTGCTTTTCTCTAAGCCTTGTTGAGCAAAGCTCCGAAAGAAAGTCTCGTTATACGACATCCTGGGTTTTGTTATAGCCAAAGTTTAAACTGTTCATAGAAGTGAGTTTTTAATGATTTAAATATCGGACGATCTAAGGGCTGCATAAAATGAGACGTGTGGCATTGATATCAAAATAATGTCATTTAGACTAGCGTATTCCAACAATTCCACGGAACTGCAATGAGTTGAGAGACCGTCTAGCAGAAGAACATTTTTTCCGGTTGGTTTTCTTGGAACAAAGTGTGTTTTTAGCCACTCTAAGAAAATTTCTGAAGTTATGTATGCTGATTTTGGAGACATGAAAAGTTTTGATCCTGGATACCATCATACCATACCTGGATACCATCTTCAAACTCGGGTTTCTTATTTTTTCCCTTCATGATACAAACAGGTGGCAAATGGTTATTGTCTCCCCTTTTTCAGTTGATGTTGTTGTGGAAATCGCTTTAGAACTTTTTTGAGCAAGCACGTATCCTGGACGACTGTTTATTTGAAGACCTGACTCATCCATGTTGAATACGCAATTTAGTGCTAAAATCTCATTATCTTGCATAAGAACACTTTCAAGAAGTTGAAGTTTGAAGAAAATAACATCACAACCGTGTAAAACATGAACACTCTAAAAATATTTACACTAGACAAAACAACAAATAAGGATATTACTTACTTTTTGTTTTTTTTTTTCGCCTAAATGTTGATCGTACATCAGTTCCGACGCTCGACGCGAAGCAAACTGAATTGTAACTAACGACATCTAGACAACGGTTTCATGAATTATTTCGATGGGTCATCTCTCCCTTATGGTCAACTACCCCGGCCTTACCCTATTTCATCTGACATGTTGGCAATTTTGTATTTTTTAACACTAATATTTTTTTTATTACTCATGCGGGATAAGCAATATCTTTGCGCCCGTTGTTACGGGTGATAAGTCGCTGTTTGCCCATTTTAAAATTACAACATGAGTTTTGAGTAAACCACACTCTATTTGAGTGGCAAGTGAACTTGGCGCACGCAGATTTTCCTTGTCTCACGCAAGTTTTCCTTGGCGTTTTCAATTTGCGTGAAAATTGACGGGAAAAAATGAATAATATTCGTAATAATTATATTAATCGCATTCGTAATAAAAAATGGTATCTGCAACTCGTGCGATGTTGTCGATTGCCCACTCGAGCGAATGAGCGCACTTGTTTCGCTCGTGCGCTCAATTTCGCTCTCGTGGGTAATCTACAACTTATCGCACTAGTTGCACAATATACTATTATTAGTGACTTTTATATGCACATACTAAGAATAACAACATACTTGGTTAAAGAACATAATTAAAAAAAAGCACTGACATTGGCGAGAACACCAGTATCGCCATAAGCAAGAATTGAATTGACTTTTATATGACGAAGGCAAGGATGAATATCATATATTTTAAAGATATCTAGAAATAACATATAGATGGCCCATAATATTAATGGCATAAACAGTATTAATTTGACCGCAGATTTAGACTGCTCGGAAAGACAAAAGGAAAGCCGAACATAAATTTTGTACATCAAAATACTCGTATTCAAGGTTTTCCTGGTTGTGAAGAAATAGTACAATTATTTAAAAAATATATATTATTGATACACTACGTTTAACAGAACATTGGGTAAACAAAAGTGAAATATTATTTGGAATTAATATTATAAAATAGTTGCTTTAATAGAGAGTTTTCGATTAGATGCGGTTCAATGATTCTTAAAAAAAAAATGCCACTAAGCCAAAGAACGTAAGGACATTATTAGGTTCTATGTTGAATGCACTATTGAGATTTCATGTGCAGAATTTGATAATTATATAATTGCTAGTTGTTACTCGCGGCTTCGCCCGTGTGCTCAAAGTGAAACAAAGCGTGTTTTCCTGCGGGAGTAAGATAATAGGGGTAAAGTATGAAATTACCGTTTTATAGTAATAGATACTTTGAATTGATATTAAACCTTCATAGTGTGAGATTTTCGAGTGAAACTTTTTTCACATGATACCTATGAGGTATTTCTTATAAAAATGTGCAACATTTGGTTTTCGAATTTCAATTGATTTTTTTATTCAGCTTACATGGAAAAGACGGATACTTCGAAAATCCGAGTAATTTCAATACGAGTTCCGCAGCAGAAACGGATCGCAATATCAATGCTGAGTTTGGAGTCTGCTAATGAACGCACCGTGCGTTTTTTGTTTTAACGCTTTCGTAATGGAAACTTCGACTTGAAGAACGAACCGCGTGGAAGACCACCCACACAGGTGAATAGCGCTGAATTGAAGGAGATGGTGGAAGCCGATCCGAGTCAAACTACCAAGGAATTAGCTGCATGGTTTTATGTTACCTTATCTACAATATTGATTCATTTACATCAAATCAATAAGACCTCATGATTTGACTGATCCGCAAAAAGAAACGGGTGTTGAAACTGCCTTGTTGAATCGGCACAGAAATGAAGGAATATTGGATCGAATTGTGACGTGACGAAAAGTGGATTTTTAAGATAACCGTAAGCGAAAATAACAATGGCTGACCCCAGGTCAAACGCCGCAACAGTGTCCTAAAGCAAATCTTACCAATAAAAGTTAATAGTAACTGTTTGGTGGTTTCTTCATGTCGTTATTCATAATAGATTTCTCAGGTCTGGTCAGGCAATAACAGCAGATGTTTAGGTACTGTGCCGAACTTCGAACAATGATGACGAAACTGGCAGAGAAACCGTTGTATGTAACTCTACAGGAGCAGGAGTTAGAAACCATAGTTACGTCATTTTCCGTACTCGCCAGACCTTGCTCCAACTAACTACCATTTATTTCGTGACTTAAACAATTTTCTACGTGGTAAACAAAATTCTTCCCAAGAGACAGTACGAAATGCTTTCACGCAGTTCGTTGAATCTAGATACTCAGATTTCTATCGCAAAGGCATAAATAAATTTCCGATTAGATGGCAGCAATGTAGATAATATAGATATTGAGGGTAAATATTTTCATTGAATAAATATGTTACATTTTAGAAAAAAAACGTACTTTCATTTTTCAGTATAAATCGGCAATTTCATACTACGAGTACAACTACAAACATAATACCCCTAATATTTTGCCGCGGTAAAAGTAGCCTATATCACTCTCGGACCCTCTATACAAAATAAATCTCCATACAAAATAAAAACACGTCAAACCAGTTTTATATTCATAATAGTACGAACCCTTCTAAGACATTTGGCCTTTATGACTATGTATTTTATGATTCTCTATGCTCTAGATCTATTCCACAAAAGTCACACGTGTATTAACTTATCAATTTACGTGTCACGTAAGCAATCTACAAAAATGGCTATCCTTCAGGAGTTATAAATGTTTCCGGAATAATATCCGTTCAGTTTTCGTTCAGTCGTTAATACGATTATCGTAGTTGATATCATAATCCTAAGCAACTGCACATAACAATGTGCTTCTGTAGACGATATTATAAGGTTGATTATTTTCGGCGAGCACATGCAAATTTTGGGCACTCGAATTTCGGGAGCAACTCACATAAACTTGACTAATAGTGGGGAATCTCTGGGTAAAGCAGAGTCTTCGCGAAGTTATCCCGGCGATGTGTTCCTGTGGGACAGTAGTAGATGAAAAGCCGCTGATACACATTTAGTAAGACTCAAACATCTAAAGTATCCCACGGGAACATATCACCGGGATAAAGTAAACTATGTGTTAATCCAGTACTCATCTATTTATCTACAAAATTTCGTCCAAATCCGTTCAGCCGTTGAGGCGCGAAAACTGAACAAACATCCAAACGTCCATACTTTTACATATATAATAATAGTATGAAGTACGATTTGTATATACAGACTTCCTAGCGGTGATTTTACACTATTTGAGCAGGCAATGGAGGATACTTTAAGAAAAGTTTTTACAGGCAGCAAACACATACCTAATAGTCTGCGGTGATTTCAACATAATCTTTTTCTGGAGCGTACGCGTAGGGCGTATAACAGCCACGTCTGCGACTTGTCTAAATATTATTTTTTGTAATTGTGAGCATATCAATAAATCAATAATTGTGACTTGCTTTCAGATCATAACGGTCAGTTGGTAGTATACCAATGTTCAAATAATGCAGATTTAAAAAGATGATCAACACTGACCACTAATTAACTTGTTAAATACAACAATGTACTGGGCAGGCAGGGCAGGTTGCCATTATTGGATTACTCTGTAAACAATCCTGATTTGCTCTACTCAAATTTGTTTCATGTTATCTCCAGTAAGTACCAAAAAATATTCAAAAGTGAGAAGATTAATACCACAAATAAATTTAAGTTCAATGATTGAACAACTACAGGTATATTGATAATTAGAAACAAAATGTTTAAATTATATGGAGAACAACATATAGATTTGACCCACACTTTGTTAAATATGTTAAAAATTATTCTAAAATATTTAAAAACTTTGCAAATTGCAAAATCAATGTATATTAAAAACAAAATTAAGCAGTCAACAAATAAAATAAAGGCTGTAATGGATATTGATAAAAAAGAAATTGGTACTGGTATTAACTACGGGGTAATGAGTATTCTATTAAATATAATAATCAAGCTGTTACAGCTGTTAAACAAGTAGCAAATCTTATGGATGACTACTTCACTATATCCCTTACATTACCACTGACTTCCTCAATTCATCTCCACATGTTGCTGCTGAGTTATTAAAGGAGAATATACAACCAAGAGTGGAGCTGTTCCAATTTACACATATTTATTCAAGCAAAATAATTAAAACCTTATAACAACTAAACTTAGAAGATCATTGGGGAATGTCCATAAAAGTATTTTATTGTATTATTGAGTCAATAGCTCCATACTTGGCATTTATTTTTAATCAATGTATAGATAGGGGCGTGTTCCCAGATTTAATGAAATTAAGTAAATTAATTCCAGTATTTAAGTCTGGTGAAAAAAGTGAACTTGGGAATTATAGACTTATATCAATTTTGCCAGTATTGAGTAAAGTATTCGAAAAGATAATGCTTGATTAAATTGAAATTTTTCATAGTGTACAATACGGATTTACAGCAGGTAAATCTAGAACAGATGCAGGGGTAGCATTGGTCAAGCATGTTCTTAGCGCATGGGAGAGACCCAGCATGCTATTGGAGTCTTCTGTGATCTCTCCAAAGCTTTCGATTGTATTGACCATCCGGCATTATTGCTCAAGCTGTGTCATTACGGAGTTAGTTAAATTGATCACAACTTACTTAAATAACAGAATACAAACTATTGATATAAATGGGGTCAAATCTAAAGACAGTAGTGTTAATATTGGGGTGCCCCAGGGCTCTATATTGGGACCCTTTTTATTTTTAGTATATGTAAATGATCTGCCCTACATCGTGCAGAAAATGACGGATATACTACTGTTTGCTGATGATATTCTTTAATTATTCTTTAATTTTTAATGTTGCTCGCTGGTGCGAAAATTGACACGGTAAATAGTGTTGTATCTGCTATTCTAATTTGGTTTAAATAGAATAATAATCTTCATTAAACTCAACTAAAACTAAATGTATAAAATTTAGTTTTCCAAATATGGCTTCTGCCAATATAGAAGTTTTCGTTGACAATAATATACTAGAATTTATTAACGATACTGTATTTCTTTGAATTACAATAGACTCAAAATTGCAGTGGGCTCCCACATAAATAAACTGGCCAGTAAGCTCAGCTCTGCCGCATACGTAGTTAGGAGAATTAGACAATTGACGGATGTGGCTTTTGCTCGCTTAGTCTATTTCAGCTACTTCCCCAGCATTATGTTATTGTATACTATTGCGGGGAAGAGCGGCGTATATTGAAACTATTTTATATTACAAAAAGGGACATCCGCTTTATTTATAACATGGGCTCCAGGGAATCAGTTAGAGAACTATTCAAAGAAATAAATATCCTTACCGTTACCTCTCAGTTCATTTATGAGAACATAATATATGCTCGTAAAAATAAAAGTCGTTTTCTAAATGTAGTTAAAGGGTTGGACGAAGATTGCCGTTTGTATTGACCGAATTCGGTCTATACTAAATCATTTTGTTTCCGGCACAATGGCCTTATTCCTGATTTTTTTTTCGAGACGCATACGGCCCTCCTGTTGTAAAGTCGTTACCGTAGCCTATGACGAGTATGAGTAGCTTATTCTACTGTTGAGCAGTCAGAACCCGTTATATACGTTTTCCCATACATTTCGCGGTCATATACGACCACCCGGGTTTCGAAGGGTTAACACAACAACTCCTCAGGGGCCCAGTGGTTCACTCACTCGCAGGAACACAACAACCCTCCAGTTGTTATTAGGCTGCGTTTTTCTGTGACGTCAATTTGCATTATCGATTAGTATGCATTGTTTCTATATAGGTACGTTACGTTAAATCCTATATATCCATAGTGTCAATTCATTTTATCACTTACCTCTTATTACCGTCGAAGTCCTCTAGTTCTACTCTCAGCATATAATCATCGTTATTTGTCAGCATGTAGATATTTTCGTTGCCAAGCCAGAATTCCTTGCTCGGGTCCCCGAAACCATTTTTGTAGTCACTCCAGTCTCTGTTGAAGTTTTCAGCTGGGATACCGAAGTCATCTCGTCGATGTATCACCTAGAATTATGTTATTCCTTATACCACTTATGGCCTGTGGCTAGTACTCATACTATAACAAGCTAAAAACTTGAACTTAAACATATGCAACTTTAACTAATTAACGTGTAACTCGACGCTTTTTACGACGTGTGTGTAATTTATTGAATGTTTTGTTGCAATATATTTAAAATATATAACTAATATTTCCAGTTATTTTTAAATTTCATGAAGATGTAAACTTCGAAACTGTAAATTCAAATATAATTTCTTTAAATTACAAATTCTGGCAAATTTTAGTGACTAGGTAGATATTTTTCAAATATTTCATAAAATGGGGAAAGACTGTTCTTCTCTGATTTTAATAAATACTTTTTGTAAAACCGAGCGTGTACAAAATTTTCATCATTCGATCTATTATTGTTTTAATAAATTTCTTACAAAACACCGGTACATGTCGCAGTCGGGATTATGATTGCTTGATACGTATTATTCCTGCCTGCTAGGCTTTGGCTGGCGGTTCGTATTATAAATTATACTAGAATATCAATCACTTTCCCCACTTCTGCAGCAATGCCGCATTTTTTTTTTGCTGGCCAAACATCAGTCGCAGTGACGCGTTTCGTGTCATGTAACAATATAAATGATGAATTATATAGAGCACGGGTGTCAAATCATGACCCGTAGGTAAATCTCGACCTGGCTCACTAGTATCACCGCGGCCCTGAATTGCCAGGTGTATATTTAATTAAGAACGATAGGTTTTCAAACCAGAACATGAAAACCCGAGTTAAGGTCCAGTCTAGGCCCAGTTCGGGTGACTCAATGGAAGAAGCTAACTGTAAATAAGGTATTTTGAAAATACCTAGACAAGTGGTGATAGTAGAAGTAGTAGATCTCGCAAACTAAGAATTTTGAATTATTAAATTATATTAAAAAGTTTAGTCTTTTACTGTAGATTAACATAAATTTTAAGTTGATATCTTCAGCCGTTGTGGTAAAAAATGGCCTAGACGGACAAATAGACAATAGAGTGATACAATGCGTCTTCAATTTTTACAAATAATAATCTGTACCTACCTATAAAACAAAAAGTCAAACGGAAGTGAAGTTGTAAAGTAGGGCAAAACTGGATATTACTTATGTCGTAAAGATTCAATTTAACTTGTGGTTATGTCAATGTGTTACATAATAATATGGAAAAAAAAATATGTATTCAAGTATTTTGATTCCCAACTCATAGAAATAAATGTCCTGAGTAACAAAAGGCAACTATTTTATATTTATTTAATAGGACACTCAATAAGTTATCACATTTATGCAATTTCAATGCAAAAATTTTGATTGCTGATCTTCAAGTTCTAGATCGATTAATTTTCACGTCAAGGTAAAACTTACGGTCCATCCTCCATCGGCGACGTTTTGTTCACAGTACACTTTCAAAAACCAGTAGGTAGTGCCTCTGATCTGCAGATAGTATACTCCCGATTCCCGCATACCAGCGTTTAGAAGATCCACACACGAGAACCCCTGAAATCGAAAAGGAAACAGTTCGTTACGTACTTCCAAATTAAAAATCTGGTGCACACATTTTCGCACATGCGTTTATTCGCCAAGCTAATTCTGTTATGCATGGGTGTGACATACCAAAATGACTGTACAGTATATTATAAAGTAACATGTGATTAACATGCATAAAATACATGACGAATATAGAAACGCCTTCGAGGTGCTTGAATCAATAAACAGTGTCATAAATTTTAATGATTTTTGTTACATGGCTCAGTAGTCGGTACTTTCTATCGCTTTTATTTAATAGTATTCACAGATGTGTGTGGGTCGCAATATGTAGATATTAATTACATATTGTAACTCTAGTGTACAAGAAAGAAATTTTGCTTAACGTAAATTTGCGTGCAAAGAACTTGCTCCGAAGTAAATAAATCATTGAGTAATTCGCTCAAACAAATGTATCATACTCGTATATTATGTTGTGATTTATTTGCTTAAAGAGACGCCATTCAAAATGAATTTCTTTTATTAATGAGAGCCCTGCATCGAATATAATGTTCCCGCAAAAATATTAGCAAAATCAACAATTAATAAAATTGCGACATGCAAGATTAATTACTGCTTCGTCACGTACAAGCCTTAAAAGGATTCCTAATAATACGTATTTTTTTAAATTGTATTTTAGAAAAGATTTCCATTTCAGTTTCAATAACTACAGGTGCGTTGCCAAGTGTCGAGCAGTGATAGTCCGTGGATAAAGAATCGGCCTATTCACCAACTGGTCCGAGGTTCAAATCTTGGCACGTCAAAATCCGTGTTTTTGGATTTATGTACATGTATATAATTATCACTAGCTCTTCACACTAGAAAACATCGTAAGGAAACCCGAATGTCCAAGAAATTATATGTTGAAAGACGTGTGACCTTACCTAAGAAAGGTCAGTGTTTCCCTCTGCGTTATGGAGGTCTAACGGCAGCCGGTTCATGTAAAATCAGTATCTTTGGCAAATTCTTAGGGTTAGATAGCGGATTCCGCTAATCCTAATGGATTAGGAAACGGAATAACGCCAGAGAAGAAGAAAATTTTGCCAAGTGTTTGGTTTAAGACTACAAAAAGAAAGGATTCCATAATGATAGTGTAACATAACTTTTTTTATCATGAGCTACGGAAGCGTATTACAATATGGAGACAGAGTTCCGAGGGATACGAGAGAGTGCTTTCTCCCGATATGGTATGTGGCGTCATGTAGCGTGTTACTGTAGTTATAACCACTTTTTATTGCTCTCCAGCATTACATTGCTAGCATCGTTTCTCCGCCGCAGATATTTTAAGTAGCGTGACGCGTGGCGGCACGGTGTGTAAACTTTATTTGCTCATGCTTTACTAGCGAATTACTTTGGCGACTTCGCTTGCTTGGTTATTTGTGACAGACGACCTCCGTGCTAAGGAGAACTCAAGCTGTCCGAAATGAATTTAGATTTTTTTTCAATAAAATATTAAACGTACTAACCTTTGTTTCCATTTTTCTATCTATACCTTCCCGTATACCCCATGCGGGGTAGGCAGGTAGAACCGAGCGACACATGGCTCGGTCCTGACACATCCCACTCGCTTCTTTAACGTTCATAGCTCTTCTTATGCACACTCGCCGGTTTCTAATGCTCCTGCTCACCCACTGATAAAATACGATCAATTTGGTCATGGTAGTTAAGTCTTGACCTTCTACGGTTGATACATTCTTCTACTTTCGCGTTATATATCTATTTCGCAATTCTTTCTTCCTGCATTCTTTCTACATGTATGAACCAACGGAGTATGCCTCTTCTTATTTCAATACAGTTGTTTCAGTTCATATTTTAATATGTACATTGTAGTGTACATTTTAATAAATAATTAAATTATATTGATTGTGCATGCTAAATCTGACAGAATAATCGTAAAAATATTCGACAGAGTATGGCACTACATTATTAAATCATTGATCTTATAGTCAAACACGGATGAAGTCGTCAAACACAGATCGCGTTTATTCCGTTTCATGCCTGACTAACTGGGTAAATCTGTCAGGCATGAAACGGTAGCTATACTAAGTTGACTCGTAGATATCTATATCAGGTACGCTTGTAGCAGGCAAACGTATAAGTATTCAGTAATTGCACACATTATTCCGTACCGTATCAATAATACGTTTTGTATACATGTTTAAATATTAATTGAATTTAATATGATCTGTTTTTAGTAGTATTTATATGAAGATTATTGGCTTATAATTTCTTCGAAACATTAGATAAACTTCGCAATGATGTAAATAATTATTTGTATATTACTGATATCTTTCCTTTAAGAGATATAAGAATGAGATCACTTTTAATTATTTCAAATTAGCAATTTTAGCTTAATATATATCTAAGATCTAACTTCTACTCTTGACTTGTCAAAGAAAGATCCACGAACATGGAGGTCATAACTGCAATTTTTTACCAGTTTTTACACAGAGTACGACAAACAATAACTATCTATCTATATTTTCACGCCATATGCATTGCGTGGTAGATAGAGGGAACCGAGCATCACAACATGACTACACTCGTACTTAACGGTATAAAAGATTTTTTGTTAACACTCAGAATGTTACAAATCTCTTTACACAAAATTTTCTTAAACGTTCATAGCTATACTTGTCGATTCTTAGGGCATCTTCTGATAAAATGTCGTGTTTGTATTTCTTTCTTAGAAAAAAAGAACTAGTTATATCAAAGCTAATTGCAAGCAACCATAGCTAATTTCACTACTTACAGTATCACTACCCATGTCTATAAGTATACTCTCTAATCTAATAAATATGTGCTGGTAACCGGCAAATTGTCTAAAGTGGTAATTATTTTGTCATTACTATTTTAAAGACAGTCGCCCACTTAATTGCACACATAAATTTTCGGCATTTAATGTATGTAATGTAAGGTGCCAAAAATGGATTTGCGCGTTAAGAGGTTACGTAAAAGATTGACAAATTGCAAACGGAACACTCGTAACAGTTATTCTTTTAACAGTTTTCTTTTAACACATTTTAGCGCGTGGCTTAGATCATTAATATAAGAAGACATTGCCAAATTGACGATCGCTTGTCCACGTATGTAAGTGGTATGGTGCTTTGTTCTGTTGGAGATAATAATTATTCATTTTCTTAAGTTATGTGTGTGTATACGTATTGCATAAATCCTATCTGCCGACCAAGGGCTTTCCAATGAATGTATGCGTTTTTGGCGATGTAGAAAGCATACTTTTTAAGTCGATATTGCAGATGATAATCGTATATAAACATTACACGTTGTGATGTAGATTTGTGTGATATAAAATAATTAGCTTATTAGGTGTTAAATACAATATACATATATATATATATATATATATATATATATATATATATATATATATATATATATATATATATATAAATAGTTTGTACGCCTAAAATAAAGCCAAATTCCATTTTTAAGTTGTTTAACTTGTTGTGATGTAGATTTGAATGCAGATATTACTACAAAATATCTTATTAAGTGTTGCAATTTATACAAAATATACATAAATTATCAGATTCCGATTTGGGGTTGTTTCCTCTTTTATTATACAAAACGAATGAACTTATAATGTCACTTCAAAAAAATAATAAAAAGAAATTGTTCAAAGCGTACCATACTTCTATTTTTATGGAAACACTAATTATAACACTGCAACAGATTAATAATCATACGTATTAAAAAATTTGTTACACTAATGTTCCACTAATGTATCCACCTCGCAGAAAACTGCAGTCAAATAAGACCTCCATGGAGGGTTGATATGCGAGTGAGTGAGCTTCAAGTAGGTTCCAAAAGAAACTGGGTTAGCAGAAGGGTAGCACACGCGAGCGAATCTTCCTATGTTGTTGATAAGCTGCGTTAATCACTTTACATCAGAAAATTCGCAACATTGCAAGACAACTTTTTTTCTGATCAATCTAACTCCATTTTTATTTATTCCTAATTTCTGTCTATTTAGACATACCATTATATTGCCTATTAACGATTCCAAACCACATAATGATACACATAATGCAGTATTTAAATTGCAGGCAGACTATATCGAAGTGAAATAACTAACTGCTAAAAAGTAATGTCTTGAAACCAAATGGTTTCCTTACTTAGTTTAATACTATATTATAAAGTGCAGTAATAATGGTTGCCGTGATTTGCCAATAAATAGAATGATTGTGATTTACCTTAGCGTAATCATGTTGGATAACCGGCTGCAGGGAAAGGAAAGCTGTCGTATATCTACTTATTATACCCTATATTTTCATGTTACCAATGGGTTCGACAGTCACGATCCGTCAATTTCCTTTATTATTATATATTGTATCTTTGGCGTACATTTTTATTCAAGTTTCCCGATGACTTCACTTATTCTTACTCACTTGTTCATAAGAAAACAAGAACTAGGAAAATGTAATTTGGCGGTGTCTTCTTGAAACTGTTTCATCCATAATCAGAGTCATCCAATTTAAAATTAAAAACGGAAAATTAATAAATTACACAATAAACTTAAAAATAAAACAAGTATTGAAATCAACCGTCAATATTTAATAATCATACATACACGCAAGAAAATGACAACAAAATTTTATTAATTTTCCCGACATTACACGTCAGTCTATCATTATATCAGTTTTTCCACCTGCTGGCTGTTCGCTTTTTAATTTAGAAAGTGTGGTAAGCTGTATGTATACGTATAGCACTAGATATACTATACGTATAGTACCTACTAGTGTGAAAAAGATACCCTTCGAAACAGTTAAGCAACCACGAAATAGTTCTAAAGGAGTACTTTATGGAATTTGACCTATAGAAAGCAGTGAAACATTTTTTTTGGAACAATCTACGTAGAAAGTAAAGCTCTACATAAATGTTCGACCAGGTGTACACAGCGGCAACAGTAGACACAGAGGTTTCGTACCAGGAAAGTTGCGTCGTCACTTTCATTACGTAAATCTGGTTCATATATTACATATACGCGGCGCGCTTTCCGCGACTTGCGCGCACAAAAACCTGCCGTTCTCAGTACAATTACGCATGATTACAACGAGTTTATTGTTCTAAGTGTATGGGAGTACGAGAACCAGTAGTTAAGTCGGGCAACGTAATGCTGCAACCGATAACTTTTTCTTCTGATTCTATGCACATTATTACAATAGGGGTGCAAAAGGCCTACCGTTATTTTTAGCACTAATCTAAAGTCAAGCTTTAAGCGGTGCACTCTGATAATTGACACATGAGGTTAGTAAAACTAGTTGCTGCTTTATATTATGCATACACAGTTACAGCACGAAGCACTTTGCACAAATTAGAACTCATGTCCAGCGAGTTCGTAAGATTACCACAAAAGTCCTGTTGCTGCATTTGCAGCGGTTAGTGGTAACATGCGTGTGATATTGTAAGATATTTAGAAGTGTAAACCGGCTATGGTGACGGCTTGTGATCGAGACATGTTGTCTGTTATATAAAAAAAAAATACGATAAACTCGTTACATATTCTCCTCCGTTTCGACAATTGAAGCTTGATATGATATCTTATAAACCACAGGAAACTTATGATTGTTGCATTGTTACCCTAGCAATTTAATTCCAGTAATATTTATTTGTAATAAGAAAAAACTTTCATAAACTGTCATTATAAAATAATATTTGGCCAACTTTCATTCATAAATACTCGTTTTTAAAAAGAAATGATATGCGGTAATTTTTATCGTAAAAAATATTTTTTAAATACTGCTTGTTTCTAAAAGCGACGTTAGCAAACTTTCATTTCAATAAGTAATGTATTTACAAACTGCGCCAGTTGAAGAAAACTATTTACATTTTTTGCAAATCATTAATTTAATATATATTTGATTATATATTAGGATAAATTTAAAGGTATGTATTACAAAATAATTTCCGTGACTTCACCCTAAGCTTGACAGAGCCCTGCTAGGACTAGACGAACTTATATATGTACTCCACTTTGTAATTATGGAGATTATTATTTATTTATAAAGATTTTATTATCTATCCTAATTTTTCAATTACGATATTAAAAGTTTATTTATTTAAAGTAGTTTTCCGAAGTAATACTTGAGCGGAATGAAATCACGAACTCCTGATATAAAAATTTGGTAAATAGAAAATATTGGTAATGGAATAATTAAGAAAAAAATAATTTGTTAGACTAGACGAGAAGAGAAGGCGTGTTGTTTATTCAAATTCATCAAACTCACCGTAGTGTAAAACGGAAGTTCTATATACTCGTAGATATTATGTTACCTGTACGTCAGTGGATCACAGGCTTCCATTTCCCAAATAGAACAACTTATCGGCATATAATTTGCATACTTCGTGTAGAATGAAAGAGATATTTATTTAAATTTATAATAAAACTAAATATTTATTTAGAAATTCAAATAAAGTAATTATCATTTGTTTTGTTTTGGGAAATGGATTTTTGTTTATTTGGTGGTTCTCTGAAACATATTGTTTTTCTCTGACGAGCAGCTCCTCTTTCCTATCCTCCTCTCTCCACTTCTTTTATCATCACAAAAAATACCAAGCGAAGAGCAGTCGTGAGATTCGCTAAATAATAAATACAAACGCGCCCGCTATTAAATCGGTACCTGCACTTAGTTATTTAGACTTCCTGATTGCTAAATAGGATACTTAAAAGGCAATGTGCTATAGTAGGTAGACACTCGGCATGTAAGTACAATCAGCAAGACCTAGATGGTGATTAAAATTCTGTGAACAGGGCAGCTCACCGCAATAACGACCTGCTAACTTTAAGCTGCCATGACTGACTAATTTAAGTACATATTTTAGTAAGCGTGTAAAGTGTGATATTACTCTCGTGGCCAGTGTTTCGTGCATTTAACAACATTCTTCCTGTGGCGCAGGTAGCGATATTTAGCCATTTCCTAATATCAGAAACTGGTAGTATATTTATAATAGACGTGAAGTTTCTGTAATTGTAGACTTTAATAAATCATAGTGTATACACACTAAAAGTTATTCTGTGAGTACTTACATGACTGTATCCTACTTAAATATCATACATAGCTGTAAAACTGTAAATCAGTGTAGCAAAATAATTGAGGATTAATAAATCACATCATATTAAATTGCAGAAAAGGAGACATTCGTAGTAAGTAATGCCATTGCTGCTACGAATAACTGAACTATTTGTTGCGTTGCGGTTATTTGCCGCATTCGGGACAAGTTCAACGATAGAGTTTATTAAATAAAAGGTAATAACATTTATATAACTTCAACTCACTTTCACATCTTTATAGTTGGCGACGATCTCCGACGCGAAAGTGTTATTGCCGATGATAGGTTTGTTCTTGACGCTAGGGAAGATGATGCCTCCTTTGCGGCTGGTGGGACGAGGGCTGGTGTTGGTGGCGGCGCTCGACGGGGTCACTGTTACTGTCGCGCTCGAGCTCGCCCCACTCGGGCTGCTCGGACTGTGTGCGACATAACTATTAGTCACCTTACACACTACGCCTGAGTATACACACTGCAAAGCATATATAATATAAACAATCGCACATTCGCGTCAGCATTATCGCTTGCTAAATATTACATAATTATTTAGTACTCGCTTACGCAAAACAGATATAGAAAGATGTCACCTGTTGCTGAAAGTGGAAGAGGGCAGTGTAGTCGCAGAAGCAGTGCTGGTGCTGGGATCCGTTGATGGCTCATCCACTCGGTATCTATTCGGCGCGTACTCCACTAGCCTGTCAATTGTAGGGTCGAGCAGCAATTCCGGCGGAACAGGGCGTTGAGCCAATGTGGCTACGTCATCTTCTTGTTTCTTGAGCCTCTTTTCTACCATATCCAAATTTTCTATAATCAAATTGGTTTTTAATCTTAAATCGCTATGTATCTGTCCAATTGCACGCTCCTGTCGCTGGGTTTGGGTCAGCAACTCATCTGATTTCGGCACTAGATCATCGACAGAGCTTTTGGTTCCTACTACCACATCCCACACCTCATCCATTTTCTCCGAAACGCTCATCATTGGTATAATCTTGTTAACAAGCGTGTCTATCTTGCTCGCCTTTGCCACCGGCGATTGTGTACTGGTTGTAGTTCGATTTTTGAATAAATTATTGACATTGATAGAAGCCGCCTCGGGCTCTACAATTGCGGCGTGAACGTCCGCCATCATATAAAGTACTTTGCCCAGATTTTCGGAAACCAGATTAATGTGAAATTGCAATTTACGATCGACAGTTGACATTGACGTTCGCAACTGGTCCACTTCTTTCGTAATTTCGTTAATTACTTCTGAATTTAGACCTTTTGCGATTTCTATCACATTTAGATTGATAGGTTTCTTCTCACTCGCCTCTGCGTTGATATCGTCTACAGGCAAGAAGTTATTATCTATTTGATTCTTAAGCCCGACTAGTTTAGTGTCAATGTCGGAAACTTTTTGATCAAGTGATTCTAATTTCCGGTCGAGTAATCGAGAGTTGAACTTCTTTTCATTTTGCCGTTTTGTTGTATTTTCTGTGTAACTTTCTTCATCATCCTCACCGATATGACTAAAAAGTTTGAAGTCAAGGTTACCTAATTTTGCAATGATAGCATCGGTTTTGTGAATATTATCATTCACCCTCGAATCTAGAGCTTCTACTCTCCTCATGAGATGTTCTACGGCTTTATCTAGGTTTTCTATTCTCTGTAGTTTGGTTTCCAATGTGCTTACTATCACTTCAAAGACATTGAATATGTACTGCTCCCTGAAACAAAAGAAAAACAATTTAATTTATATTATGTTACGTTATAAAAGATTTTTCTTTACACAGTTCCACAATTCTACTGTTTACTGAACAGTTAAAATTTTACGAAAATGTCTAGGTGGAAATGAATATTGACGACCGATATTCATTCCTACCCACACAGACACAGTATGTCGTCCACTTTAATAAAGGAAATGAATCATTGTAATATTGTGTACGTAAGTACTGCGACTATAAAGGCTCATATCACAATATGTGTGTCCCGTGAGAACCGCTTTTCTTACTTTCTTTTTCGGCTCTAAGGATCGTATCGTTTATTTTATATATACAACGTCGGGAGGCATATAAACATCGGTCCACCTGATGTAAAGTGGTTACCGTAGCCTATGCATGCTGATGGTACATTAAGTATCATTCACGTGATGCTACCACTGCTGCTAACATAGCAACTCCTTGGGAGCTTACTGGTGACCTCACTTACACGAAGGAACACAATAACTCTCCAGGGAGTAGTCTTCTGTTGTGTTTTCTGTGAGGTTTTAGGGTCGGCAACGCAAGAGTGACACCCTTGGTGTTGCAAATGTCCATAGCCTACGGTAACTGCTTACCATCAGGTAGGTCGTATGATTGTTTGCCACCTTAGTGGTAGAACCCTCTACCTGTCTTCATCGTGATATTGATATAACTTGATTGATTGATTGATATAACTGCTCAAGAATTGGGCTATCAAATGCAATAATATTTTTTAAACCCGCCTGATAGTTCCAGAGATTAGCACGTTCAAACAAACAAACTGTTCCGCTTTATATATAAGTGTAGTTACATGGCTAATATAAGTTTCTAATAATTAGTAGTATAGTAAATTTGTTGAGGTTCCAAATATCCTTACCAAATTTACTTGGTAACCATCTGATGCTACGACAGGAATGGAGCGTACGCCCTGCCTGATCATAAGCAGTTACCGTAACCTCTGTACGATTGCAACACCAGGGGTATTTTTCGTGGGTTGCCAATTGTCTTCAAGAATTTCCGAAACCGGTCACAATTGACGAAGATATTGTGTAACAAACACATAAAAACGTACAGTTAAATGGTAAGCCTACCTATAACTTTATCCCTTGCGGGGTAGGCAGAGAGAGCCGAGCGCCACGAGTCGATCCATACATATCTCACTCGCTTCTTTAACATTCATTTGTCTTCTTATGCACGCTCACCGGGTTCTAAGACATCACCTTCTGATAAAACACGATCATAATAAAACACTACATTTTAGAGAATGAGAGTGGATTTAGGCGCCGTCAGTTAAATAAATAAATAAATAAAGTCAGTGGTTTATAGGTTTGTGATGGTAACACAGATAGATATGATTGTGCATAAAATTACTAACAAGAACCTTACAAGGCATCAAATTTCAGCTAAATCATGACATGTCGATAACTATCAATTAATTATAAGCACTCGTAGTGCACGTAATGATTCATCCATTTCATTATATGTAAATGATACACGATAAAAGAAATCGAACAGAGGTGTTCCTATGGCACCATAAGCGAGTGTCGTCACTCAATATTGAAACTATTTTGATATTACAAAAGAGAGCCACCCGCTCTATTTATAACATGGGCTCCAGGGAATCACTTAGAGAACTATTTAAAGAAATAAATATCCTCACGGTTACCTCTGAATATATTTATGAGAACATAATGTATGCTCGTAAAAATATAAATTCGTTTTCAAAATATACTGAAAATCTTAGGAGCAGGAATAGATTGCGTATGCCAGTACATCGGCTTGCTAAGGCTAATAGATCTTTTGTGGTAAATTGTATTCTATTCTATAATAAATTACCTGAAACAGGTTGCCTTGCCTGACAATATGTTCAAAAGACACATCAAAAATACTCTATGTAAAAAGGGTTATTATAGAATCGATGAATATCTAACTGACAGAGATGTATGGAAATGATTCAGCACATGAATTAATATAACTTTAATTGTATCACTTGATATCACTATATGTTCACTCATTATATTTATTGTAATAAGTATAAGATGATTTGAAAAAAAAAGACCTATATTGGCAAGTTTCTTTTGGCATTTCTTCTTCGCCAATGGTCATTTGAAATGCTGGTAGATTAAAAAAGAGAAAAACTTAAAAAAAAATGATAATATATAATATTGAAAATGTAAGACGTGTCTAAGTGTCCGTGAGGGTCTACAGGCAAATAAATAAAAATACTATTTCGTTTTTAAGAGAGGTAGGCCTTATTAAAACAGCACGACTGAGGAAATGCTTTCACCTCACAGAAACCGTAGCCAGATAACAACACCAATTCCAGCCATTTGTATTCCTCCCTGTGAGTGGGGTTACCAGTGAGATAGGTTAAGATAACACCTTTACATCAGGTAGGCCGTATGTTTGTATACTAACGACGTTGTAAAAAAATTGTTTTTTTTTAGTTTTGACGAGCTCGGTGGCGCAGTCGTGAATAACGCGACTTTGACACTTTGACTTTGGTGTCAAAGTCGATTCGATTCCCACACAAGACGAATAATTGTGTGCATGTACATGTCTGTATGTCTTGGTCTGGATGTTTTAAGAGAGGTAGGGTCCAAAGCATCCTGTCTGGGTAGAACCTCCACATCACAGAAAACCGCAGCCAAATAACAACTCCCTAGAGGGTTGTTGTGTTCCTACGTGAGAATAAAGTCACAAATAAGCTCCTAAAGAGTTGCTGTATTTAGCAGCAGAGGAGGCATCGCACGAGTGATACTTAATGTAATACAACCGTTCATAGGCTACGGTAACCGCTTTACATCAGGTGGGCCGTATGCTTGTATGACTCCCGACGTTGTATAAAAAAAAGTTATTTATGGTCGCCAAGAAAACGTCTGCACTGGGATCAGTGTGTATATATAGCTATAGATCTCGTCTCGATCTCGTATCTCTCATGTCGGTAGTGACGATTGTAAGCAAATTTTTAGAGATACGTGTCTATGGTATACAGGTATTATAGTGATATTATATGCGTGACGAAATTTATAAATGTCTCTGGACAGGAACACATTTTACTACTCATCGACAGCGACATTTATACGTGGTATTGTTTATACGGCTCATACTTAGCAAGCCGCGCTCTATAGCTTACGTATGTGTCATACATATGTAAGCTATAGAGCGATATATACATAGGTCACACGATATATTGTTATTGCATTGCCAGTAATGCCGCAATGCAGAGCGCTGCTCCGTTCATCGTTGTCACCTGTTTAATGGACTACTCGAGAATGGTTCAGTTGCTCAACATCTAGAATTCTAGATTTTACCCGATGATATATAGATTGCAATTATCCTGTAGCTTGTATAACTAGGTATTCGGGTTACATATATTATCTTGTATTTACCACAGTACTCACTCATAAGATCATTAAAGACGTTAATTTAGGTATATATTAATTTATTTACGTAATTTACTTTGCGTTGCTGGTTTTAATATACTCCTGTAATTTAAAAAACATTTTAAGTAAAGGCATGTGTCATGCATGCAAGCATGTATCCACGAAAGATTGTTTTGAGACTTAAAAACTTTAAAGTTATTATTCTACGAAAGTTATAGGAATTGTAAAAGTGACCCAAAAACCGAAACTAATTGAAAAGTACTCGGTTTCGCAGCGTTTTGACTTTATAACTCAACCGTCAATTAGTTTCACCCAAGATGATAACGTACAAAATGAACATTACCTGATGTATTAGAACAAATACGTCCTAGCGCATTGGCGGCTTGTGTCGCATGCGTGAAACCGCATAAAGTTTGCACTTAATTTTTTACTCAATCTATATCAATGACCTCCATAAGAATGGCGACTGTTTTGTGACATTGTGGGTCGAGACAACTATTAAATTCAAAATGAAGAGCTCACCATGCTTGACAATTACATTGGGGAGCTCTTGGATCTAGTATCATTTCAGCCCAGCGATCGAATTCAATGAAAAGTGTTGTTTACGTACCCACAGACATACGATACAATATACGAGTACATCACGCACACACACATCCTGAAAATATGATATAGCATAATGTAGAAGTAGTCAGGGGTTTTATTAATGTACACATATCAACAAAATTGGCAAGTACAGTAACTTATAATAAAATGAAAATTTGTGATAATAATCTTAGCAGTATACAGAAATAGAAACATCCAAGGGAAGATTCCAGTTACCTTACCGGTTCACTTTTCGATCCAGTGAGCATTCTGATGGCACTCCTGTTCATTTCAAATATGTAATTTATATACTTGGGTATAAAATTTTGGATATAGCAGATCATTTTAATATTCACAAACGGCCGGGGTATCGAGTGAATTGTGGTTCTCCAATTATTTAAAAAATATTTACAGTTAAGGAATCTCTTTTGGCTCCCATGCCATGAATTCAGAAGTTTGCCCATTGTAGCTGAATTGCTCAATCACAATTAAACGAATTAAAATAGATAAAAGCCACAAAAATCTACCAAGTTTATAAATTTTTATCGATGGATTTTATTATAATAATTTAACGTCATTTATATAGGTAGATGACAATCAACAAAACCGACAATACCAGTCTACTGCTGAATTGAGCTCAAACGCTGGGAATAGCGACTGAATTAGGTTACCTTATTATTGGGAATATCAATCGAGAGGTAGACATTAAATTCAGGTATAAATAACCTTGTAAATATAGCAATTATAATTCTCATTTCAAGACGAGATTTCAATTACTATTTTTCATTACATGCATATAATTATTGTTGTTATGACCATATATGTAATCTTAAGTAATTTTTAGGGTCCTCAAACCCTCTCAAAACCCCTTACGTGTCTCTGTTATATACATTTATCTTAAAAACTGTTAGACGTAGTACTTGGCAAATTTTGCATAGTTGTAATCTCAAAAATAATGTGTTAAAAATGAGGTCAGAAAGTAAAAAATAAGAAGTATGACAAAAAATGTACCATGTAAAAAAAAGTTGCGTAGTTTTAAGTTATATTATAATATTGTGACTAAAATCAAATCTGAAAATTTTTAAATGGTTAATTTTATTTATACTTGAACCAACTACAGCGATTAAACGTATTTTTGATCTCGAGGTCAATTAAAAACCCTTTTCACTTCTTTGTGCGTGATAAAAACATAAATGAAAGAACTTAAAGAATCGAAAAACGTATGGAACTCTCGGACCACGAGTCCGACACGCTCTATACATAGACCAGCTTTTTGTAATTGTTCTGTAAATCATAAAGTCACATAACAAACTTCATTATGCTAGATTTCGCGTTATTATTAGGTAAAATTACTTCATGTCGATTCTCACATAAACAATTGTATTTAACTTTGGCTGGAATTGTAATGAGTAGTCATCGTGAGGTCACTGAGATGCGACCAGTGAACAAACACTGTGAATGAAATACTTGTTTTAACACATTTACACAGTTACAAAATTCTGTACAATTGTACAAAGAAATTGTCATGTTTCGACAGCTAAGACTGATGAACATGCAATATAAAATTATCATTAGCGCTCTTATTGGACTTTTTATTCCATCTATTTCTTTTTCATTGCATCCTGCCCGGCAATTTTGTGCCCCATAATGTTTACGCCCCCATTAACCCCAAATCATGGTGGTAATACCTATGTAGCACCCTGATCCTCCGGTTTCGAATTCATAGGATTTTTAGACTAATAAAAGTCCTTAATCCTCTGAACATGAACAGTCCACTACAGTAGTGCTAGTAGTAGTAGTAAGGATATCACACAAAGTACAAACACAACAAAACTAAATTTAACTGCAGCAGATTACATTAGTTAGATGACGAGTGCTCATAATTATAAAACCAGAAGTCTATGGCAAAATCATCGAAATATAAGTTCATGATATATCGATGGGAAAAGTGCTACCCGCCATAAGTTAAAACTGTACTCGTATCTTGGGTACTAATGAGATTCACCTGTAGTCTGTAGTATAAGTACCGGTTAAATAACATATAAGTATTATTTATATTATATTCGTAATTTTATCATAAAATAATATCAGTATATTGACATATTCCATACGTTTTATAAGATAAATGTTAGCATATTAAGTCACAATTCTCTCGTATAAGAAACATCAAAGAGACAAGTAAACTCCGTGTGGAGTCAGACAGGATATAGACATAAGATAAATTAGTTAACCGAGTGAGAGTGAGAATTTAGAAATTTAAAAATTATTAAGTAGTATAATTTACGAGGGTAAAGTGATCATCCTCGCACTTGGGCTCTAATTTTTTAATTTTTATATTATTTTTAACAAATAGACAATAAAAATAATTGTTTATTAATACGAGTGCACACTATTATTTAATAGAATTGTTACATACCAGGCCACTCAGAAATTATTGCGAAATAAAGTGTTTATGTACCTATGAGAGACCCAAGTTATATTCTATTTTGAAAATATGATTATATATAAGTAAAAACACGTACCTAACGTTCCAATTTCAAATTTTCCCTCCACATTTTTTGCGAGCTAATTTAAATTATCGTGTCTCATTGAGAAATGGTTCTGCGCAAGGAACATTTTTGTGCAAGGATTTTTTACGATTTCAAGTGTAGCCTCAAATCGGATGAATCGTACGATAGACTTCAAATGGCATTCATGGATGAAGGCCCTTCCAAGGCAACCGTGTATAGTTAGTATAACAAATTCAAGCACGGTCGTCATTAACTTTGGGGGATGAAGAAAGAAGTGGTCGCCCTTTGATGGCTGTTACGGAAGAAAACGTGCTAGCAGTGAAAAATTTAATCCAAGACAATAGGCAAATTCAGTACATATTGCACATTGGATCGGGAAGCCTTCACGAGATTCTACACTTGCATCTTCGCGTGAGGAGGATAGTTTTACGCTGGGTGCCGCATAACCTCACCGTTGCTCAGAAGCAGACCCGATGGAATGGTGCCGTGATATGATATACAAATTTGAAGTAGGCTCATCACTTGTAATGACATCGTTATCATTACAGGTGCTGAGTCCTGCATTTATTAATACGATCCAGAAAAGTTAAGGTTTGGGAGTTTCAAAACGAATCAACGCCTACCAAAGTGAAGCAATCCAGAAGCCGGGGCGAAGGTTTTGAATGCGAGCTTTTTCAATTTGACTGGCTACCTGGTAACAACTTCTTTACAGAACCAAAGAAGCATCAACGCCGAACGGTATACTACCAAATGCTTGACAGACGTTTTCTCTGTTGTGAGCTACAAGCGACCAGACACAGTGCTTCGCAGGCTACTGCTCTACCACAACAACGTGCTCACGCACCCCGCGCTCAAAACAAGGGAATTCCTGGACAGCACGCCAGTCAAACGCCTGGGTCACCCTCCTTACAGCCCTGACCCAGCACCGCGTGACTTCTTATTATTCCCGAAAATAAAAAATTAGCTCAAAAGGATACAATTTTCGTCGCCGGAAGATGCGCTATCAGCGTTCGAGCAGGCTGTACTGGTTCAAACGCATGAAACTTTGTATAGAGGCTGGTGGAGAGTACTTTGAAAAGATTAAATAAAAAAACTAGTTGAGAATGCGCAAGCTTGCATTGCCAGAGGAACACCTGGCTTATCAATTATATAACAATTCAATATTTTTTTTTAATTTGTCGGCCATATTGACCATCTTCCTTAAGAGATAGAAACGGTGTTCCTGAACATTCCTATTCTACTTTTTTATGCTGAATCCGAATCTGAAGTCAAAATTCGAATATTCAAAAAAAAACCGACAGACAAACACACAGGCAAACGCACAGACAAACATGTACATTTCATATAGGAACGGTGTTTCTGAATATTTACCTATAGAACACTTTTTTATTTTCGCAAAACTTTGCAAGTGTCCCACGTACTATATGAATAACTACGAGTATGATGTGATAAAAGTGTGGGCATCTAACAAGTTACTCTTAACTAATTATGTAAAGTTAATCGGCGAGTCCGCAAACTGGAACTGTTTCATAGTAACGCAAGTATTAATATATCCACCACTGCCGAGATCGTTCTAGTTTAGTTTTACATTACGAATATGCTCGTATTTTCTTTCTGGCATCACACTATGAACTGGTTGATTATAGGTGTTGCCATAGATTACGCCAGATTATCTTGTTTGAAGTACTAAACGGGTACCTTTATTTAATTATACGGGCAGTTCATTTTCTCATTATTAGAACAGGTATGTCGTACTTGAGTATTTTCATGTCGTCAGAATATTAATCGCCACATGGTTTCACGACTAATTTGAATACTAGTCGTTTATAAAAATGGTGACATATTAGTTTAAAATGAACTTACGGACCGCATAACTATCTTTATGTAGAATTTTTGAAGATTTCTGAAAAAAATTGTAAATATTGTTACAAAAATATAACAATATTTACAATTCATATTTGTATAAAGTTGATCAAAAAATAACTCAAAACAGGCTGATAAGGCGTATAAATAGTCCTAACTTGGTATACGTACGTGCGTACGATATAATAAATTATGTTATTTTCATTAATTATTTAAGTATCTTTATTTATTAACTGCCTTTTACTTTAGAAAGAGACCAGCCAAGCCTGAAAATATTATCTGATGACTTAGTAAAGTTAATATAGAATTAAATGTATGTGCTACATATACGTATATCATCTATATTAACTTTACCAAGTACAGATAGATTATAAATAGTTTGGTATATCTTATCAGAATAAAACAATGCTTGCCTTAAAGTTTTGGGTTATGCTTGGGTCAGGCATATGTTAAATTTGAATTAGCGATAAAGCCAATGGCCCCTCAATATTAAATATTGAATTTTAAGTAAATTATTAGGAATCCCTTAAAGCATGCGGTTCTGCTTTCTTATGCGTCGCGACTGAGTTAGCAATTGGTGCCAAGAGATGATGCGATATTTAAAGAACCTTCTACCTAACAGTACCTACTGTATTTGCGGTCTGACTGAAGACTTGTATAACGTGAGTTTCCACTGCAATCTTGAGCTTCCACTTTGATTGACGCATGGATACCGAAAAGTCCGTGATCGTCTTTCTGGAGTAACCAACTAATGATTGCTTCAGAGTGGAGTAGCGGTGGTGTTGGAACTTACCAACAGTTATCATAAGCTGATAAGCACGCAGTTATCAATCTGCCCTACAAGGTACTTGCAGTGAAGGTATAGATGATGATCAATACACACTGGTCCACCCAATACAAAGATACAAATTAATAAAATGAAATAAAAATTAAATTAAAGATCTTTGGCAATAATCCGATGTCGTGAATTGGCGATTAATATACTTCAGAAGATTCGCTATTATTTGAGCAAATAATAGGGAAAGCGGCCACAAATAATTTTAAAATAGTAACTTTTGAATTTCCCAAGTAGGTAAAGGTAGTTCATATAAATGAATTACATATATTATAAACGCAAAAGCGTGTTTATGTGATCGTTTTTCATATCACAACTATATCGATACATAGCTATATGTTACATTACATGAACAATAATTTTGTAACCTGATTAAAGAACAAGGAAATGTAGGTGCAATTATCTATTACTTATAATGAACTTGTTTGTATGTATTTCGAAAACAGCTCTAACGATTTGAAACAAATTTTGTATTTATGTAAGATTTGCTTTTTACGTTTTTCATATAAAAACGCATTTACACACAGAATAATAGAAAAACGCCGCACGCACTCACTATAAATTAAGAGATGTTGAGTCACTATGCGTCTCTACTGCATTTGTAGTGTGTTATGGAAAATATTTGAAATGTTCTACTGTACGGAGTTACTCCATCGTACTTTGTACTCTGAGGTTCCAGCATATTTTTCGTGCGCATGCAAGATCTCTTATGAACTTCTCTTCTTCTTATTTTTCCTCTAAATTATGATAGGCGAAACTTGATAGCGCGTCCTAATAATTTTCTGGAACGGTTTTCCATCACTGACAGATCGTTTATATACGGCAGATGTCCATGGATAAAGGTACCTACAGCGTTTGTTTTTTATACCAAAAAAGAGCAATCGCCGCCAACACGTGACTACGTATGTGAAAAATTATATACATTTATTGAAATGTAATCAAAAATCTACTTTATTGTTAACATTGCTTAAATTTTCAGTGATCTAATCACTTCTAGTCATATAGGTAAGTTTCAAAATTTCTTTTAGTCGCCGCCCTGAAGTGTTAATCCATCAACATATGCACGAAACTGGATCAGGGCCTCTCATTGTATTGGCGTCTTCGATTGCGCGGGCGTTCTCATAACTCTTTGTTAGAATTACCCAATCATAACTATTGTCAGACAAATATTATCATTTCCAACTAATTGGAGGAGGGGAAAGTGTTAAGCGAAAGTTCCACCTACTTATGGAGATTACTTTGGCACTGAGGTGAGGAGTACTACGGCGATGCGTGATGTGATTGATGATTGCACACACATGCCTCAGGAATGCCACTGTTATACAATACACATTGTTTTCAATAGAACATTGAGATACCACATTTTTCTTCCAGATATATAATAACGGTCTATCAATTATGTCACTTTCTTGTCTTGTTAATGTTAACATTTATACTCATGAGTATTAAAACTATTTATAGGTCATGTTTCTGCATGTAGTCGCGGCAGGCACAGCGGAGCGTTGATAGGTATATCTAGTTTATACGTAGGTCACACTATAAGTTTTGCGTAACTTAAAAAAAACAACATGTTATAACCAAAATATTATGTTTATTGCTTTTCAAAATACTCTCCTTTACATTTTAAACATTTTTTCATGCGATCGAACCATTTTTTTAAACAGGAGGACCACAGATCTGAAGGCATGTTTTCTACGTGCTGATTGAAAGTTATCACTGCCTCTTCGGAGTTGGTAAAAGTGAAACCTCTCATCAAATCTTTGATTTTGGGGAAAATACAGAAATCACAGGGTGCTAGGTCGGGGCTATGCGCAGGATGGGCAAAGAGTTGTACTTTTTCGGAAGTTAAAAATGACTTTGTTTTGTTGGCCGTGTGTGAAGAAGCGTTGTCATGATGTAGGAGAACGCGGTTTTTTGGTCGTCTTTCGCGAACTTTTTCTAACACCCTGGGTAAATAAATGGTAGAATACGGCATTAACACTCTTTTGATCTTCATAGAAATTTTGATCTTTCTGGAATTGTGCAGATGGGACCCGTAGATGAGAAAAAAACGCGATCATTTTTTTACCAACGTTTCTCGCCTGCCTCACTTTTGTTGGCCTGTTCTCATTTTCAAACACCCATTTACAAGATTGCTGTTTTTTTTCGGGTTCAAAGCAATAAATCCACGTTTCGTCTCCTGTGACAATGTCATAAACAGCATTAGAATGTCTGTGGTCGTACTTCAGTAGCATCTGTGAGCACCATTCCACGCGAGCCCGCTTCTGCTCCGCTGTCAGTTCATGTGGGATCCAACGACAACAAAGTTTCCGAACTTTCAATTCTTCATGTACAATTTTCTGAATTTGGCTCATACCAATCCCCAATAGTTCTCGAATTGTCTCATAGGTGATCCGCAGGTTTTCTTCAATTAGCCGCTTAACAGTAGCCACATTATTTACGTTGACGGCAGTTGAAGGCCGCCCTTCACGAAATTCGTCATGTAAAGAAACTCGACCTCTCTCAAATTCAGCAAACCATCGCCTCACGGTGCTCAAAGAAGGTGCTTCTCTCCCAAAAGCATTTTGAAGACGAGCAGCACAGTCTTGCGGAGAGAGAGAACATTTAAAATCATAAAAAATCATCGCTCTAAAATCTTTTCGACTCAATTCCATTTTCGTTGCGTACGTAGAACTTTGATCTGTGATAAAAAACAATTGACAAATGATTTCCCGCCAATTGTTTTTTTTATTACTAAGTAGGTTGAAACGTTTCAAAAAATATAATATTCGAAATTCAAATAGTTCCGATTAGCTAGAAGTGCAAAACTTTTAGTGTGCCCCATGTATGTACGGGTAAGGTTCCTGTATCGTTCTGCCGATGAATTAAACTTAACGAACGTTACTCTATAAAACAAGAATAACTGGGAATTCCACAGATATTTATAATTATGATCGCAGTCTCTGAACATAATATAACCGTGGAATTCTGTAGCGCGCCCCACTTGTCGACAATTCGTATCTGAAGGTGACAGAATAGTAACAAGATCAAGAAATAATTATCTATATTGACAATGGCGGTAACAAAGCAAAAACAACGAATATTTTCCATGGGAATGACATGTATCACAGGCTTGTGGCCGATTAAGAGCAGGGACATTGTGAACGAGTGAGGTTGGCTAGTACTAATACATTAACTTACTAGCGAGCCGACTGTATAATAAAATCATACAGCAGTAGATTCAATTACGTTTTATGTTCACATTAAAATTTATTACTGTATGTTATGTTGTATTGATTTTCCCATGTTTCTTTGAAACGTACTTGTAACTAAAGTTTGTTAGCCCTACAAATATTTTATTATTTAGCTAGCGAAACCGACATATGTTATGCTGTCTGAAAATTAAATAAAAAATCTGACAACCCATTCACGGCTACAGTGATTTGGTTTTGGCTCTATAATAGTGAGCCACTTATATCCTGTTTATTTTTTTAATACTGACTTTTTAACGAATCATAAAATAACAAATAAGGGTTTATCTCCATTCTAGTAGAGAGTATAATTTTACATTTAATTAGTAGCTGTGCGTTTTTATGTAATTTGATATCACTAATATACTTGATGCAAGTTATTTCGATTCAGTTTATACTTACTAAACTAAATTTTCATTTTGTAATTTACCGGTAATATAAATTTCATCATCATATGTGATGAAACGAAAACTCGGGTATGATTCAATGGTTAAATTCCTTGAATTTATACCAATTTTAATACCGATCCGTATCATAAAAACAGGCAGAATCACTGTAAGTCTTTATTGAGTATTTTGTAGATCGGGAGAATATGATAATTGGTCTATTAAATATTTAATATAAAAACCTTTATACGATTTTTTCCGGGAAAGATTAAAATGCAGGCAAGTAAGCAAAATTAGTAAAATATAATACAAACATCAAAATTACTACGAGTGTATACAGTATAATATTACAAAATAATGTTGTTTACATATTTATTGTAGTGATGTGTATATCAAGTCTGGCGAGATTTAGATATTTTCTCATACCGTTGCCTAAGTTCACTATGAGTTAATTGCTCCAGATTTCATAAGACGCTCGCGTTGTTCTGAGCCTCAACAGAGTGGTAATAACACGCATCACAGACATTGTATGGACTTGGCGTACCGTGACTGTGGCTTGTTACTGCTGAAGACTTACTTCAGGCTTAGCAACAGCCAATGTGCCTGGTCGAAATACAAGTCGTTATGAAAATTATAACCACAACAGAGCGATGCAATTCGTTTTCACAAGTTCAAATGCAATTTTTGTACTTTCGTCATTTTTAATCAACTCCCAAATCAATGAATCATTAGCTATTTCATGATATGCATGCATAAACAAATAATAAAATAATTCACAGTACTTATCAATAAACGTACTCTCACTTTGATCATTGGAACGAAAGTACTGGGTGTATTTAGGGGTTAATATTAGGATAACAGTAGCGTTTTCACGACAGCTGCTGTAACCGTTATATCAGTCGCTCCTCTTGCTACATGCTTTGTCGTATATATGAACAAATTTTACGAATATATATTTAGATATTTACCAAATAATAACAGATAAATACTTAACTAAAATTAAATAAATACACAAAAAAATTTACGAATGGATTATATATTAACAGTAATCCTCTACAGTACATACCATTTTAAGGGTAATCTGTACTAGATAGCTCTCAGAGAGCTAGAGTTGGGTAACATTGAGTAACATCTGCCGTATAAGAGATGGCAGCAAAGTCCCGAGTGGAAGAGTTGTATAGTGTGATGAATCGTTGGGGACAGAAAACGATATTACTCATTCATCGTACGCTAACTATTGCTTAAATACATAGTATGCATTACGATTATTAATCATAATTCGTAGTTAGGGAGTGAAGACACGGTGGTAGTACATGTAACCTATTTCAAGTGCTAGCTACTTATTATAAGTTTAGTATGGGTAAGTCTAGAAAATGCATGTAAAACAAATTGTATTTTTTGTGTAGAAAATAAAGAAATTTGTAATTTACGCTTCAAACGCTAGGCTCAAAAGCTCATGCAGCTTCACTGTGAGTTCGCGAGGTTAATTTGAAATTATTTTTTTAAAAAAAGATTGCTCTCTTCACTTAATGATTATCATTGAACGACAGTAATCGAGACAGACGGATTAATAGTCTCACCATTTGCAATGAGAAATATATACATCCAAAATCGATTACTTTAGACGTTGCTTGACTTGCGCGTTCAACAATAACTGATGCATGCTACGACATCATCGAGCTCCCCCGCTTCGTCGCCATTGAGGCCCTTGATTTTTTTTATGTATAGCGAAAGTAAAAATCTTTTTATATCACAATAATGATCCTGGTGACATTTCAAAAGTACAGCGGTTACAAATAGGTTGTGCAAACATTCATTTGCAATTATCATTTTAGTGCAAGAATTATACGCGTGTCAAAGTCATGTCGCTTATTATTGTTTCTGCAAAGTTCATGGTCTAGATTTAATCACTTTACGTTTTAACAAATAAATTACATAGTAAAGTAAAATTATAAATAATTAATGATTACTCATGCCCTTGTATCTAGCACTTCTTCATTAGAATTTGAGGATATTTATCTACGTATTAGATTTCTTTCTCGATTTGGCTATATTTTTTAAAATATATATCTTGACACGTTACCAGAGCTTACTTTACAAGGTCATGTGTTTGCTGGAACACCATTTTAACATCTCCCTTCATATTTTTCATTATTTAAGGGGACGTTAAATGATGTCTAGTACCATTTCGACGATTTATGCTATACAGAACACTTCAAGTCGATATAGTCGATATCAAATTCTATACGCCCATTACGCCCATTAATGTACCCAAATACATGAATGTAAGTTAGACTAAGATTTACTCACACAGTTTTCTTAGGTCCTTTAAATATATTTTAATCGCTCGCAACGAAAAAGTAAGGCGATAAAAGAGAAACGTATTTTGATTTTTCGAATTCTCTCAAGTTACGATTAACATCACATGGTACTATGAAACTGATATCTTTCACTCTGCTTACTACTGTTTCTACTGTACTACTGTTTGAGCATAGAACTCAAAAAATGTAATGTGGGATTACATTGTATAATTATGTGGCTTCCATACTTTTTGCATTAATAATATTAATATTTATGCATATTTACATAGATTTACATTGCTGCTATATTTTGAAAATTAGACCAATATAGCTGGACACATTTAATGTTTCTACTCTGTAGTCTGTATGATTCGATTATCACTTACCAGTAACAGTATCATTGGAAATTATTTGTTTCGAATTGAGAATCGCATCATATGTAATTATGTATTAAGTAGATATAGGTATCTGATGGTATTTTAACCTGCTGTGAAGTTTTTTTTAGCTACATCATCAAATTCTTTGTATTTTCATTATGTTTGTCTTATATTGGCCCTATAGATATTAGGGGTGATATTATCTGACTCACTGTTCGAGACACTGAAATTGACATTGAATACACATTCAAACAAAACACATAATCAATTATGCAAACATATTTATCATATTAGCACACTTAGCATATACGACTAACGCTAGTAGTATAATGTCCTAAGGGCAAACATAATACGTAAACACGTATGTAAGCATAACCAGCTTCTCTATCTATGTATATACCTACCTAAAAGTGTTTTTGAGGTCTCGGCCAGAGTACAGCATGCACCGCTTATACAAGGTACCAACTGTTGAAATAGTTAAACCGTAGAAAAATTTTTCATAAAATGTTGAAAGATTAATATTATTAATATTTTAAAAGTTGACGTCAGGAACATAACGTGTGTTCATGAATTGAAATATTAATGTTAATGAAGCGAATGAGATGTGTATTGATCGAATCCTTAGCGGGGTAGGCAGAGCGAACTGAGAGAGTTCGCTCTGCCTACCTCGCTAAGGACTTGACGTGGAGACATGAATAAACAGACAGAAAAAGAGATTTAACTGCACCTTTGATAACGTCACAGGTGTAAGGTAATCTATATATCTAATTAAGATGATTAAGGAAAAGTCGATTAAGTATGTCTTGTGATTGTGTGTGATAAAGGTATTATGACCATATTTATTTTGTAACTCAAATTAATAAAGAGTTTACTACCGTCAAACACGTCCTTAGTAATTTGTGTATGATCAAAATCGTACTGTATCCCAGCAGTGAGACGATTTGATATTTCTGAGTATGCGATGATATGGTGGTTGTGATAACTGAATTAAGACAGATAAAATATAATCCGGAATCTTGAAGGAGCTAAGGCCGATATTTTAATTCAAAAATGTTGCTTATAAAGTACATATTCACACAGTCGAGCCCAATTTATGAGCCTCGACTTTAATCAAGACCTAAGGCTACAGTTTGTTTATTATAGGTATTTCTGTGAAGTTACAAAATGCGTTTGATTGATTGGGTGGCCGAATCATTGGCGCTTATCGATGAAACTTGTCTTTCATTGTCGCAATGATGTGCTAATATCGATAGGGTCACTGAATTATATGTTACCATTAGAATGACAATTACATACAAGAGTAATGTCACAAGCGGATCGCATTAGATGTGGAAAATGAAGTACGGGCTGGTGAGTCTGCATTGATAAGTCTCTTATCGACACAAAACGGTGCTTTCCGCATGTAAAAAGAAGACGGCAGGCCATTAGATTAGTTTAGACTGTAGATACTAACAATTCTTAATTTTAATGTCTCTTTTTAAAATAATGATGTTATCAGCAAGTAAAAGAATGACACAGCTGTTCTGAGACTATAAAAGAGACATTAGAAAATGAAGATCATAAAAAACAATTCTCTTTGTTCATAGATGTTATTATTAATCACATACAACATTCCACAAAATCGGATTAATTTACGGGCATTGATTTCATTTATTTGAAAGGTGCTCATGTGTTAGATGTCTTTATTACAAGCTAATTATGATCATAGACATGGAGTTTAGTAGAAAAATGTGATTGTACTCAACGGCCAGTCTAGTGGCTACATATGTTAGTTGAGTTCGAGTGAAATAAAACATTATCTTCTATGTATATACAAAAATCAATCTTATGCATTAGACACGCAAAAACTCGAAATTGGCGCTACCGATTTGTATGTTTTTCTTTTGGCGGCTCAACAAGTTACCGTACCTACATGTAGTGTGACATGTAAACGCATCAATGAAGTACGTATCTTGTTCAATTAAACAATATTGGTTGAGGTTGTTGAGGTAGGCTAAGAAAGGTAGGACGCATCAAAGCCCGCCTGGGTAAGTACCTCCATCCACCTCACAGAAAACCGTGGCCAGATAACCTGTCCTTAGAGGGTTGTAAAGTACCTGCGTGCGAGGTCACCAGTAAGCTCCTAAGGAATTGCTGTATTGGCAGCAGAGGTGGCTACGCGTTAGTGATACTTAATGTATTACAAGCATTTATAGGCTACGGTAATCGCTTTACATCAGGGGGCCATATGCTTTAATGCCTCCCGAAGTTGTATAAAAAAAAAGTTAATGCATGAAATCTACTCTTATCGGGGCCTTAGACGAAAAGTTATCATAAGATATAATGGTATAAAATAAGTCAGCGATCTAATTATTAATAATTATAGCCCGTCACGACTTTCAAGTTTCGAAACAGAGGATACCGGTCGACGGCGGTGTAGTGACCATTTGTCACTAATTTATATTCAGTTGAAGCTACTGGCTGAAGAATAATAAAGCTTTAAATGATGTAATGACACGAGCTTTTGAATATTTAATTACACTTTATTATGACGATTAGAAGAAATTGCGGGACCACCTAATCGTTGATATCAAATGAACGATCGTGCCTATCTGCAATGAAGTGTAAAATAGGGCAGTCGAGCGTGACTCGACGCGGCGACGCGGCAACTGTGGCACTTTGAGTACACTGGTATGTGTCGTAAGTGGAGTATACCTTTAGCGGTACCGCCTGTGTCTCTTCTCAAAAATGTTAGACATTGACTGTCCAGTCATTCTACAACATCATAACAATATACAATTTGATCATACTTTTTGCATTTGTCCCGTGTGATTCCGAACCGATGAATTAAATAACCGCTTCATTACTTTGTTGTACTCTCATCTTGGTACTGAAGTTCCCAGCAACAACCGTGAAGGGAGTCCTGGTGGCATTACGTATGCATGACCTTTCTAAAAATCTCTTCGTATATTGCATAGACCACTTACGATGTGTTGTCACTAGAGTGCATTAGCATACTTTGTTTTTCATTTTAAAATTTTTATAAATTTTTGCAAAAAACATATTTGTATTATATGTTAATATTCATTGATAAAATAATTACGGTATACAATGTGCATATTCATATTACGAAGAGTATTTTTATCCACTTGTTCTATTATAACGTAATGCAACTGCTATTGCAATCTAGTAAAGATATCGCTCAATTGAGTGACGTGTGAGGTCAGATCCGTCTAGATTCGGATAGTTAAAAATTTTAATTTGGCGTATATAACATTGGCCTGGTTTGGTGTAGTTTGAGGGCAATCGAGATGTGCTTGGTTTAAAGCATTCGTGCAGTGTTCCGGCTCGGGACTACATATGATACGATTTTCTTTTAAAACATTTTCTCATGATTAACGAAAGTTTTCAAATTTAAATCAATATTAAATCGGTGGCCATGCTACACCTACTTACCACACCAGACTATGTTCACCCCACTGCTGGGATACTGGTCTTGCTTCGGCGGAATGAGTTTTGTGTATACTCCGCTCAGCTATTCAACGCCAGACTTAGCTTTACGACTGTATTCTATTAACTACAGATGAGACTGACGGATTAATGTACCAAGTACTAAGGAGTATAAGTTAAGATAGATAAATCTATCCATAGACATGCTGAAGTTAACTTCGTACGTTTATACTTCTAAAATTAGATTGACACGTGCAGTGCCGCTATCGAGCCCTCATAGCATAATAACGCAATGTCAAAGCACTACACGTAAAAAACAGTAATATAATAACAGAATAGAAGGCACAGGAAACATAAAATCAATTTCAAAATTTTTAATTTTAAGATTCTAGGTGAAGTGGAAGCAGCGTGCTTATGTTTTTTGTTCGAACGTTAATATCTTTGGGGCACATTGAGATTACGTCTTTAATAACCACATCATTTTGTATAACATACGGCGATATATAATATATATATATACACACACACACACACAAAACACATATATATATTATTATATTATATATATATAATATAATAATATAAGTATATATATATATATATATATATATAGGTATATAATAAACCAGTAACTATTGATAAATCTTTCCTTTTATATTAAAAATAATAATGTAATAGATACATCTGTCCACTGTAACCTACTAATAAATGTCGAAATCTAAGTTAGATTTATATTTTAACGGATCGAAGTTATTATATGATTGCCGTTTAGGAAAATCACTAGGCCATGGAGAACCGGTCATAGCAACATCCATCAAAAGCATACGACATAAAATTGCCTAAAATTAAGACATTCATTAGGAAACGCTTTACGATGCATTTGAATATAAAGTGCATTGATATTTATAATATATGAATACGTAATAATAATACAAGATGGAAAAACTATGATAAATTAAAGTTTTTGAGTACATGTGTTTGTGTTATTCCGTTATCGTGACAAAATAACAGGTTTAAAGTTCGGGGTGTAATCGTAGAGTGCCTTTTACAATGCCCCGAAGTACGAGTATGACTTAGATAACGAATTGGAATACGTCTACACGCGGACTTTGTGCAGGCCATTACGCAGCAGGTGTGAGATTACGCAGTTACGTTGCATTCTGGCGTAAAGAACATATGTATACACAGGTAGCTAATATTAGATGCGAAATTTTGGCTGGTATGTCGCTACACTAAGAGACTTTAATCATATTAGTGACGCATCTGCTATATACAGGCTTGAATGTTTATATATTAAGTTCAGAAGCTAATACTTTGTGGAAATGGCGTGCAAAGCTAAAGATAATGACGTAACATGAACGTAACTAAAGTTAATTAGTAAATGTAATTGTAAGGCACTCAAGTTTGTTCGCTAGTGGTCTTTTGTTGTATCTGCATATTACTCGCTTATCGCCACTGCAGTAAACGTCATAGCAACATCAAGCATAACGTCCAATGTTCAGCCAATCATACAAATTTGTACGTTGTGGCCATGACAACCATAACCTACCCTTGTAGTATAGAGTTCACTCCGACTACTGTGATGCACGAATTGACGGTATAGTATCTTACGTAATACAGAAAGTATTGTTTGTACTAGTTACACCCGCAACTTCGTCTGCGTTCTCTTCTTTCATTTTCCTCGGCTTTGTCGTATCGTGATGTTGAATAGCCTACCTTCCTTAAAATTTGGGCTATTAAATAAAAAAATATTTTTACAAATCCGACTGGTAGTTCCAGAGATTAGCGCGTTTAAACAAACAAACTCTTCAGCTTGATATATCAATATAATATATTAATACGTGAACCAATAATTTTGTACCCCTTTTTACAAAAATTGCGCGAACTAAGGAGTATGAAATTCGGAACAGTTAAAGTTTATATAGAGGATATAATGCTTTTATAATAATACATTAATTTAATAAAAAAACATTGCACACACTACCATGCGTTTGACATACAAACACATATGTACCCAAATATATAGGTACTCTTTTGTTTATGGTTAAAGTCTGTGGTCAAAATGCGAAGAGATATTATTGGTATATAGTCTTATCGAATGTCAAAAATAATCATAATTATGATATTAATGAATTTTTGATATTAAATGAATATTACATAGTCTGTCTAATATATATTTGTGCTTTATATATTACTTATACAAACGTTCAAACTTAAGAATTAAATGAATTATGGTCGAATTTCGACTATTGGGCGACCACTAGTTAGTATAGACAGGGTGTCAAAATAACATACAGCACTGATCAGGAAACGTTGCATAGGCTACTATGGACGCTTGCAACGTAAGAGCGCTATCACTAACACGTAATCATTACTATTGTTCGTCTATGTATATAATAATATTTAATGCATAATAGCAGACAGGTTTATGAAAAAATCCTAGATGCTAGATTACGATAGTACTTATCTGTGTCACATGATTTGACCTGGTATGAGTCCATGTCCAAAGCTTTAGTTAGAATAAACGTTAACGTAGTGTTGTTAGGGCATACATTGATCGTCCGATAATGTTGTCAGTTGATTGACAGCGTGCGCCCACCGGAGAAAGGGGCTTATGTAACACGATGTTAATTATATGCGACTCGAAAATGAGTCGCGTGGAATGATGTGATAACTCGTGGTACCAGTTCATCGCACCTGTGCCTATGACCCAAATCAGTACTGCGTATTTGTAGAGCAGATTGATTGTGGATGCTCTTACATCGCCGGTATTAGTGTTTGCATGAATTATAGTGACAAGGTACGTATAGAATCTACTGGGTCGTTGTTAGTCAGTTTTTTTTATACTACCTCGGGAGGCATACGGCCCACCTGATGTAAAGCGGGTGCCGTAGTCTATTAACGCTTGCGATATATTAAGTATCACTCGCGCGATGCCTCCTCTGCTGCTTACACAGCAACTCCTTGGGAGCTTACTGGTGACTTCACTCCCACGCAGGAACACAAACTAGGGAGTTATTATTTGGCTGCGGTTTTCTGTGAGGTGGAGGTACTTACCGATCTAAAATGGTTACTGTATCCTATAAACGCTTGTATTAAACCAGGTTTGCTAACACATCCTTAGGAGCTTACTGGTAACTTCACTCACTCGTAGGAACACAACAACCCTCCAGGGAGTAGTTATTTGGCTGCGGTTTTCTCTGACATGCATTGATGTTATCCTACATCTCTAAAATATCCAGATCAAGAGAAATAGACACGTGCACCAATATTGTGATGTGTGGAAATCGAATCCACAAGCCTTGGTGTTATAGTAGCCATTGGTAACTATGGCCTTTCCATAGAACCCGTATGAGTATGATCAACTGTGTGTTGTGCGCCTTAGTAAAAGTTATCTATACAGATAAAAAAATGAGTGTCTGTTGTAATATTAAAATAACCGCTTTTTACTAAATGCATATGGATATATACACGGTACATATGCCAAAATTAATATTTTTACAATTTTTGTCTGTCTGTTTGTTCCGGTTAATCTCTGAAACGGCTGGACCGATTTTGACGGGACTTTCACTGGTAGGTAGACGACTGTTCAGAGCACAATATAGGAATGGAAAAAAAATAACCGCTTTTTACTAAATGCGTATGGATATATACACCGTACATATACCAAAATGAATATTTTACAATTTTTGTCTGTCTATCTGTCTCTCCGTCTGTCTGTTTGTTCCGGCTAATCTCTGAAACGGCTGGATCGATTTTGACGGGACTTTCACTGGCAGATAGCTGATGTAATAAGGAGTAACTTAGGCCACCTTTATTTTAGAAATTTTATATATTTTTATTCTATCTATCTATAACTTCACGCCAAATCCCTTACGGGGTAGGCAGAGAGAACCGAGCGCCACGCGACTCGATCCTTACATACCTCACTCGCTTCTTTCATATTCATTGCTCTTTTCATGCACGCTCGCCGGTTTCTAGGGCTCCTGACATCACCTTCTGATAGAACACGACCAATCTGGTCATGATAGGTAAGTCTTGGCCTTCCTCGGCTCCTACATCCTTCCACTTTTGCATTGTATATCTGCTTCGTCATTCTTTCATCCTGCATTCTTTCTACATGTCCGAACCAACGGAGCATGCCTCTTCTTATTTTAACACCGACGCTCTCTTTCAGACCAACTCTGCTTCTAACCTCATCATTGCGGATACGGTCTGCAAGCGTTATATTTTTATTAATATAAATAAATAATAAAAAAAAACTATTCCGCGCGGACGAAGTCGGGGGTACAGCTAGTTTGTAATAAAAATCCTCGTGTTTTGAGTATATTTATATCGTTTAAATTGTACAAATCTGTAGTAAACATCGAGGTAAACAGAAGATTGATGTGGTGACAAAACTTATGATAACAACTGTAATATATTTTATATAGTAACTTTTTTTTGCCATTATACTATTTATATCGTGTGCTTATTATATTGATTACTTTACTGCTCCGTTGATGTATTTGCTTATATCGAATTAATTATTAACTTTAACTTCTATTGTTATTTGTAAAATTGCATTATTTTGCAGACGTGTTTGTTTGTTTGAACGCCCTCTAATCTCTGGACCTAACAGTCGGATATATTTTTTTTCATTTGATAGCTTAATTATTGGGGAAGCATATACACTATAGAGCATCCCGTTACGTGGCGGTGAAGTCACATAAATATATATAAATTGCAAATAACTTGTTTCAAATCCAGCCAGGGGCTTCATCCTGTTAATGTCAAGTCGAATTTAAATATTTTCTATACAACGTTGCTAGAGATACAATGAGTATCGCTCGCGCGCTGCCCCCATTGTTGCTGTCACGGCAACTCCTCACTGATAACTTCACTCAATCGCAGGAACACAACAACCTTCGATCTATTGTATATATATGTATTATATATATATATCTATCTAGTTAATTTATCCTGTGATAAAAAGCTGTCACAAACTATATAATTTGTTTTTACTATTTGTTTTTCATACCTTCATATAAATAAATTAAGTAGTTTAAGTTTCAGCTGTCGATGCTTTTAAGAAAATATTGTTATTAAACTTTAAAATTTTAACATTATTGAATAGATTATATTTACATAAACCATACATCACAATAATTAGGGACAGATCGCTAAAGTAACTTATGGCTTAAAGTCCCGTGTCGTTAAAGGTTCAAATAAAAGCACTAGTCCTAGACTTTGCGTTACGTATTACCGTATGTCTTAACCTGGTTTGCGTCGCCCCGCTTCCTTTGGGTCGCTTCGTCTCCTATAAAGCCTTCCCGGCTAAAGGTTCCAAGATGTCTCAAGAAGAATATCTGGTCAGTATGAGTCTGATATAATTAGTACGGTCGGCCGTAAGGATACTCGTAAGAGTTCACCATCTCCCATCCAAACGGGTCCCGAGAACTACTAATGCACGATTTCAGTGGATGAGTCCCTTTTTCTGGATGGTCGTTGGGCGTAGTAACAAAATAAGTCCAATCGTAAGTCAGAAGCCGTGCCCGGGACCACTGCTGAACAGCAGTCGCCACGTACAAACATTCACAGCTCGTCTTTTAATTGTTTTTAAAGTGAATTAAAGTTTAACGGAATTATATTACTAAGTAATATCCTTCCGTACATCTTTTTTTTGTGACCTTACAAAATACAACATTAATAATTGAAATTATGAAAAGTTATAAATTTAAACTATACATTCCGTTTGTTTAAAAACAGGCAAAGAGCACTATGTGAAATTTTAGTAATGATGAACAGACGAACATCATAAATGACTTTAGCGCGAAGATTTGTACGAAATTATTCGATAACTTTTATTTTCCAAAGTATAACATTCACTTTTATTCTGTAAAAATTAGACAGTCACATATTACGTAAATCGTGTCTCCAAATTTCATTACTTAGTATTCGAAATAGTATCACTAAGTTTGCATGGAGCACGCTTGAGGGACACTTCTATTAAGCGACCGTAATCAGCTCTATTCAGCCCCTTAATGCATAGTCCATTGTTATCATATCTACAGATTTCACCTGTCAATGTTACAGCTTACCTAACATTGATTCGTTTAGTTTAGTTTATATTGCGTTCGTATCATAAATATAATCATAAAATGATAAGTAGTGGTCCCCTTTTGTGACCGGCCACTCTTTCACATTGATTGAATATATCTCCTCTTCTTCTTCTTACCATTATCCCGTTACCTAATTAGGATTAGGATTGCCGGCTCCCGCTACCGAAGCCTAAGGATTTGGCGAATATACTGATTATCCCTTGGAGCTACAGCCGTCAGACCTCCATAGGCCAGAGGAACAACCTTTCTTAGGTTAGGTCACACGTCTTCCGAAATATAATTTCTTGGGTTTGCAGCTTCCTCACTATGGTTTTCTTCACCGTGCTAGTGATAATTACAAATATGTACATAAATCCGAAAACACGAATTTAGTGATACAGGATTTGAACCGGCGACCAATTGGTCAATAAATGAAATGAAAAAGTCGATTCTTTATCTACTGGGCTATCACAGCTCATACCTATACTACGAAATAGCCCGGTAGCATAGTTATCAACTCGCCCGAATTCTATTGCGCTGAAACTTTTTAATATGCAGTCGCGTAACAAACTTAAAGGAACTTACGCCATTTGAAGTTTCGTAAAATTAGCATTTTGCTCGCGACAATAAAAATATATAATATACATAATGCGTGTAAAAGTAGGCAGAGTAAATTATATTATATAAGCTGTGTTACAGTTAACTTGCAGTCTTACAATAACATATTGTTGCAAATAAATTATATTTTTGGCACCCTAAAACGCTTGCAACCTCTGTGTTGCAAAACAATTGCATCTGTCCTTGGTGCCTTTTCTACATTTTTTAACAGGTAGGTTAACAAACAGTGAATGAATCTGTACAGTAATCAAGAGTAATCTACACGCAACAAGTTGACTACTTTCTAATTAGGTTCGAACAATTTGCCACACGTCCTTGCCCCTAAGCAATAAATAACACGAAATGCCAATTTTTACTACATAAAAGCTATAATCATCGCTGCCACCTTACATGACATGTGAAGGTGAATTTAGTTTGGTAGAAGCAAAGGTATAATAGACCCACAATAGCCATCGAGTGCCCACGTTGCTTACTATTTATTATAAATTTTGCAACATCAAAAGACACGTCCGCTGGTTGTTACGCTACGTGTTCTATTATTTTTACATCAAACTTGACAATTTCATAATAAGTGAGACCTTGGTTGAGAACTCTTTGAAACCTGCTATCCGGTGACGGGCTTCTGCCAGCGATAATGGTTCTCTTATCGGCTATTATCAAACCTCATCAATCACTAAAAATGTATAGCTTGGTGTTTTATAGCTCTGTTTTAATGATGTTATTGTTGCTGTAGTGAGAGTAGATTTGTAATACTTGGAATTGTATGATAGATATTATGTCATTCAATTATTTAAAATATGACCCAGCGATCATTGTCAAATCGGGGCTATCCAAATGCATTCTATTCTAATTCAACCAGTAGGAATGCATTAACTGTTGCAGCGATTGATGGACAGTCTCATTTAGGTACGCTACGTCACTATCTGCCCGTGTGTTCTATATACACACTGCCCGTGTGTATATAGAACACATGGGCAGACATAATTTATGTTCAGTGACGTGAGTGCACATTTTACGGAGATTTACGTTACTTTGGTGTTTACGTTTACATAGACAAGTATGAAAGTTTAGCCGCGCCTCTAACGGAACGTCTTGTAAACTCACTATTCCTTACAAAATTATCAAAGCGAACGCAGTGGAACGGAAATCTTTGTAAAACTCGCACTCTGAAGAAATCTGTCTATTTTATTTCGTCCATAATTCCATATTTGTGTAATGACAATGTGAATAGATACCGAATTCAATAAGGACGGGTTCACTATTTCATTTACAAGTTGTTATAAAAGTTGCCTGTGTTTTCTTAACTTCAACGAATCATTAACACTCTTCTCTTCACTCTCTTCAACTTCATATTTTGCTCTCCCTTTGTCTTGGAAACCTGAAGACATGGTACTCACGCGTCATTACAGTAATATGCGTTACACTTATTGGAACTTATTGCATACTATTTTTATAATTGCATTTTTTTACTTTACCACGTCGCTTGCCCTTCAATCTTGATAACCTCGCTTAGCTTTCTCTCCGTGTGTGTGTCCGTTTCGGAAATTCGGAAAACGTACCTGTGTGACTATTTACATTACGCCATAACACGACGTTATGTCACAGTGCATATACTTGGATAAATCTAGTAAGATACCTTGAAACGCTCCAAATCGTCGTACACACACACAGACACGTACCGCCATAAGGTTCTAAGCGAAATTTGTAGTTAAATCAGCCGTGACTGAGAGTGGTCACGTTTTACGTTTGTTTAAAGCGCCAATCACTGTTCGTGATTGTAAAGAATGACTACCCTAACGCTAAAAACTCAACCATCGGTGATTATGTCAAAAAAGACATATAGGTATATATAGTATGACAATTGGATGGCTTGGATAGCTTGACGGCATCATTGCACGTGTCAGTTAATCGGATTCGCAGGTTAAACAAAGTCGGCCTCAGTCTATCAGATGGGCTAAACTATCTCGAGCTTCTTTGCGGAGGGCTTGATAAGTCTTTGGTCCCGGCTGTTGCCAATAGGTCCCAACTCTCCGACTCCTTGAGGCCGTGTTCTCAAACCAAAACAGTGGTTTGTTTGTTATATCTTTATTGTATTGTACATAACACTGATATACCTTCAAATTAGAAAAAAAAGGAAGTGTGCAAAGGGTAATAAATAAAATAATAAAGCCTAATTTACAAAAACTTGGTAAGCGAATAATGCTACTAATAGTGCTTATATGCATTAAGTATGTACGTATATATATTTATTACGTATTAGTACACGTCTTTATTCAAGTTACCGTGATAATGTTATCGAACAGATATCCTTTTAAACCTACATCCAATACAAAGATTTCTTTAGTAAGGGACCAATGAATTCTTTTATACAAGCAATTAGTTAAGAGCAATTATGTGACTAATAAACATTTCATGCAATTTAAAATACTCGCATATACTATATTATTTTGAATGGAGCATTCATAAGCCTGGGATTGATCATTATGGGTTATTGAGGTTAAAGTTGTTTTCGTACACATTATTGTTAAATCTATAAAAATCGGCCAAGTGCGAGTCGGACTCGCACACGAAGGGTTCCGTTCCATTATCTATAAAAACGGCAAAAAAAATCACGTTTGTTGTATGGGAGCCCCCTTAAATATTTATTTTATTCTAGTTTTTAGTATTTGTTGTTATAGCGGCAACAGAAATACATCATCTGTGAAAATTTCAACTGTCTAACTATCACCGTTCATGAGATACAGCCTGGTGACAGACGGACGGACGGACGGACGGACGGACGGACGGACAGCGGAGCCTCAGCAATAGGGTTCCGTTTTACCCTTTGGGTACGGAACCCTAAAAAGCGTGATAGTTTGTTTGATTGTTTATTTGAACGCGCTAAACTCTGAAACTACTGGTCGGATATGATTTTATTTTTTTGCATATGATTGGCCAATTATCGACGAAGGTTATCGGCTATTCAACAGCACGATACGACGCTGAAGAGCTGAGGAAAAATAAAGAAAGTAGATAAAATGATTTCTACGGAATACTGGGATACGCGCGGGCAAAGTCGCTGGGTGCAACTAGTAGTAATGTAAAGGAAGCTATTCTAATTTACAATTTATTTACATCATGTTTTTTCTCAGTGATTCGTCTGTTGAAATCATTCGCGATTGCCACTTACTGGTCGTTAGTTCATTTGAGTTGATCATTCATAAAACTACGTTATCTGTGGGTCAATACTTGGTGACTGCCACACTGTGCCACATGTGATAGTTTTGTAGTGCTGTTTGCGAATATCTCAAACGATGTGACTCCTATTGTTATTGCAATAGAGTTCAGAAATGTATCGCTAATTTCCTAACATCCTCGGACACTTGATTTATATGTTATAAGCTACAGAATAGTGCTCTTTAATAGGTAGTCATTTCTAACTTTTAACAGCCAGTCTAGTGGCTGTGTCGCTTAGTCCTTATTCATGGATATGTATAGGACATAGGAATGAATGGAAAAGGTAGAGCGATAAAAGAAGAAGTGGGAAGAGACATAAAATTCGGCTTGTATTGGTAAAAGGATTGTATTTCATTAGTTTCGGAAAATACTATAAGGGAGACACAGAAAGACAAGAAAAGGGAAAATTCGAACATTAATGCAGTGCACTAAGTCACATAAGGCGATGTTACCTCTAGTTTAAGTGCCCTAAATCCTATAAATAATATTAGCTAAATAATGTGAAATCTGTGTTGGAGAGACTTGATTTTTTTTTAGTTTTCCATTGACAATGTCATAATCACGAAAGAAATCCATAGTACACAATATAAAAAAATGACAAACTGAGACTTATCTAATCTGTGTAATCAGTTAAGAATAGCTCTTAATGCGTGCGTTTAAAAGGCATTGTCGGCAATTTATGGATACCGTATAAAACCATGATGACAATAGTTGTAACGGCGTATTCGATACAAGTAATAAAGAGTTATGGTTTATGAGCGATTACTTTGTTATAATGAAACTATAAAATATAAAACTTTTATACGAGCAAACGTGTATATTTATGTTAGTCGTGTCTGTAACAATGCTAGATGGTAAACAAAAGCAATACTTTTATGGCGCTCTCAGGGATCTGACGAACACGAAAAATCGTGTAAAAAACGCTATCAATCAGATTAAGAGAAGCGTAATGTTCCACGAAAATAATTATTCGAGCAGATTTTTTGTATTGTACTCGTATGTACATAATTTAAATAGGAATTATTCTACTTGTTCTGTCTAGCGTTACATATTTTAGCTAGACCTACTTTCAATTCTAATAAAGATTTCGTATTCTAGCGTCATTTCGTAGACGTTTTCAATAATACTCAGCAAAATGGCTATGCCCGCGACTTCGTTCGTGCAATGTATCTGAATATTAAAAATTTTTATACGCATACAATGAAAAATGCAAAAAATTCACGAGTAACAATAAAAAAGGTTTTAAAATCTACATTTGCAGTTTTATTGAGTTCGTTTGTGAATACTTAGTAGTTACTTGTGTTGAATCACAACAATTCAAAAAAGTGAAGCGGTTTACATCACCGGGCAGACTATAGGATTGGTCCTGCATCATGGTTTTATATATAAATCAGTTCATCTAATCTGTGGATTTTGCAGGAGAGTTAATTTTTGGTAATAAAATGATTGAGATATTAAAGCTCCAGAATGAATTAAATATTTTTATATAAAAAAATATTTGACATTAATTATTATAAATTTAATTTGAAAGCTAATAATGATGAACAATGATTCAGTGTTCTGTCGTATGGTAGCGATAAAGTCGGGGTTTCCCAGTTGAATATAAGTACGTGTCTCTGAAAAGAAATAAATTTAACCATTACTTACACTACGTCTAGGAACATAAGACTTACGGAAACTACACACTAGCCGAAACTAACAGGATAGAGTACTAAACCGAAACTTGATTTATACTGAATTAAAACTGTACTCTAAAACTGAAGCTAATCCAGATTTATATGAAGCCTAGATAGATCCAGTTAGGTATAGTTCAGCTTCGGAATCAGTCGATTTCGACCTGATTTTGTACAATACCTAAAACGGACCTGCGCTTTACCTAAACACCCAATAAAAACAAGTTGTCCATTGGGTGGTTCTCCCTTGAATTTACACCATTTAAACGGTGCGATGCCAGTATACTTGAGAAGTTTCTATGACTTCATTTTTGCTTTTGGAATTGGCCCTCATTATTAACAATTTATCAATATTTCAAAAGTATCAACATTAAGGCTTATCTTCTTCAACATGTGTTTTTCGTAATACTTAGCGAACGAAAATAATCTAGTGAAACAGATCACTCGAACACTTCAATAACTTCATACATTAACTGTTCCATAAGAATCATTAACGGAGCAGGAGCTATTATGACGGAGTTGTTTGTAACCTCCTCCTCTCCTCCTTTGACACAAAGGCTCCTGAGTCCGATTCAAACAAATATTTCTGTACGTGTCTGTTCGTCTTTGTCCGTGTATTTTAAGAGAGGTAGGGCCGTCAAAGCAGTCCGTCTGGGGAAGTGCCTCCAACTTATAGAAAATCGTAGCCAAATAACAACTCCCTGAAGTGTTGTCATGTTAGCGGCATCGCGCGAGCGATACTTAATGTATCGCTAGCATTTATAGGTATAAGCATAACTGTAACCACTTTACATCATAAAAAGAATACAACGAAAGCCCTCCCCATTTTTGTTTTCTTAGTGAGGTCAATCTAATAGTGTATTTGCTTAATCAATTTAAAAATTCTCAACACACCTCTTTTTGTTTTCTCCCGATTCCCATCGAAAAATCCTATAGGTTGGCTTGGGATATGAGCTATTATTGTACGAAATTCATGACATATTTTTTTGCCTTATCTCGGTATATAGGTATCGCGTGTATGCCGATTTGACAGTTGAAAAACTAATTTGCCTACCAAAAAAGTAGTGTTACCAAAAGCTAAACGAGTTATGTTTTGTAATTTTTATATTAATGAAGCATAATTATTTCCGGATGACAGACGATGACAGATGAGCTCTACATGAAGATAAATGACATCAAAATGTGAGTTGTCAGGCTCATGTCACTTTCGCATCATTTCTCTATCTGTGGCGTGCTTCTGGGACGAATTTTCCGTGATATAAAGTTATTATAAAGATATCGTTATGTTTGCACTTACAATTTTTTAAAGAGAATATAGCTCATCAAATCCACCCGTCTGGGGAAATACCGCACAGAAAACTGCAGCCAAAAACAACTGCCTTGAGAGTTGTTGTGTTACTACGTGTGAGTGAGGTCAGCGGTAAGCTTCTAAGGAGTTGCCGTGTGAACAGCAGAGGTGGAATCGCGCGGGTGATACTTAATGTATTGCAAGCGTTAATGGGCTACGGTAACTACTGTAAATGGGCCGTATGATTGTTCGCCTCCCGACGTTGTATAAAAAACGATGATTTCTGTAACATTACACTTTATTATCGCACTGCTAGGCCCTCTTTTAAATGGAATTTAGTTCTGAAGTGGAATTTAGTTCTGAAGTGGAATTTCTGGTTCACATAGAAAATACCTAGCTGAAGGGTTCTTATACTGGGACGTTAATTTTCAGGGATGGCTCTGTACCTTCCGGTTGTCGTCCTGATGATGACGTCCATCTTATTTTTATCCTGTTAATATTTACCGTAGTGATAAGGCTTGACATTATAGTCTTATAGGCAAACTTACTTTATTAGATTTACAACATACCGTTTAACATCAACACAGTGTTTGTTATTTGTTGCTTGCATACCTGAAATAAAAATAAACATTATTTAATAAATATATATAAAACAGAATATGGCAGGCAGTTGGTTAAAATGTTACAAAATATTAAGACAGCGCTGAAGTGCAGATTTTGTCCATTAACAAATGGATAAATTGAAAATTAAAATAACCAATTGCGTAAGGCAGGCAGAAAATTAAGTATCAAATAGGTTACAAACATATGGTTTCAGGTTGAGATTCTCTGAAATTATATGTTTGTAACGAGTGATGGCACCCAGAAGAGTGAAATTCATATTTAATTTGTTGTGTGTCAGTTCATATCATTGGTCTTTTACATTATCTTGCTGGTATATGAGATAATCTTGTGTAGACTCACGATCGCTTTTAATTACAAATGAAATTGAAGTATTTTTCATTAGGTGTCTCATGCACGAAAAGGAAAAGCAGAGTGTCATTGTTTAGATTTATTAATTAACCTCTGCTACAAACATAACAACTTCATAGGAGCTTACTGGTAACCTCACTTAATCGCAGGATCACTATAACCTACGGAATTTTTATATCGGCGCGATTTTCTGTAAGGTGCAGCTACTTCCCCAGTCGGGCTACTTTGATGCACCGTACCTCGCTTAAAAACACCCACATCGAATAGATATGAACACAAATGTTTGTCCTGTGTAGAAATCGAACTTAGGAGCGTTGGTGTTAAAGTATTTCTAACTACGAGTATGGCAACACCGGGGCTGTCATATTATAGTAGAATTATTGTAATTATTCGATATATAATTAAACTCGTGTTATGCCTATTGTAATTCAGGTGACTCATAATTACGTTTTCGATTAGAGATGTGATGGAAAGTGATAATATCTGTCCATACAGTCATTAATAAAATCATATAGGGTCTACCAAGATTTCCCTTGGAGTTTATGTCTCATTTGCATTTTAAATTAAAACATTTTCATAAACTAATTAAGTATCAAATTACGACTATATGAAACCAATATGATAGTAATAATTATTTAATTAAATGCAAATTATCAATCTCCACAATTATAACCATCACAAATCTCTATTTTAGAACTAATTTACATCTTTAAAAATAATCTATCTGGACCTATATACCTGTGTTATTTTTAGTATACCCGTAGATGTATACTAAAAATAACACAGGGCCTTCGCTAGGTCAAATGTATAACATCAGGTTTAGTGATTGGGTAATGGGATGCATATTTACCTAAAGTTTTTTTTTATATCAGCTCAGCATCGTGGCTCCGCTTCGCCTGATGGTAAACGAAAATCTTAATCGCTGCGGCAACTGACAAAAGACTACAGTATCCTGTCAGTTGACGCTGCATGCTGCTGGCCCGCAAGCGCTTCTTCACGCTTCGTTTGAAGGATCCCATATTGTAGGAAGTAGGAAACACAAGTGCTGGCAAGGCGTTCCACTTTTTAATGGTACGACAGAGATGGGAGTTGTCGAACTTTTTAGTATGCGAAGAAATATTCTCAGCAGTTAAATAATGACTTCGCAAGCCTGCACGTGTGGTTCTATGACGGAAGTGAGAGGGTGGAATAAGGGAAAACAATTGTTCAGAGCACTAACCATAGTAAAGGCGGTAAAATACGTTTAGCGAGCCAAAGTCCCTATGAAGTTGAAGAGGTTATGTCCCTACGAAGTTGAAGAGAATGATTTAATTCCTGATGCTATAAAAATATGGAAGTGACTTTTTAAAATAATTAATCAAACTTCAGGTGATTATGCTACAGCTTCGAATATCTGTTCTCTAATTTTGCCGCACCATGAAAATAATAGTTCGATTGTGATAATGGTATGAATAAACAACGCCATTTTTTCGGGGAACGTAGAGTTTTGCTTCTTTGCGCTACCTATACATTATTATACAACATTAATTATTTACCTAAATCTAACCCACGTCACAGCTATCAAAATATAAAGAAACCTAGACCTATACACAAGTAACTAGAACTATAATAAAAATATATAGGCAAGTATATTTTTTATTAATCGTAATAAAAAAGGTATTAATTCAAATCATTGCTTGTGTCTTTGACAATAGAAAAAAGTCATTAAAATAACTCTTTCACTGCATTTACGCTTCACGTCAGGTTCCTTGCGGGGTAGGCAGACAGAACCAAGTACCACAAGATCCTTATACATCTTCCTGCCATTATATTTTTTAAATAATACTTATCTTTGCACTAACGATTATTTGTTAATATTTTTCACTACATAAAGTAAACCATTCTCAGTGCGACTATAAGATGAGAGTACGTGAAGAAAAATATAGGAATTGTGAACTGCGCACAGTAATGGTATAAAAAAGTTTAAAGGCGATCGTCCTTAAAAATAAAATTATAAATTGGTCATTAATAAACGACTGAAAATATCTACGAACATCAATTTCAAATTCTAATATTAATAAGTTCCAGCTTACCGATATTACAACATTATTTTTATATTGAGGGCTTTTGATAAATGTGATGCGTGATATTGTAAACGCGAAGCAATAGCAATGGCGACGTTGTTGCCGAGTACTTGTGTTCCATATTGCGCAGGAGTTGGAACACACGTCTTGAATTCACTACTTACTATAGTATCGCAAGCTAGCGTACGTGTACACCAAGTAATAAACTCATGGTATGTTGACTAGCGGCTGCTCAAACAATTTGTCTTGTGATGACATCTAATTTTAAGATCAGGACGACACGGCGTCACGTAATATCAATATGCCGACGCAAAAGGTTAAAGTTCTTCAACTAGCTAATATTTATGTAAACAAAATCCATTTATAGAGTAGCCACCGTTTTTATTTGAACTAACGATGCTTTGTTGGCCTTCGAGCATGATATGGGATGCACCGCTGTTGTTTTTACATACCTTCCACCAATTTATCGAAAACGCAGCCGAACTATGCTAAAACCATATTCTACGCTACTAGTTATAGGCTTTGGGGTAGCGCGCCTGATATTTGCTTCTGTTGCTTCCTCAAATTATTTATTCATGTTTTCGTTACGTCATCTATAATTAGATATAGTATTACTTCAACGACTCTTATGGGAATGGCAGTAAAATGTTGTTATAGAATATTTGGAATATAAAACACTTGAAATACTATGGATATGAATAATTGCAACATATGGAATATCTGATGACATCTGGTGATTCAAACTTTTATGTTTTTTGAATTATTATATTGTTTGTATGATTCTTCACCAGTTATTGAAAATATTTAGGTAACCTGAGTTTAACTTTAGGGTGAACTGAACTCAGGTTTAGGGTGAACCTACCTGAGTTTCGGTCACAAATACATATTTAACAAATAAATTCATCACCACAAGAAACGATTGCCTCTAATTTACCTATCTAGTAAGGTACTATCAAAGTCTCGATCAAAATATCAATTAAGGATTTCGTTTAGATAAAATAGAACGTCGATTGCTTTATTTTAGTCTTAGACAGTAATTCCGTGTCTTGCGGCGCTCAAGTCTCTGCCTACCCCGTAAGGGACCTGGCGTGAAGATATACATACAGTAATAATATATATATATATATTATATTTTACACAATAAAGCATAGCTTATGCCACTTGACGGCGCATAACTTTCTATAAATGGATCAATTTTCAGAGTCGGATTACTATTGTAGATTATCTTGTATGTACAAAGTCAAAGATAAAGTTGATATTTTTAGGGATCAAACAGTACAGCATCGGAAAGGAAATATCCCTTATAAGATATTTCACGCGTCTGCCTGTACATATTTAACATACAAATGTGTAATTTATACACAACTTTTTATTTTGTATGTTACAGTCTTATGAATTTCGATAAATACTTTCTTATGTAATGCCTACAATGTATAATCGACACTTCCAAATTTTAAATTTCCATCCTTAGCAGCTTGGGCGGATCGTTGACGAGTCAATTTGGGCATTGTCTTATGTTGGTTAGTTATAATTATTTTTTTTATTCACTTTAACATACGTAGGTACTTTGCAACGTCATTCTTATTATTTTTTAGCCTACCACATTCTTTATTTTATGTATATGGGCTTCTTTTAAAGTTATATTGAAATAGTGCAATATTTGAACTGAAAATTCAATATTGTGTATTTGTCCACGTTTTGTAGGAAAACAATAGAGATCAAACACAAATGGATATCGTAAAATTACACTTTTGATCTTAATCGATTTTACTGTTAGTTATCAGCGATAGAAAAAGAAAATGTAAGCCATAAGAATCAAACAAAGAACTCCTCAGGGCTAGAGTCGATTGACCTGAGTTTTAGTCACAAATACATATTTAACTAATAAATTCGTCATCACAAGTATTGATTTCCTCTAATTTACCTATCTAGTAAGGTAAATCAGGGATAATTGGATGTTTAGCAACAAGTACCTCAGAGACCGTTCTCAATTCTTTCGTTCGATTCTTTCTTCACTAACACTCTTATGCAGCCGCACAGAATGATAATGAGACCGATTAGCAGTCGACGAGATCTTAAAGGGAATTGTGAAAGGGGCTTGTCCCTATGTCCAAAGAATTAATTAGCGCTGTGCTCAGATTGCAAATTAAATGTGTTAAAACTAGTCAAAAGCATTACGAAACCGGAGATAAACATCATGATTTAATTTATAACGATTACGAATAGGTAACTAAAATTGTAGCTATAGTAATTATTTAACGTCTGCTGTTTTTAAGCGTACGCTATTTATTCAGTTTGTCGAAATGAACGTAGTTATTTGACGTGTAGTTTTCTGATACAATCCATACTTCTTGATGCTTGACGATCGCAAACTCATTTAAGGCTAAGCTTGTAGCCGTTTATTGAAGGATATTTTTATTAGTATAAGGTGCATTTGAATTGTTTTATTTTGCTTGCAATAAGGACGCTATTGCGATTTTACCCTTTTTTGACTACAAATATATGAAATGCTTTCTTACTAAATAGTAGCTAGGGTAGAGAACCAAAACATCACTTACCGGTGCCCACCCTGATAATTAACAAAGGAAGCGATAGGTAGGGCATACCAAAGCATCCGTCTGGAGAAGTATCTATGACCTATGAAATACCCTACGGAGAGATTTTGCATAGTAACTCAATTCACCGCTATTGGTTGGGGGTAAAGTAGAACGCGCAGCTCTTATCGGCTAGTTCTCGAATCAACACCCTCCCTTTGGTCAGTAGGTTCGAATCGCTGAGATATTTAGGGGCTATAACACAACGTTTTTGTGAGTACGGAGTGCCTTCATGCGCAGTCAAGTGGTCCATAGTTTGTATGGTAGACAGATAGTGATTCTTTTTCCTTCTTGCATTAGCCCCCTTATATCTTACACAGAAACTCTTCAAGAGTTTTCACTAATATGAACACAACAAAGCCCTTTATAGTTTTAATTGGCTGCGGTAAGGATGAAGTACTTTCAATATATCACTTATTCATATTTATCCTTCACCAGACCTTTTTCTAGCCAACGTTTCGTTGATTCATAAGCAACCACTATTTTAAGCGGCTGTCACTGTCAGACTGCTCTCTGCATGCACGAATTTGCTGACTATATCGGCTATGTCGACAACTTCTGTTCTCCATCCAACTTGACTCCCAGCTGTGTAAAATAACCCGGAGGTGGCTATCCTAGATAGCTGGTCTAGTGGCTGCTTTACTCTACTTCCAAGATAGCCAGTTGCGGTTACGACACTTGTGGACACATACCTATCGATATTATGTCGTAAATGCTACAACACACGTCGCTTGTGTTGTTTTAAAACCATCGTTGTAAACTTAGTTGATGAAATTGTATTACAACACCCGATTAAGCATTTAATGCAAATAACAAGTTTAAGACAACACAAATAAAAGAAAATAGAAATAAGTTAATTTGTTCAAATATCGTACGGATACGTAATAATATTCAGGCATTTTACTAGGTAAGTACCTAATATTACAGTCATGTTCACATGCAGTGAATGTCTGTAAGCTTGTGCCAATTTGTTGGTATTAAAATAAACTGTAATGCATCATAAAATTTAAGTCAGAATTGAACCGCGCTCATGGTTCAATAAATATAAAGTATTTTTTGGTGAGGGTCAAGTGTGATATCAAATGCAGTAAATGCAAAGAAGTTCCAAAAAGTAAATATATACATACACACATATTATCACGCCTGTTGCGGTAGACAGAGACTATGGAACGCCAGGTGCACCAATCCAAGCACACACGCCTCGCTTCTTCCACACTCATCAACCTCTTCATGCAGGCTCTTCAGTTTTGGTTTGATAATTTTTCAACACATCACCAAACTGATCTACATGTGTGCGTCTAGGGCGAACCCTACCGATATATCCATTCACTCTTGCCTGATACGCTTCTTTCGTAACTCTTTTGTCGTTCATTGTTTCTAAATGACCGAACCATCTGAGCATACTCTTTTAAATTTTTGTCACTACATCATCTTTCATTCCACATAGTTCTTGAATAGTGCTATTTTTTACTCTATCAATCATTTTCACTCTACACATACTCCTCAGCGCTCTTATGTCTACACCGTTCCCCCCACTTTCATGCTTCTTCAGCCATACCCATGTTTCACTGCCGTAAATATATCACATATCAAAATAGGGCAAAATACAACAATGATATTATTAAGGCACTTTACTATAGCGCTCGGTCTAGCCGACAATGGTTTAATATAGGTTATATTGATATATATCAGCCCTGTGCGCTTTCATCCATCGCTTTCCAGCCATCTTCACCAGATAATCTTATACACATGCATACGATATACATAAGATATACATAATTATTATATTACTAGCCTTGGTTACAGCTTGCGCTATTGTTTAGACTTGGCCCCATATACGGTTACATTAACCTAGTCACGGACCAGCCAGAGCAGCAGAGTAGAATGCAGGAACATTCCGATAATAATACTTTGATTTATATGTTCTAATAACAATAGTGTAAAACGAACACGTAACTGAAGTGCCTTTTTGTAGTGAGATAACCATCGCATTATTGCCTGCCAGTTATGCAATTAAGCCATTCGCTCATATTATTTCAATATTTGCGAAAACCATGTGTGCTAAATGTTCATTGCGAGGACTATAACTACACACATCAAAAGTGTCTAGGGATCAACATATATTTTTGCAATAACTTTTCTCCTGATTGATATTAATTAAAATTTTCTTTAAGGATTCATCAAATAAAGTGTTTTCGTTTGTCTACAGTAACGATAAACCAAGTCACCTTTGCATTAATAAAGAAATTTGCCATTTTCATAATAAAGGGATTTTTGACATTTGAACCACTAACATTAAAGTTCGAAAAAAAGACTGAAATAACAGTTTTCTTTAAAATTTTATTGGGTAACTTAAACAATTAATAATCCGTGTTTCTACCGCGAATACTAACAACACAAGAACATCGGTTTGGCATACTCAAAATGAGTTCATCCAAATCACGCTGTGGAATGGCCGCCCATGTTCGTTGCAACAACAAAAAAAGGTCTTCTTGCGACTGGATACCCTCCATATTCGGCAGAGCTCTTCTCTGTAGCATATCCCATGCATGGACACGGAGACAAGACCGATACATTCAAATCACAACTCGAAGAGCTCCAACAATAACCGCCATGATGTTAGCCGTGACGCTTCATCACTCTTCAGGGAACTTAATCAGCGACCAAACAGTCAGAAACCGCTTGCATGAAGTGAACCTTCATTCCCGAAGACCGCTAAGGGTACCTATAGCAATGCACAATCGTAGGATTCGATATCAATGGGCTCTTGAACACAGAAATTGGGCAGAAGAACAATGGCGTTTCGTGTGCTTTTTTGATGAGTCTCGTTTTGGTATGAGACCGGATACAAGACGTATACGACACTGGAGTACCCCTGGACGCCAACAGCGATTAAAATCCTGCCAGGAAGTCCATCCTTATAGTGGTGGAACCATCATGGTATGGGCGGGTATTTGGATGGGCGGAAGAACTGAGTTGATTTGGATCAGAGGCAACCTCAACGCTCAAATTTATGCTGAGACGATTGTATCAGACGTCATCGTTCCTCTACAAGTGCAAATCGGTCCCTTATTTCAGTTAATGCATGATAATGCACGACCGCACACCGCAAGAGTTGTAAGACAGACTCTCGCCGCAGCTAACATCAATGTCATGCCCTGGCCTGCTCAGTCGCCAGACTTGAACCCGATTGAGCATGCATGGGATATGCTACAGAGAAGAGCTCTGCCGAATATGGAGGGTATCCAGTCGCAAGAAGACCTTTTTTTGTTGTTGCAACGAACATGGGCGGCCATTCCACAGCGTGATTTGGATGAACTCATTTTGAGTATGCCAAACCGATGTTCTTGTGTTGTTAGTGTTCGCGGTAGAAACACGGATTATTAATTGTTTAAGTTACCCAATAAAATTTTAAAGAAAACTGTTATTTCAGTCTTTTTTTCGAACTTTAATGTTAGTGGTTCAAATGTCAAAAATCCCTTTATTATGAAAATGGCAAATTTCTTTATTAATGCAAAGGTGACTTGGTTTATCGTTACTGTAGACAAACGAAAACACTTTATTTGATGAATCCTTAAAGAAAATTTTAATTAATATCAATCAGGAGAAAAGTTATTGCAAAAATATATGTTGATCCCTAGACACTTTTGATGTGTGTATTTCATCATGTTAAATTGTTATCACCACGAAAAAAATATAAAATTATTTAAGTAATTATTAATACGGGATATCTGAAAAACAATACACAAACTAACAAATTTTACACAGGAACTCCTAAAACAACGTAATGAGCGGACAAAAGAGAAAAATCATTTACTAAGTAAACAAATATCCATAAAAGTTTGTATGGAAGATTTTCTTAGTCGTGTGACAAAAGTTGCTTAACCTGCGTGTTAGGTTGGAATGACACGCGCAGCGACGTCATTAAATTTTACAATATTGTACCGTTAAATAGTATATTGGCAAAGAAATCTAGGACAAGTTAAACAAAACAAAATTCGATGGACAGACAGGTTACCTATATCATCATACTAGCTAGATGGTAGATAACAAAGTGTTATTTTAGTATTACCATCACATCTGTAAGTTGCTAAGGTTTATGATAATACAAAATTAAAAAAAGATAACTTTGAAGATTTTATATCTAGTTGCATACATGTCGATCAAAAAAAGAATTAAAAATAACTGCATATTTATAAATGTGTATTGTTGCATAGTATAAATCCGATGCATGAATGGCAAGTCTATTAATACGATTATTATTGATGCTATTTATGAATGTTAATTAGCCGATGAGGTTGTAGAACGTGCCGTGTGAACCGGCCTTTGAAACGTATGTGTCACATCACGTAATAGTTACTTAGAAGTCTTACAACAGAGCGGTTTGATCACGATTGTAAACAAGTTGTAAACGCTGTTAATTTTTATTTTTAACTTGAATTTGCGTAGTCAAATACATTCATAGTTTATAGCAAGTCTTGCTTAAGCTAAATAAAAACACTAAAAATAATCAGTTTTGTGGATAATCTCGATCAGTGAGAATTGCTATAACGCACTAAAGAAGTAATCAACATAGCGATAACATTTATATCTGGCGATTAAACTTAAAAAAAATATGAAAAGCATATCTACGTAACGTCAATTAATAAAAGTATAATTTCGACTTCGGGGTAATTAATTACAACAACTTTATGCAACGTGGTCATTACTCTCCGCATTCAACAGGCGGGATGACAACCCCTCTTGTGACGAATCTGCACAAACAAATAACTTGACTACTCAGCGCCTAAATATCTTAGCAATTTGAGCCTACTGAATGGGAGAATATAATAACCAATAAGCTGGTAAGTGCCGCGATATTGATATGGGTAACCAATAAGAGCTGCGCGTTCTACTTGCACGACCCGTAGCGTTGAATTGAGTTACTACGTAATATCGGTCCCATAGGCTCTCCATGGTTATTTCCATACGTATTATGGAAATAACCATGGAGAGTCCGTAACCTATCTCTGCGACCAATAGGCTATGAAGTCTCTGGACCGAAAGCATAAGATTTGCCCGCGTCAACAACGCATGATTAGTTTCATAGAGAATTGGATGGTAATAAACAAATGATAAAAGTAGAATCACTGAGTTATATATGGCGCCGTGGCGACAACTACAGTTGCCTTCTAAGCAATTGGTTTGTGCAATTGTTTAGCACCTAATCGCCGAGTATATACGGCCGCGTGCGTAACGCAGGGATACCAGCTGTTCTGTTGTCCACGTATTTGTTCATGTATTAACTTTTTACATAGACTTTTTGTTTTACATTATAAGGTGATGTCAGGAGAAACCAGCGAGCGTGCGTAAGAAGAGCAATTAATGTTAGAGAAGCGAGTGAGGTTTGTAAGGATCGAGTCATGTGGCGCTCGGTTCTCTCTGCCTACCCCGCAAGGGATTTGGTGTGAAATTATAGAATAGAACTTTTTACATATTATTATGAATAACATAAATAAAATTCGACTTTACTAGTATTGGTACAAAATAAACTGTAACTCAAATTTAAATTTACAGTAACTCAATGTCTAATAAAGGCTAGATATAAAGATTATTAAAGTTTATTTACATCGACGAGCACGGTAACGCAGTGGTTAGTAACGCTACTTTGAATCAACGCTCATGGGTTCGACTCCCGCATAGGACAAACTTTTCTGTTTGTCTTGATCTGAGTGTGTTAAGAGAAGTAGGGCGCATCAAAGCCGCCCGTTTGAGGAAGTACCTTCACCTCACAGAAAACCGCAGCCACATAACTCTCTGGACGATTGTTGTATTCCTGCGAGTGAATGAGGTCACCAATAAACTCCAATAAAAAAAGGAGTAGCTACGTTAGAGTTGGCAACGCGCGAGTGTTACTTAATAGACTACATAGGCAAGTTATGTTAACGTTATTATATGTCTAAATTTTAATATGGATAATCATGGCTTTATATCGCTGAACATTTTATACGAATTTTTATAGAATGGCTGACAAACAATACGCGGAAACTAACATGTCCTACCACACACACGGCTGGTTCCCACGGCGTTACAACAGTTACAGTAATTATCACAGCGTTCATTGATGATCACTGCATTTCTTCCCAGTAGTCACCAGACGGCCTTCATGTTCTTTAGAAACGTATATCATTCTAATGGAGAAACGTCTTAGGGTTCTGGTTACGCCATGTAGGTACCTACTCGTATATGCAAATATATGCAAATGTATTACGTTTTTACTAAAAAATCTGACTAACTGCGAGTGGGATTTGTGAATGGAGAGTTCCGTACAGTTTAGGTACTTATAAATTTTTGTTAATTTATGCATTTTATACTTCAGAATTAAAAGTAAAGAATGATTATAATAACAAAAATAAGATTTAGGGTTATATCACACAACCGTCCGATTCCAAGGTTAAAAAGAATAGAAAAGAAAGCATATGCTAATAAAAAAAAGAAGCATACGAAACGAATATTATTTAATGTTTACCTACCGTACTTTTTGTACACACTAAATGTAAAATTGTAAGTTATCGTTATAATGAATTTTGTAGATTCTTTTATGAGAATAAATTTCTTTAACCATATAACTGAGTTTGATTATGGAATATTTTTGACGATTAAAACAACTGTGTCAGAAGCATCGTTCTATTGTTCCTGTAATATTTACATAATAGACATTTATCAAATTCAATTATCATTTTCAACTCCTATTGTAATAATTACATGCGCAATTTTCAAATCGATTCAAATATCAAATCGATATCATTAGTAGTTGCTGAAATATGCCACCGTGACAGACAGTTTGATACGGAACCCAAAAACGGTCGTAGACACGTGACACATTACACTACACACGACAGCGATGTTATCTCACAAAATGTTGTGTTACGGTGTAGTTGAGTGCAATAACGCTGTTAGGGTTGTCAGCTTTTTAACCCTTTGCTTCGGATAACTGATAAATATGAACATTTGAATAGAATTACACTATCTACTTAGAATTCTTTGAGAAAGAATAATAAACCACCCATATTCACCCTAGTTAGAGTGCACGTACATACTACGTTTTGGTCACAACAAGTAATTTTATTATTGGAAAAATATACTAATTAATAGAACAAGATCTCTTCCATTCCTTTTTAAAAGCCATTCCAACCCTTTAAAAGTTAAAATGTAAAAGTTGATCCATGAGAAATCCTATATATTAAAATGTATGTGTAGGTACGTTCCGTATGGACTCGATAACGGTTGGGCCGCTTTTGTAGAATTTTTCAGGGACTCTTCAAATCAGCTCAGTGGAGCTCCTGCGAAGCTGGCGTAAGTCACTATTTACCTACAATACAATTCTGTTTATTGCTAAAATCTAAGGTTTTCCTCTTAAGTGTTTGTAGAGGTTCAACGCCTAAAAGATAGGTTTAGAAACCATAAAACTGACTTCAATGAAATCGTATCCTAATCAAGCTTATAAAGCATTAATCAAACGGAGCAGCTTCACAACAATACAGATTTTAATAACTTCAAAGTTTTATCTATATATTTTCATGCCATATCTCTTGCGGGATAGGCAAATAGAAGTGATTCGATCCTTACAGCTCACTCGTTTCTGTAACATTCACAGCGTAAAAATTTTTAAACTTCTTAAAATCACTATTTAAATGTGGTTAATCTTCCTGGACTAATGGATCCTTTCCAATAAAAAATATTAATTTCATTTCATTATACAACGTCGGGAGACATACAAGCATACCGCCTACCTGATGTAAAGCGGTTATTGTAGCCTATGAGCGCCTGCAGTACATCAAGTATCACTCATGCGATGCCACGTCTGCTCAACAACCCTTAACAACCCGTAAGGAGTTATTATTTGGCTGTGGTTTTCTGCGAGATGGAGGTTATCACCCAGAAGGGCTGTTTTGATGCGCCCTACCTCTATTAAAAACACTCAGACCAAGACAAATAGACATGTTCATACACAAAAGTGTTTGTCCTGTGTGGTAATCGAACCCACGAGCGTTGTTGTCAAAGTACCGTAATAATGCGTTTCACCACTGCTCCACCCACCGAGCTCGTCAAATATTTTTACAATTAGTGAAGATATCGTGTAACATACTCATAAAAAATATAATGTGTCAAATTGCGGACATCCCCCTCTTTAAAGTTAGGTAGGTAGAGAAAGGGTTATGAATGATGGCGATTTCATTATGTAAGTAATATGTGGTGATTATGTACAGCATTACTTTTATATGATCGTAAATGCTGGGTGGAGCCTGAACGAACTCAACGAGCGCGGCTGGGGAGGTCACAGTGGAGCGTTTATGGGTCGTTCGTCAAATGCGCCCGCGCAAGGTCTTCGTCAGTACAACGCCGACGCCGCCGTTCGTAAATTTAATGAAGCAAGCTACGCCAACAATCTTATTTCTATTACATACGGTTCATATTCACCAACATGTACAGCTAATAGTACGTTTGGTATTTATAGTTCGATTTTAATTCTTATGGCGTAAAGAATAAGAACTATACAAAAGGTTTATGTCAAGCTTGACGTACTTTTAACAGTACAAGCGTATTATTGCACTGGTAGGCACTGTCAGTTATGAATAGTAAGCACATCACGATTAATTCTGTTAACACATGTTTCGTGTTTCGGAAGTAAACATTAACTGGTATGTTTGGGGTCTCTTGTGACATGAGTTTACGAATATTAATAATGTCAAGGTGTTTATGCCAGTATAAGTTTATGCTATTACTGGCTCAAGTTCATAGACCTAGCGATTTGGTTTATAGTGACTATGGATAACCAAACCACTGAAACCATGAATTTCATGTTTGACATGGAACTTGATGGACATGTAGGTACACCCGATATGGATCGAGTGTCCATGAAGGAAGTATTTAGAAAAATAAGGATAAGGAATGGGAAGGATTTAGAAAAGTCTCAATGAATACTGGTGAATCAAACAACGCTGTTTATATGGTCTATTTTATGTGTAAGAAGAAAGTAATCACCATTCCAATTACGAAGTCCCATTGCATTGTTTGTAGACATGTACAGATGAAGTCATTATATTGATAATGTACATGTAAGCTAATAATTTCTTGAGTGTAACCAAATTGAAAAAGCAGCTTATGGCTTACATGTAAATTCTGACTAGAATCTTCTTCTTCTTTTTAGTGTTATTCCGTTTCCTAATGCGTAAGAATTTGGCGAATACACTGATTTTTACTCTTTAAAATAAGAAGATGCATGCTTCGTTGGTTCGGACATGTGGAAAGAATGACGAGCTCGGTGGCGCAGTGGTGAAACGAGCTGTTACATTACTACATAAATATAAAGATTTATTTTGACTTATCAAATAAAGTATATAGATACGGCAATAGTTATATAACACAAACAAAGTCGATGGCATATCTACATTAATAACATAGTCTGCCTGTGTATCTGTTTATTATTTTCCCCGATTATTCCGCTGAACGGTATCTAATGCAATTTAGTACAAAGGTTGTCTGGTACGTTGAGACATAGACTACTTATTTTGCCTATGAAATGATACCCATGCGGGCAAAGCTGCGAGCACGAGCTAGAAGTAGAGAGAATACTACAATATATTTATAAGATACCAAATATGGACTACTGATTTTAACTCGATGATCCGTACAACTTTCATTTTCTTTTTATATCTATAAACAACTAATTAATTCAACATGAATTATTCTTCGATATTTTCCAAACTCATTAATGTTAAAATTATTTCTTAATTAATATTTTTTATGCACCACTTTCATATTTTTGTTAAGTAACTGTGATTCAATAATTGAGTTTTGTTTCGTTGTTACCCGATATAATTTATCAGAGGCGATACCCAATCTGATTTCTCTGAAAGAATCTATAGGTGACATAAATATAGTCATTGGGCGGGAGACAACGGCAAAATGTGCAAAATAATATTTAAAACAGAAACGAACTGCCACTATTGGACCTAACTAAACATACATTAAAAACTACAAAAGAAAAATTTACTTAGAATTATACTGTTATGAGATAAACACGTATATTTTTAGTGTCACTCTGTCCGTCCTTCCACGTATCTCTAAAATTTGCCAAACGAAAACTAAATCATTACAGTTCTTATAGGTTAATATAAAATGTAACAGGAAAATAGAACTATCTTTCCAACTATTTTAGAAATCATCAACAATCGCTAAAATAAAATTATATTATTTCATTTATCCGCTATACCTAAATCTTAAATAACTTCAGCTAATAAAAGTTCATGTACATATTATAAAAAAAAAATGATGTTTCTTTACAGCTTCACAGCTTTCCAGAAATCATAAAAAATCCTAACCGCGTAACATAAGTTTGTTTGACAAACATTTGCTTTCGCGAATTTTTTTTTTTTGCGCATCCGGCCCGCTCTTGTAGGCCTTATTTTTTTAAATTAATGTAGAAACAAGGCGGCAGTTTATTCAATGAGGTCAATGAATATGTATGTGTGTGTACATTCAATTTCATATTATACTAGCAGATACCGGTATACGTTGGTCGGAGAGTCACTTAAATGGTCTATACAATAAATCGGTTAAACAGTTTCTGAGTTTATCGATCTCAGATAAATAGTTGTCAAAATGTCTCAGCGAAAGATTATGTATTTAGGCGGGAGTCATCGAACTGCCAGCCGTGACGTGACGCATCAGAAAATGAAAACATGGAAAACTGGAATCGAGCTTGATAGACTGGTTTGTCCACTGCGAAACAATTTTTGATCATGTCAATGAAAGCCGATTATTACGGCACGTGTCGCGTTAATAATAATTGTTACGTTTAAAATAATATCGAACAGAGCAAGGTTTTGCGAAGTCATCGTGAAAAGTACAGTCAACCTCACTTCAAGTAAACCAATAATTATTACACCGTCAGGTGGGCGCTCTTGGCAAATTGCCAACATGTTTCGCTTGATCAGTTGTTGACTGTCATTAGTGGATAGTGTTTTTATTTATTTAATATAAACAAATAGTAATCTATATCAGTCCTATGGCGTCTATTGCATCCATTCGTCTATACATATCTTCACGCCTGTCTCCTAATGGAGTGGGCAGAGACTATGGAATGCCATAATTGTAGGACTGTGAGTTGTTATATATATATATATCATGGTTGCTGCTGTGAAACCTGGTTATACAGGAGACATAGTGATGGGAAAATATGATGAGTTTGTTTCTATTAAAATGATTACAAAAAATAAGTTGTATTGAACAATGTGATAAAGGTCTTACAAAAACGAATTCAGTTCTCAACAACTATCAATAAAAAAGTAGCGACTATTAAAACCAAGTAATAAGTACTAATATTATGTACTCGACGGTTACTTGTGAGATGTGAACGAAGGTTTTGCTGCGTGTTGATGTAACCATGGCGGACATGTGATGTTACCGCTAATGCAAAAAAATTGATTATTCGTCCAAAAGATGTTACTTTTAGTCGGTTAAAGAGGGTGGCAATATTATAACACCATTGGGCAATATACTATAAGGCTTTGGTAACTATTTAAACATTATCGAGTACTTATTACGTACGTTTATAATATTTTTTCTTCAGAGGTAAACATTTATAATAATTATATTTTTTTAAGCTTAAAGTACATATTTATGTCAGACATTAAGAATTGTGTTTTCATTGATCTTCTTTCTTATCATCACTGTATTTCGAGAACTACAGAACGATATACTTATTAAAACCAAGAAGCACTATAATGCAACTAATTCTTAAGTAAAGAATTGACACATTGAAATCAATCCATCTGTTTCAGAGCAGAATTTCCAGATTTAAATGCTCACTATGGAGCAATTTTTGATCTATTTCGGGAAAATAATGTAGACGCTCGACGCACGTAAATCGATATATGAGTACATCATGTAACAAATGGACAAAATGTCCATCTGTTTTAATTATCGGCTCATCTTTATAACTACTCCAGGCATATTCGTTTCTTATCAATAAACGAGCTGATTCACAAGGAATATTTTAGAGAAAATTATAAATGATATTTAGATATCTAATGCAAATCAGTCAATGACATCATTTACAAAATAGACAAACCAGGACACAGAGTAAAGAAGAAGTAGCTCATCACCATATTTAGAGCTACAGTCAAGTTCATCAGAACGGCAGTGGGGTTCGCTGCCGATCGACAAACGAGTCCCTCACGAAAGGGAGGTAAAACGCTATACTTGTGTAGCCCGTCTACGCAAGTACCTACACTGTAAGAAAACTGGGTACAAGTCAAATTCACACGATAGATGAAATCATATTGTGTAATTTCAAAATGAACGCTTTCTCATACGTTCATATAGTTTTATGTGCGTTATCAAAATCAATACACGCATTATAAAAATGTAGAGAGAGAGAAGAAGACGAATAACTTCACACCAATTCCCTTGCGGGGTAGGCAGAGAGGACCGAGCGCCACGTGACTCGATCCATATATATCTCACTCGCTTCTTTAACATTCATTGGTCTTCTTATGCACGCTCACTACCGGGATCTAAGACATCACCTTCTGATAAAACACGATCATAATAAAACACTACATTTTAGAGAATGAGAGTGGATTTAGGCGCCGTCAGTGGTTTATAGGTTTGTGATGGTAACACAGATAGATATGATTGTGCATAAACTTACTAACAAGAACCTTACAAGGCATCAAATTCCAGCTAAATCATGACATGTCGATAACTATCAATTAATTATAAGCACTCTTAGTGCACTCACGCTCGCCGGTTTCTAGGGCTCCTGATATAGAGATGTAGAGAGAGGCCTCTATTAATTTGTTTATCCGGACTAATCGTCAAAAAGGTTGTAACGATTTTGACAAGATTTACATCGGTTTAACTTTTTAAAGAGTAGCCCAAGCATATTTCATCTCGATGTATTTAGAGTTCTAAAGTAAAACTTTAAAAGCCTTACTCTTTGCGAGTGTATCAGTCGTTAGTAATATTTTCCTTGCGCGTCAAATAGCCTCCGTATGTAAATTATTCAAAAGCTGTAAATGGTCATTAGAAAGTGAAATAATTACTGCATCAGTCATTTCATTAGTAACCTAGGATTTACTACATTAAGTATCGATAAACAGTTAATTTATTGCCTCCTTGTCATTAATAATTGATGTTTCCGAGAGTTTAATTACTTAATCTCATAAAGGACTAATTACAGCAAATATATGCTAATTTATGAGCAGCTACTAGCTCTTACTCGCAACTTTGTTCGCATGAAAGTGGTAAATACGTTAGTAGCCTATGTAATTAAATTGGAGAAATCTCCATATTAAATCTTATTAAAATTGCTTTAAGTGAAATCGTGATGATGACTGACTGTGATGACAAATCAGCGCCCAACCACATGACTGCCATTCTTTACACAGGCCAAACTGCCGGATTAAGAATACGGGACGAAGGCTCCCTAAATGACGTAGGTATTTATTTGTTCTGTTAAATAAAAGGTTAAGTACGAGTCGGACTCGTATATGAAGGCTCCGTTCCTCCGTGTTAGAAATAATGAAAACGATATGTTCCTGATATCGGGACCGCCTTGATTTTAACATTACTTTTTCAGGAACACCGTTCCTATATGAAATCTATATGTTTGTCTGTGTGTGCGTTTGTCTCTGTGTGTGTCTGTCGCTTTTTTCGAATGTTCGAATTTTGACTTCAGATTCGGATTCAGCATAAAAAAGTAGAATAGGAATGTCTTAAAAACCAATATCATATTTCTTAAGGTCATCATATGTCATATGTCAAAATGGCCGACAAAGTATTAAAAAAAAATGAAATTGTTATATAATTGACGAGCCAGGTGTTCCTCTAGCACTGCAAGCTTGCGCATTCTCAACTGGTTATATTTTGTTGAAAGGGTCGTAGTAATACATGCTCTATGAAAATATCAAATATGTATCTACTACAGTTCAATAGGATAATATAGGTAATAATAGGGTTCCGATGACACATTTTGGGCACAGAACCCTAAAGAGTTCAAGTTTCAGGTAAACTTGCAGAAAATCCTCTTTAGGCGACAATACGCGAAGTTACCACTATAAACAAGTAACTCAAGTTAATTACTATAAACTAAGGTAGCTTTAAAACATATATGTTATATATAAAATATATATATATTATATAGTATTATTTCTACTCTAAGAACATAAAGCTTTGTATGGAGGTAGGATTTTTTTTTTCACGAGAAACTGCGTTCCGGTAGTATACTAGTTTATGTCCATTATTGTTATACTTTTATTTAATTTATATTCATATTTATAAAACAAAAATAAAATTCAATAAAAATACATTTTTATTACATTAAAATGGTAAAAAAATAATAGAATACTTTTAATAGCGCGAACAAGGTTCAAACTATCGATGGTCAAGTTCACAGATACAGAAACCTCCGCATAATACTCGTACATACTCTAAGGAAAACGGCTTTCTGTATCTGTCAATGATCTGGGTAAGCTTAGATAGGTAGATATTGATTTCTTACGTAGACAGGACGCCGTCATGTTGCGTTCGGTTCTCTCTGCCTATACCGCAACTCGCAAGTAACCTGGTGTGAGAATATAAATAGATAGATGTTTTAACGAGCTCCGTAGCGGAGTGGTTAGTTATACCAATTTGACGCAAAACCTCGTGGATTCGATTCCCGCACAATAAAAACATTAGCCCGTCTGGGGAAGTACCTCCACCGCACAGAAAACTACAGCCAAATAATAACTACCTGGAAGCAACAGTGTTCCTGTGAGTGAAGTCACCATTGATCTCCTAAGGAGTTGCTGTATTAGCAGCTGAGGTGGCATCATGCGAGTGATTCTTAATGTATTGCGAGTGTTCAAAAGCTACAGCTTTTCATTAGGTGGGTCAAAGGAAAGATAGATGCCTCTGTACTATCTTTACTATACACTATAACTTTTTGTATTTATATGTGCAATAAAGATGAGGACGGGATATAAGAATCAGGAACATTTTGAAATCAGGTCTCGAGACACGCAAAAGCTGCTATCTTGTGCCACTTGTTTATAGTGGTCAAGTAAGCGAGATATTGTGTACATATATATGTTAGCAGCTTAGTTAATATACGAGTATGTTTTCTGTCGGACTAACGAAACAAAATTGTCAAAGTGTCTGGTGAAACAATACGAGTTGGATCCGCGTTGTTTTGTTGGACGTTGTGCAAGAAGCCCGCGTTTCTATTTCTTCTATTTCCACGCTTGTCTTTTTCTCTAAACCTTTGTCGATAATGTTAGTTAACCCTGAAGTATAAGCACAATCGGTTAAGGCACTTTACGCTTCTAAACAAGAAGCGCAAATTGTCTTAATTCACTTTTTGACGTGAATACGTCTTTAAATTTGCTATCTGTCTTGTTTACATGTAAAATTTAATTACGACACTCGATAGCTAAATAATTAAGAATTCGTTACATTGAGTGCGCATTTTAAACCAGTCCCGCATATAAGGGTCCGTACCAAAAAGATAAAAATGAAAATTGGGCTTCATGGATTCCCCAGTTCATATTCAAGGCATAACCATGCATGAACATCAAATATTACATGAAAGAGATCACAGTTTTGGAAGTTTTTTTTTTATACAGCGCCGGGAGGCATACAAGCATATGGCCTACCTGGTGAAAAGCGGTTATCATAGCCTATAAACACTTGAACATACATTAAGTATCACTCGCGCGATGCCACCTGTGCTGCTAACACAGCAATTACATAGGAGCTACTTTACTCACTTTACTGGTGACCTCACTCACACGCAGGAATAGAACAACGCTTTAGGATTTTGATATTTAGCTGCGGTCTTCTGTGAGGTAGAGATTCTTCCCCAAACAGGCAGCGTTGATACGCCCTACCTCTATTAAAAAAAAAGTCATCAATACACCGCCAAAAATACAAAAATGAGGGCGGCATGAGGGAGGTTCCCCATGCCACTTCTGTTTTTTTCTATGTATCATGATGATACAACAATTAACAGTTGTTACATTCAGTGAATTAAATTTCTAATAGCGTCTGCTTAACAAAAGTATGTTAAAATTCAGACAAAGGGTAATAATGTTATTTCAAGGGTATCTACATCGATTGTATTTATATATTACAGTGATGGATGTCAGTTGCAAGTGTACTCAAGCACATTACTATTAAATGAGTGCCGCAATACCTATTACGTCAAATACGTACATAGGTACCATGATTGGGCGCAGTCAATCGCTGGTTAACACTAATCAGATCACTGGTTCACTCGGTTCTTGCACAATGTCGCCAACCGGTACATGCAGTGGTGTTCTGTTTAGATGCGTTAGTACAGAGAGACTTTTTTTTAATTTTAGTTTCAGAATCTGGATTACTTCTTTGCGAGTTAGATTCAATGAGCTGGTTTTCCGTATGCCGAATTTAGATTATGTATTTTTGTACACAAGCACCTGTGGGAATTTAAAAGTGGTTTTGCCTTTTCGTATTGTTTAGTAGTTATTGGCGAACTTTAGCGCTTTTGTTAATGTATACATACCTATATGTGGAATGAAAAACTAACAAAGTGACTGACTGACTCTCTGCCTGCCTCACTGACTTAGGTGTAATCATTGAATAGTTCAAAGCATTCGACGGAACGTGATGATACTCGTATTTATTAGATATAGTGCGGGACCTCAAGAAGGCAGTAGGATTTTTTTTTATCGATACACTTGGGTGGGAAGTCGCTGCCGGCAGCTATAAAAGTATAATTATATTAGCTCCAACATTTGAAATGTTGCAAGTGCAGTTGTTATAGCGAAAGTGCTAAAAACACCATTGTTCGCACTATCGCTATAAACGAAAATGATAAATATACCTTGCTTTGCTCATTCAAAATTTATGATTTCGTTACCATGACTGCAACAGGTTCTATGTAATTACGAGTATAATCATGTTGTATCAAATCTCTAAGCCCAATATTTTAGGATCAGATCTCGGGGATGTTATTTCTCATATGGTCCACATAATATTAGCCATTGTATTCCTGTTACTAATTAAAATCTTATTGTACCATTGTAGACCATCATAAGGGCCCATATCTGAGCAAGTCGGTTGCTTGAAACGCTTCAGATTGGAAATATTTGTGTACCTACTACCTTTAAGTATAATAAAACCTTAAGAGGACCTGATTATGTATGTAATCAAGGATCCATATCAGGCAGGCCGTATTTTCCTTTGCCATCTTGGCTGTTTAAAAGAGACTATTGAAGGGAGAGCTTTACCCGTTTTGATATTATCTCGTAGTCAGGTATCTCACAAAAGATGAGAGTTGTAAAATCATAGATCATTAGCTGTATTACAGGAATAGAGTAATACTAATATTGCTATTGTAATTTTGAATCGTGATTGAAAAACAAATTGATATTTAAAAAAAGAGGGATGTCTGGTGATAACCAAAAGCAAAAGTATTTTATTTAAAATTCTTATTGATCCCAATTCTGTACCACAAAGTACGTAATGCGGCGTCGATTTTCCTATTTTGTACTATGAGATAATATATGAGTGGACATATGTGATTTTCAGGTCGATACGTACTAACCACACCAACGAAGTCGGGGGAATTTGAGAGCGTATAAATGTTAATAAATAAAAGCGAAACAAGGTTTGTACAAAAAATAACGAATCCGAGAACTATAATCGTAATATTCATGTTACCTTCGTTTAGCACAATTAAATTGAAACATTTGATAAATTATTGTGTTATATCTTATTTGTCGTTTTCTGTTTGTACCTTTTCCATTTATATCACATATGTTGTGATATTACATGAACACACACACACATACTGCGACTAGACGAACTCATTCTTTTTGTAATTGTAAGAAATCCGATAGTAGGTAGATTATGATTCATAATTAATCATAATACAGGGGACAACCTGACGTGTTACGCGGCCTGTAGCATTATTTTATTAAAGTTTCTTCTAATGTCCAATTTCAATTGGAAACCTACAGATTAATATCTAAATAGGTACATAGCTATACATCTGTCTTGATGGTATTTCTTGTGCAATACATTCGTTTAATATTCGAAATGTCTTGAAAGTTAGTTATCTAGGTACATTTATCTACTAGTTTGTAGATTAATCTTACATCAAACTATGTTTATTTTAACCACTGCAATCTTACTGTTGCAACAGAAAATATTTGCACTGCGTTGTAATGGGCGACATTTAGTTCGACGTCGTTATCAAATATTATTTTGTATCTGTATACAAAAATGTTTCATTTCGTTTACAACACACAACTGTGATACGACGATGATCGCATCAAATCTCCAATTGTAATTATTGTTATGCGCGGTTTAGAGAAATTAGGAATTCTTCACTAGTTTCGTTTTTGAAATTAACTACTAACTAGTCCATAACTGAGAACATTGGCAAGCATTTATTAACTTATTATTGCAATTGCCCTAAAATTCTAATTTCAAATTTTGTTGATATGTTGATGTGTTTACGTTTCAAGGCCTCATGTATCGTTCTATATCATATTAGACAGGACGGCTTTTGAGTATGTATGCCCGCGCGTCTTGGTGTATATATTCGTGGGTAGGTATGTTATTTTTTTCATCCTTGCCCCAGCACAATGGAAATAATTTTATAATTTTTTTATTTAAATATTTGGTCTTGATATGTATATATAGACACAAATCTTCATTTTTGTGAAAAAGGAGTGAAGACTTCAGCCAAAGTGTATCAAGAGACTGTCTTGGATCGTGTTGAGAAACCTCTCAGCAATACACTTTTTAAAAATGTGTACTTCTAGCAGGACTCTGCATCTTGTCATAAGGCAGGAACTCCCCAAGCCTGGCTAAAACCAATTTTCCGGACTTTATAAGAGCTGAAGCCTGGTCCTCGTCTAACCCAGATCTGAACCTTTTATACTACTAATTACGGTCAATTTTACACGCCGACATTGTATCTTTTAAGAAATCTCTGGAGCAAGCAGTTGAAGGAGTGGCTAAATTTCCTATAGAAACAGTGCGTAAATCCATACATTTGTGGCCAGACAGATTAAAAGCCTGTTTCAAAGCCAAAGGTGGTCATTTCGAATAGAATCATGTTGTTTATTTTTTGCTGAGACTTCCATAAATATGTACATATAAGTTTTATTAAGATTACATTACTTCATAAAAAAAGAAATGCATATTTATTTGTAACAGAACTTATGACCGTACTAGGTACGAGTACACAGCTGGCGCGGCACATCGGAAATCATTTTATTGACTTTCTAATTAAATATTTGGTCTTGATGTGAAGTTCAAGAATTTTAGACTCAATTTAATTTGACGTTATGGGAAATTACATTCCAGTAACTTTTGTTCCTAACTTCTGATAATAAATGGGACATGCCAAAATAAAGAGTACCCTTTTATATTTATTTAAAATTCATGTTTAATCAATGCGATTTAATAGACATTCGTTGTCAGTAGGCAAAGATAAAGGAATATTTCCTAGAGTTACAAGTATCTACTACACTGTTCTATTATGTAGGTAATCAGCCTCAGGCCAGCAATATTTACTACAAATGCCATCATTCGAAATCAAATTTAAAACGCGATAATTGGATAGTGGGACAATTAGCACTGACGAAATTATCAAAAATATTTACGACTCTGCTTCAAATATAAATAATTGATAAAACGATCCTCTGCATCTTGGTCACCCCTTTCCAAAAAGCCTTTCTTTATTTTTATCTGCAAATTTGCAGAGGAATTTAGATTACTTGAAGTACGAGTAGATCGTATTTAGCGTTTCTTATAATAACCTATTGTGTTTTGTTAATAATAAAAGATAGCGATAAAACTGGGATCTCGATTTATACGATAAGTCTTTAAATAAAATATTATTTCAACTTATTCGTTTTTCATAGCATTCATTTTTCTTTTTAATCTACCAGCATTGTGAAATGACCATTGGCAAAGAAATACCAAAAGAAACTTACCAACTTGTTTTTTTTTCATATCATCAATTTCTATTACAATAAATTTATGTCCGAACATAAGCAATGTCGTCAAGTGGTCAAATAAAAAATATATTAATAGATGTGCTGAATCATTTCCAGACATCTCTGGCAGTTAGATATTCATAAATTCTATAGTAAGTCTCCTTACAAAGAGTATTTTTGATGTGCTTTAAAAACATATAGTCAGAAAAGGACAGACTGTTTCAGTCAATTTATTGTGAAATCGAATACAATTTACAACGAAAGATGTACCACCGCTTTTAATAAACAAACGATTTACACAGAGTTTTGAAAACGACTTTTTACGAGCTAAATAAGCTATGGTCGTGAATTAAATAATAAGTTTAAGCTATGGTCGTGAATTAAATAATAAGTTTAAGCTATGGTCGTGAAAATATGAAGTTATAAATACATTATATTTTCATAAATAACAGATCAAATCTCTAAGTAATTCTAATCATCAATATCTGATTAAAATTTTACTTTCTATGTGTTAATGTTACTTGCCATCGATGAACGAATTAAGATAACCTAAATTACCTAAAAAGTAATTTGAATATTTATAAAAGAATATTATCTTTCAACTATTTATTATAAATAGAGTTTGAATGAGAAACGCTGATAGTAGACATTCTATTAAACGTCATATATATTTATAGTTATAATCTAGTGATACATTCCGAACGCTGAGTGATTGTCAAATAAAAAAAAGAACACTTAAAACAATTACTTTTATTTTGATAAGCCCGGTAGTTAAGCTGCCAATTTTTATAATTACACAGTTCACTACAAAGTTCCCCGAAGGGGAAGATATGTCCCCCCAATTTCAAGAGTTTTTAATTTTTTATGCAGGAACCCTAAATATTTACGGGATAAAAAGTACCCTATATTCTGCTCTGAACAGTCCTCTACCTACCAATGAAAGTCCCGTCAAAATCGGTTTTGCCATTTCGAAGATTAGCCCGGACAAACAAACCGAAAGACAGACAGACAAAAGTTAAAAATGCGTATTTAGGCTTTGGTAACGTGAAAATCATAATATGAGCTTAAAATAAAGGCTTTATTTTGAAATCACAGACAGACACTTCAATTTAATTTATATGTGTAGATGTGTGTTCAAAAAGTATTTACTTATGATTATCAGATTATGAATATCATCACCCATAACACTACATTTGCTTTTTTTAGGCTTAGATGGCGCTATTCAGAAATATTATTTGTTTTTTGCAATGCTAAATTTATGAAGTGAATTTGGAATCAATTTCTATATGCGTAAGAATAATGCATAAATACGAGTATAAAATGGAAGTTCCATTGCGTGTGCATCTCATCCTGTTGTACTCGCTTTCGCCGCAGAGTGCTCGCTGGAAATTGGAAATTATGAAGAAATTGACAGAAATTACCTTATTAATAAAACCTTACCTAACTGTTCGATGAACCACCACGAAATTGACACATGTTCTTATGTGTTTTTTCTTTATAATCTAGGCAGTGTACGAAAAAACTGTGAGGAAAATCACCACGTCCACGAAATTATACTTTGAAAGACAACCTATAAAAGATTCGGTTTTTCCTCTGGGTTGTGGATGTATGACGGTAGCAACTCTATATCAGTACCTTCGCCAAATCCTTAGGATTAAGTTAGCGAACCCTGCCAATACTAATGGTTTGGAAACGGGATAACGCTAGAAAGAATAAGAAGTAAGTAGATACTTATGTGTTTCTCATGGACAAAGGTTTCGAAGATTTATTGTTCAGACAAGACAATGATATTTCACTATTATGTCATATCGCCCACATGTCTAAATCTATCTACAATATTAATGAATATCCCTAAACCGTAGAACTAAATGTCTATTTAAAATTAATAAAAAGGCCAGCAAGGTGTTAGTCGCATTCCTACTCTAATTAATGTCAGGCATATATTCAAATTGTAGCCCGGACCCTGAACTTTCGGACGGCGAGATATACTGCTATAGGAATTTAATACACTTGCTGCAATCGGCTGCTAACTGTCATTTGACGCTTATGACTACTATCATAAAGTTTAACATTTTAACACCAAATAAATTTGAAACCTATGCTGTGTCTATACATAGCTGACAGATAGATTAATCATATGTGCAAAGTGAAAGAGAAGTTGATTGCAAGGTGTGGAACGGATCATTTAATTTTTTTTTTGAGGACGGTAGTCCAATCGGGATTGTTGTTAACTGGGATTGATTTAAATTAGCTTAATGGTTGTTGTTATCACAAGAACCGGTATCGGTATTTTCCTTTTTTTATAAAATATTATTTTATAACAAAAGATAGAAAATACTTTTAATATGTTTATTGATTCTGGTTTTTTAATTGACATTGATATTTTCATGTAGGGAAGTAAAACCATTTTGAATAAAGGTAAGCGAAGCAGCCGAAGTTGGGACAGGTTGGCTAATGTATTTACGGTAATGATGCAATATGTGTACAATCTATAAAAAACCCCAATGACAAACTGTCAATTATTTAATAGAGAATAATAATTATCATATTCCGTAATATATAATAAATAATATATTCATCTTATTTAGGTAGCAAACTATCTGATACAAGCAGGTTGGGTCGAGTTCTGTAGTATAAAAAGACCATGTTATAAGAAACCCCATTTAAACTGCCAATACTACGAACTACGATGAAAGACAATAGAAATAGGCTTACAATTAAAATAGAGAAACAAAGATAATGGTATTTGAAAGAGAGGAAACCAGACCGAACATAATAATTCTGGATGACGTACACTACATTGTCATCCAGAATTACTACATTCATGGCAGATGGTCTTGGCCAAGAATTAACAAACTTAAAAACATAAGCAATACGACGTTTATGGAATTAAATTTAAGTATTTATTATTCAGACATAATAATACCCTTTATATACATATGTATAATGACTATGTTATAATATAATGTAATTGGAGTATAATGCCGGTAGTTACATATTCATATTATGCATATACAAAAATAAATGTAGCTTTATTTTATTTGGTATATTAAATAGATACATCTTTAATATAGTAATTATGATGCATGCTAAATGGTTATCATTATTCTAAAGAGGAACTCATTTCTCGTAGTGTCATCCTAAGCTGCCCCCGGTGTACCAGACAATACTATCTCCCCGTGGTATCCCTGAACACAGTGTATTGAATACGTTTAATGGAGGGGCAAATCAAGTAAACGATGTCTGGTCCGATATACTCCTAGGAGAACTAGGTATCATGAGGGGGTCAAAGTTACATACTATTTAAAAGTTCGACATAAAATAACAATTTATTTTAGCTATATTAATTTGTACTTTACTAAGTAAAGCTAAACATTAATAGAGGGCGGCAGGAGCGTCTACGCAGATGAATACAAAAAGTAGGTAATATTACTCTTAAAAACGCGCCTTTTAGCGTATTAATTATATCATTGTAATATTAGTAATTATGACTTTAAAATTGTATTTTATGTGTGTACAAACGGTAGCATAATAGCTATTGGTAATCATTAACTTAGTATTAGACTATTGGTATAATAATATAAAACGCACATTCGATTGTGTATATCTATCTATCTAACTTCTAACTGCCAAAAAACATTCTGAGTAACCCTAGGTGGTTACCTAGTAGTACTTTTAATGATGAATAATAAATATGGTTTTAGATGTATACTTTTTATGTTGAAAATATATAAACGATAACCTCGTCGTTTTCAATTTAAAAATAAATATGTACAACACTTGTCTTGCGCTATCGATACATTGCTCACATTGCGTATTTCGCAATGACAGGCCCAGCTCAGGTGGATAAATTCGATCACTATCCAATCGGCATCGACTATTATACAAATGAGCTACATGTTATAGGGTTGCCAGAAAGAAAAATGACATTCGAATATATGTCTGCAATACGTGTTGGTATATAATAGAAGTAATTAAAAATAAAAATAGAAAACGTGATTTATAATCTTGCATGTATCTAGTTTCGTAAATTTAAATCAGACAAATCGCTACTTTGCTTTACTTATCACAATTAATTTTAACTATGAAAAAATGTATTGATATCGATGTTTGGAAGCTTAGATGCCAAAGCCAGACACTTCATCGGCCTTGTGGCTTTGACTAAATGTTCTGTCGAGTAATTACGTAACGTTTTCGATCGATCGACATTGCTTTCACTAATTTATATCTTTGTTATTCTTGAACAAATTTCTATTTCTTTTCTTAGATAAACAAATTATGAACTAAAACAAATAGTTTTGTAAAAATATTTCGATCACACAAACTAAAAAGATTTGATCGAGTTTAAACTATGTTCATGGATCAAAAACGCTAAGTATTACCCCACATGGCTGTGAAGATGTGCAAAGTATGATGTTCCAAATGCTGAGAGCATACCGAAAGTATCTGTATGATCTTTTTGTCGAAGTTGCGTCGTAGGAACTTATATCTGCGCCTCAGGTAGCTCCGTGACCTGTCCGACGACGTAGAGATACCTAACATTTAAGTACTTCCAATATCTATATTTGAACGTTAACCATAATAAAGATGAAGTGTCTGATTTAGACATCTTAGTTTCTAAACGGTTGGTACAATATTACAATGTGGCTGATTTCCTCACGATATAAAGGGTGCTCTTGTAAACCAATCACTCTTGTGTAACTTACACTATAAGACTTTTATAGTAACTGGTACAGATTTTGAACGTATGATAATTGTTCTTTAATATTTAATACAATATTTAATGACATCGCTACGTGACAAAGATGCGCATTATTTTTTTGGATAGTGACGAACTGATGAATGATATAAGATTCTTAACAGTGAAGTATTTTACGCATCCCATAAACGGCATTTTACATGTCTTCTTTTTAACGTTATCCCGTTTCCTAATTCATTAGGATTTGCGGGATCCGCTACTTGAGCGTAAGGAAAGTAAAGATACAGATTTTTACATGGAGCGGCTGCCGTCTGAACTCCTCAGGGGGATAACCAGACCTTTCTTAGGTAAGGACGTGCGGGGTTCCTCACGTTGTTTTCCTTCACCGCCGAGTAAGTGATAATCCTACTAATATTATAAATACGAAAGTTTGTATGTATGGATGGATGTTTGTTACTCTTTCACACTTAAACGGCTGAACGGATTTGAATGAAATTTGGCACGTAGATAGATTATGATCTAAATTAACACATAGGCTACGTTATTTGACTCCACGCGGGCAGAGTCGCGGGCAGCAGCTAGTTACAAATATTTTCATAACTCCTAAAACATGAATGTATACTAAATGTACCTGGCATGTACACTAAGTACATGCCAGGATTCGAACCTGCAATCAGTTGCTCAATATCCACTGGGCTCATTGCTAATGACCATTTATGAAATTTTACATGATGATATTTTTAAATATGGCATACAAGAATTGCTGCGTAGAACTTCGAAAACAATGAAAAATATAGGTTCATATAAATTTGTAATAAAAATTACTATACGCGTATATCGCATTCGAACAGTTTTACAACCCTAAATCATTCATATCCGTAACGTAATGCCTTTGTTAAATTGGCAGTTTCAAATGTATCTTTATGATATTTTATAATACGCGGGTTACGTGCAAACCAAGCCACGAGCTATAGCAACATGTCAATCTTTATTAGGCCACTATGATGAAAAGGACGTAACGATTTTGCATAGATAAATGGAGCTAATACACCTCTCGTGTTTCGTTTTATTAACATCGACGTTATGTTGCAAATTTATTGCACCAGGGGTATTATTAAGAGGCATTATGTATATTAAGATAAATATTCGAAACTATGTTAAAGTACTTTTATCAACAGAAGGGCCATAATGATATATTTGAATTTTGTTAACTCGCTACTATCCTTACCATATATTACTCCACATGTAAGACAATAAATAAATATTAAACAATTGCACAAATTAAATTACAAATATATATTTTTTTCTCGACTGAATTCTCATTTCGTTTGATTACTATTAATTAAGCAATTTAATCACTTCTGTAAAATCATGAATCTTGACAACGAGTATAGTTTTAGTGGCAATACAATAACTATATATAAATATTTGTATGGTACTACAGTACCATTTATTGAGCTATTCTACATAGACATAAAGTCTGTTGTTATACTAGTCTACCTAGTTTCGGAGCGATCACCTTGCATTAAGAAAACTATCACAAAACGGTGTGTATTTTTCACCTTTTTTTAAAGTATTATTTCTTTCTTTATGTGTACTTTAGGATCTTTATATTAGCTCTTTGCATTTTTGACAATTTAAGGAGCAAAGAGGAGACAAAAAGTGATTGTTCAAACGAGAAGGTAGAGTCGCCGTGTTGCAACTTTTATTTTTTTCTAAATAAGGATAACTGGGTAAAATTAATGTTCCGAATAAAGAAAATCATTCGATGTTGCATTTGTGAATCGATTAACCTGTGATATATTGATTTAACGGATGCTAATTAGTGATTACCTCACTAGCCTTCGGCCGGCGAAGCAGGCATTAACGTTTAGGGCATTATTATGTGTTTCTCAAGCTTACGGTGATTAATGGAAAATATTGGTCCGACATTCGTTAACAGTAGCTGAGTGAACGAGCTTCGCTTGGAGTTGTTTATGTCATCTCAGGAAAAACATCATACATTGATAAAGTTAAAAAGTAAAACCTTACTTAAAAAGGTTATATATAGAAAATAATATATATATATATATAATCTAACAATTGCTCATTTAAGGTAAGTAATAAAATAAGTACATCGCTCGATTACTTGGCAACAAAAAACATGCATGCTTGAGAAATACTGTAAATTTAAAAAACATTGTTTTCATGTTTTATAATACATCCGCGAAATATAAAAAACGACTTGTCAAAAACAATTCCTGTGTAGTAACACAGTTGAACACTTAAAACTAAAACCCACAGGGGCGGGTAAAAACACGAATCGCACCCCACCGGATCGCTTTAGCTTTTTGTGTGATGAAATGTTAAAATAAATCCCGATCGCTGCCGCTTTCCCGCTATTCCTGCCCTTATGGGTTGTGGCATTAAGCGTATCACACTAATGTAAGTATATCTACGTAAAATTTAACTGAATATAGTACTCAATATCGATTTATAAACATTTTTGAAGTTAATTGTATGCTTATATCTGTCTAGTTTACATTTGTTTCTAATGGCAAATTTTAGTTAGCAAATTTTAGATTTTCGGCCTTTTGGCTTACTTGTACAAAAAGCCTTTGCTACTTGCGAAATTTCTAGGTAAATAGGAAAATCTCTATATGTTTTGAATTACTCAAGATATTAAAAAAATTATATTTATGGGTTATAGGTATTAACGGTAGTATTTTCTTATTCCACTGACTTAGAAGGTTGTTTTTTTACAGCTAACTATCGCATGTTTATTTTTATTTTGACTGACAAAAAGGATTTTCACAGATATATAGATAGACAACGAAGTGATCCTATAAAGTTCCTTTTGACATACTGAACACTAAAACGCGTGATGCGTCAGCATTGTTAGTAGCACTAATGTTGGTAACCTAACATAACATACAGATGAACTAAATAAAAACGAGCTTTATTAATTAACTCAATGCGCGGCCTTCGCGTGCAGATAGTATATGAACAGGCAGAAAAAGAAGAAGTACCCTTGAAGGTTGCACAACTACAAACAGCATTATTAAATGTAATGAATAAAGTGTTAAAAAACGAATACTGTTTCAATACCGAACAAATTTAGTATGTATAAAAATACTATATGTACAAGATATAATACCATTGACACTAATAAGAGGCAGCAGTGAGTGCAACAGATTCTCAGATTGCAGTAAATTGCACTTATTTGGCGAACTGTGTTGTATAATAAAATTACCGACATTATCAAAACCACAAGACAAGATAGTTTACAAAACAATTGCCCGTCAGACCTCGTTATGTACTACGGAAGTACTGAGGCAGTCTTCTTCTCAACACGATAATAAAAATATTCAGTCTGTCACACTTTCACAACGACCTATATTATTTTATATTTTTCTCATTTCAAGTCATTTACATTAGCACTTAAAATAATGACAATATCTGCTATACATTTGTTACAATCGACCGAGCGCTACGAAATTAGTTAATATTTTTTGTAGGACGCGTGGTGCTTAAAAATCGCATAAAATTTTTATTTGTTTCCATGTTAATTTAGTATATATTATATTATGACATAATAGGAAAAAAAACATTGAAATAGCTTGCTTTGCATAACTCTTAGAATAAAAGGAGCTTAATAAACGAGTTACAAAACCTACGTTATAATTGTGATTAAAAATCTAAATAGACATATTAAAACGTAATAACTTGACTTGCTTACATCAAACCCAGTGGGGTTCTCTGATTAGAAAATAACGCAAATGTTCACGTTTCCTGTAGCTCATACCTTTGACAGCCGACTATGTTGTATGAATATAGATATACAACTACGTTATAAAAAAATAACAGAGCGAAAATATATTTTGGCTTTCAGAAATAAACATCAACATTTAGAAATACGAGTATTTTTAAAGCACGAATAATTCAAGACCTACATTAGTATTTTATCCTATCATTCCAAAACGGATTCTGTTTAACTGAAAAAAGCACTTCCAGTATTATTCTTCGATACTAAAATAGTTTATAGGTATATAATCAAAATATTTTTACGTAGGTACATTTTAAAGAATAATTAGAGACATTGCGTTTAATTGATTAAAGACGTGTCCTAAAATGTACACCAATGTGAAATTATTAATAAAATTAACAACGATAACGAAATAGTGTCATTCTCGTCTGTATGTATATCTATATGTTCACTCTAAGTCCCTTGCGGGGCAGGCAGAAAGAGCCGATCGCCACATGACTCGGTTCTATATTGAATATCTATACAAGAAATATAGCGTCCCACAGAGTTGTGGTTGGACCCAAGACTGTTCGTATTCTTTATTAATGACATATATAACAAGGTATAAGTACCTACCTAACGTCTTATTTGCGTGAAATTTGTATTATGGTTACAATTTACAAAAAAATATGTAAATAAAATTAATTAAGATTCACAAAATGGAAATAAATAAAAATGATCTAAAACTTAACCAATTTCTACTAAATATTCCAATAATTGAATAGGACACAAAATGTTTAATACTATTAGTCAGTAGTATTAGGTAATTAGACAACTAAATGTTTAGTAGCAAATATTCACCATAATTTAAAGCGGATTGGGGATATCTGATGTCAGTCACTCCATGTGAAACACAGTATTTTCGTCAAATCCTTAGGTTTACGATCGAGCCAATCATAATAAATTAGGAAATAGAATATCACTAGGAAGAAGATTCATCATAATTAAAATTGAAAATCAAATATAAAGATCGGAGCACACAAAATTAACAAATTTGTACTTGATGCGTGAGAGAAAGAGTTGGTCTGAAAGAGAGTGTCGGTGTTAAGATAAGAAAAGGCATGCTCCGTTGGTTCGGACATGTAGAAAGAATTCGGGACGAAAGAATGACGAAACAGATATACAATGCAAAAGTAGAAGGATGTAGGAGCCGAGGAAGACCGAGACTAACCTATCATGATCAAATTGGTCGGGTTTTAACAGAAGGTGATGTCAGGAGCCCCAAGAACCGGCGAGCGTGCATGAAAAGAGCTATGAATGTCACAGAAACAAGTGAAGTACGTAAGGACCGCGTCTTATGGCGCTCGGTTCTCTCTGCCCGCAAGGGACTTGGCGTGAAGATTTATACATACATTGTATTTGATCTAAAAAGCTAAAATGTAACCATTATAAAAACTGTTATTACATGTATATATGCTATATCGATTATTTTAACAAACAGAGATATTGTTAATGTTAATTAAATTTGTTACATGTCATCTCTTTACAAGTTAAACATGTTCTCATCCTGAAATAAGACCTGTGCATACCTTATGCATTTGACCAATTTTAGCAAAATGACCCTCGGGGACCTGGCGCGCAATCGCAATTCGGAGAGGAAATACTTGCAGCATCATTAGCACAAGACGCCGCGGGGCCTCAATTTGAAATTTATTTTAGAAAGGTATTTTTAATTACTTTTTTATTATTTTTTCTCAGGTGTAATTAAGTTTTAGTTAGATTTAACCTATGTATAAAACATACTTACAAACGTGACATTATTGTGTCCGTAAGTTCGTAAATACAACTAAACTACTTCATAATGGTGTTTCAGGGAACATTTTTAAAAAATAATGAAAGAAACAGCACGGTATTATTATTTATTGTAAAATATTTTCTATATATTAGTAACATATATATTTTAGTCAATTTCAGTGAAGTTGTTGTGCGTATTAGTTTGAATCCGACTACGGCCGATCTGACCAACACGCATCTGAATGTCTATGGATGGGTTGAATTACCTCAAGATCCTCAGTCCAATAAGTCAGTCCCCGGGCACGGCTGATGTCTACATGATACCGGTCGTTAAGAGAGGCACTGGTATTCGATTTTTTTGGAAATACTGATATTCGCCAATCCATAATGGAATAACGTGGTAGAAGATGTTCAGTACTTCTTTGATTCAAAAAGAGATCAATATCATAGCAGAGAATGAGTATAAGTCGATGTAATAGTAGGTATTTTTCATCTTACATGTACAAAATATGTATTTTCTTACGATAAATTATAAGTATTTGCCATTTGAATTGAAGCCAGTAATGTAGAGACAGCAAAATATTCACTTAACAATTACGCAATGGCAATGGAACAAAAAGTTCAACGTCCTATTTAAAATGAAAACCACTTTTTAAAACCAGTTCCTTGACTTGGTCTTTAGACAAGCAGAATAATTACCTCTTGAAGTGTATTTATTCATAATAATGTATATTTATTCATAATTATGTTATACTTGACTACCAAAAAAATTTTCTTTGGACCAAATAAATTTTTTATTTCAAGCAAATATCTTACACGACCAATATATCTACTCAACGATCTTATTTTTGTTATTTAGTGCATTTTCCATATTTTTTTCTTTTACAAAATAGTAAACAGGTCAAGTGCAGATCGATTTCAAGTTATATAAGCAGTGCGTATCGTAATCACAGCTCGTAATTGGATTTAGATAAAGACAATAAGAACAATTAAGAAAATAAGTAATAAAACTAAGTGGATATTACTTAATAGTACCTGGTTTAAGAAAAGGTTCGTTTACTGCTTTACATGAAGTTTGGATCCACCTTTATGTGGATTTAAATAAACCGCATGAAATTGATGACAACAAATATTGTTTTTACTATATTATTAATTAATTGCCTACATTTAATTATCTCAATAAAACAGTGAACTACAACAATCCTACTGATTGAATTAATTGCTAAATGATAACAAAATCAACTCAACGTTAAATGTGTTCTGAAGTAAGTCAAACTGATCCTAAGAGTGAGAGTAGAGTACATATTGATTGACGTTCAGTTTGCGATCATGATTAGATAAACTGAGATGTATACGATACGATAAGTGAGAAATTGGATAACGAGAGAGGGAATAAATAGCTGACGTGTTTACCACCCGTATTACGACCAGCGCGGGGTCGCCCTACCCACATGTCAAATGCCTTACGAATCTATCGTACAAAAAGCCCTTTCCCTGCAGTGAAAGCCCCGTTGGGCATTTTAGCGAGACGCCCGGTTTCACAATGAACTCTTCGAGTATTTCGCAATGACAATAATACCTGGAAAGGCATTTTATCAAGTGCCGCGTAATGAGGCTAGCCACCACGGCGTCTCAGTGAGCGGGTACAATTTCAGTAATTTTCTTTGACGCAAATTCCTTACAAATTTGTTGAACAATATTATTGTACATGTGTGTCTTTTTGTAACACAGTCGGGTTTTGCTAACCGTCCGCCTTGACCGAGTAAAGCACCGCGACCCTGTACTAACTTGTAAAGACATTAAATATGTACTATCTGCTCTATTGTTCACATTTTTTTTCCCGAACAAGGGCGGAAGGTATAAAGTCTGGTTTCTGTAATTAACATCCCAATTAGCGGATGTTGGAAGAACAGGTCGTTGCATTGTAATATTTTCTAAGATGCATTGTGTTCATTCTTACTTTACGATATCAAATGAATCAGATAATAAAATCTTAATTTCGTAATACACACATCAAAAGTGTCTAGGGATCAACATATATTTCTGCAATAACTTTTCTCCTGATTGATATTAATTAAAATTTTCTTTAAGGATTCATCAAATAAAGTGTTTTCGTTTGTCTACAGTAACGATAAACCAAGTCACCTTTGCATTAATAAAGAAATTTGCCATTTTCATAATAAAGGGATTTTTGACATTTGAACCACTAACATTAAAGTTCGAAAAAAAGACTGAAATAACAGTTTTCTTTAAAATTTTATTGGGTAACTTAAACAATTAATAATCCGTGTTTCTACCGCGAACACTAACAACACAAGAACATCGGTTTGGCATACTCAAAATGAGTTCATCCAAATCACGCTGTGGAATGGCCGCCCATGTTCGTTGCAACAACAAAAAAAGGTCTTCTTGCGACTGGATACCCTCCATATTCGGCAGAGCTCTTCTCTGTAGCATATCCCATGCATGCTCAATCGGGTTCAAGTCTGGCGACTGAGCAGGCCAGGGCATGACATTGATGTTAGCTGCGGCGAGAGTCTGTCTTACAACTCTTGCGGTGTGCGGTCGTGCATTAACTGAAATAAGGGACCGATTTGCACTTGTAGAGGAACGATGACGTCTGATACAATCGTCTCAGCATAAATTTGAGCGTTGTGGTTGCCTCTGATCCAAATCAACTCAGTTCTTCCGCCGATCCAAATACCCGCCCATACCATGATGGTTCCACCAGTATAAGGATGGACTTCCTGGCAGGATTTTAATCGCTATTGGCGTCCAGGGGTTCTCCAGTGTCGTATACGTTTATATATTTTATATATTTTTTTATTACAAAGCCACATCTCAATCTCAAGAAATCCGCATAAAAATGCTTGATCCCTAGACACTTTTGATGTGTGTATTTGCTGTCGTTGTGATGTGTGTCGCTGAGTGGTTGGAAAACTTTCGGGTATCAGTAATCTGTTCCTAGTTGAGAGTAGAAACAAAAGTGACAGTGTACAAAAAAACTATTTCGGTGGTTACGAAAATGCGATACAAGAGACTGGTAGCGCATGATGGCATGATTGACAACGAAATATGGTTTACATATTCATGATCATTTATTTATTCGGCCGCTGCGCGCCGTCCCGATTTAATGGGCCGTTCGCCGATACAAAAATAGACAGATTAGAACGAGTGCCAGACCACCTTGTTACATTTTCAACAGCCGCCAACCTCAATCAAACCATCGCCGGGCTCATTGATAGATCCGATGTCATATTTTTATAATAAGATATTGATTTGAATATAGACAAATGATCTCGTAGTATGGAAGGTTACATACTCTATAGGTTAGGATTTGTTTAAACATAGGATGTAAAATTAATATAAAATTTGAACACATGACATTATAAAAGTATATTTTAAACATATATATTTCTACAAAAATAAATTAGAAAATACAAAGAAGAAGGAAAATTACCAAAGGGAAATCAAATACTTGCCCGTTATAGTAACTATTTAAATATGCAATAACATCATTAATATTGTAATAATTATCAGAATATTAATATGAGAATAATATATTAGTCACACTATAATATAGAATAGGCGTTGATTAAAGCAGTTAAGATTTTTATATATCTTAGGCCATGCAGCTACTTATTACACATCTTTTCAATCACCCGACTGAAAGATATGTAGTGACACTACCACTCTGCTACACTACTGGTTAGCAGAAACACCAATATATATATATATATATATATTATACATAACGTATAATTATTTAACAAAAATGTATCTGCAAAGTGAGCAGAGACAGTAAAACTATTGAGGACTTAAAATGTGAAATAACATAACTATAACTTCAAAAGCAGTTTTTACGTGTGGAACACGCACTATAAACAATAGTTGCGCAAGTTTGTAAATAAAATTGTGGTATGTCATTTTAACACAGTATGACATATAACATTGCATTTTTACGAGTGTTGTAAAAGATCATGATATTTTATTACAATAACATTAATAACCCTAACCTCAAGTCTCACTTCTCTCTAGCAAGGTATAAATTAAACTTTTCTTTGGTTTTAATCTAAAGAGTGTGTGCAATTGCGCCGTTTTAGGGTTCCGTAGTAAACAAGGAATCCTTATAGTTGTTGCCATGTCTGTCTGTCCGCGGCCATGTCTGTCTGTCTGTCAGAGACGCTTGATACTAGCAATATGTAGTTTAGTATAATACACATTAACTAGGCTGACAAAGTGGTAGATTAAAATCTTAAAAAAATTTTTTGATGGTAGCTCCCCTACACGTAAACTTTTTTATCTTCGCGCCCATCCCATGATGTGGGTAGTCGTTTGATAGGTTTTTTAAAAACATCAAGGGTGTGGGAAGATTATTGTTCTATATAGTTATCTGTTTGCGAAATATTTATATTGAAAGTGTAATTTTTTGTGAATTTAAAAGGAAAACTATCACGAGTAAGTAGGCTTTACGTTAACGAGTAATAATCGACGAACTTATAAAATATATTTTCTTTTATGAAAACGTACAAATGTCATAGAATATGACATTGCACTTATCCGCACTAAGCGTTTTGCTTCCTAGTTTCTAATTTGAACGTTCAAGTAGTGGAATTCCGAGTTTGTTTTTTCTCATTACTTGATTTTAAAGTACCCTAAAAACATTTGACTATCGATAGTTCATTTTATTCTCGTCTAAATTACGCCCTCGCCTTCGGCTCTGGCTGCAATCTATCTTGGAGTGGAGTGTCATGACCAACTTAGCTCACTTATAGCGTAACGTAAGCACTATTAAAGTTTGAATATAATTTTATTACTCTGCGTTGACAAGAATTATGACCAACTTCGTAACTGAACGTGTTTTAAAGATTCATTCACATTACGAAACATTGTGGACAGGTGTACAAGCAAGCGTATCACTAGAACCGGAATCAGTTAATAAAATTGATTAATAAAATTAGAGAGCCCATTTTGTTATCGATTTCGACATGCGATATTTAGATATTATCATTAAATCAGAATTGGCTTGCCACCATCAAGATCACATGTCATTCCATTCACCCGTTAGAGTAAAAGCCAATCTGACCAGCACGTGATGTACCCCGCCTACTACAAATGAGGCACAGTACCATTTGAGTAGCACTCCTTTTGGAGAAATGTTTTTTTTTGAGTATATTGTTGGCGTTATTGCGTCTATCATTTTAACCGGACACGCAGCCTGTCTGTGGATGTGTTTACTCATCTTGAGCTTCTCCATACTTCGAAGGGCACGTTAAGCCATCAGCCAATCCGCAGTTGAGCAGCGTGATGGTGTATGCTCTAAAGCACTTCGGTTGACCCATATTCCTCCAATGGGATGAATGAGGATTGGTGTAGTAGATACCCCCTGGACTAGTGGCATTGTACCATGTAACATCAATCTGCTCTTACTATTGTTGCGTTGGATCCATATCCCCATGTCCCCTATCTCGGTGAAAATGAGAAAATATTTACACCTACCGTCTTATTCTAAAACAAACGAGACCAAGAGGTCCCACGCGACGATAATAAAAGCGCACACAGTACAGTACACAGTAGTTATGTGTCTATCGCCACTAGAAGTACTTGTTACATCACACAAGACCTCGTCTAAATGACAAATCCCTGGAAAGTTGTCATGTTTCCACGATAGATTACGTCGACCGCTCGACATGCTACGTTGGCAGTGAGGTGGTTAATGTGTGAGCTCCTTGTTCAGGCGTCTATTGTTTACAGTATAGCCAACTGCCTATACATCAGGGAGTACGAATTGTCGACTACTACTTTGAAGAGAGATAGGTCTTTTTTTTACAACTTCGGGAGGCATACAAGCATACGGCCTACCTGATGTATTTACCGTAGCCTATTAGCGCTTGTAATATATTAAGTATCACTCGCACGATGCCTCCTCTGCTGCTTACACAGCAACTCCTTAGGAGCTTACTGGTGACCTCACTCACACGCAGAAACACAACAACCCTATAGGGAGCTGTTATTTGGCTGCGGTTTTCTGTGAGGTGGAGGTACTTCCCCAGACGGGCTGCTTTGATGCGCCCTACCTCTCTTCGTCGCATTAAATTTAAATCCGTTTGGGAATGTTCCTCCACCTCACGCTAAATAATAACTCCCTGGGGAGTTGTAGTATCTTGCTAGTAAGTGAGGTTACCAATAAACTCCCACGGAGTTGTTGTGTTAGCAGCGGTTGTAGTATCACGCGAGAGATACTTATGTATTTATTGCAAGCGTTCATAGGCTACGGTAGTCACTTTACATCCGGTGGACCGTATTTCAACTAGGTACTTTCTGAATATGAAATGGTTTTTACAGCAAATTTTTTTATTGATTTACAGAAAATATTTTTTACGTACAAATTATTTAAAAAATATTTGCTGTAAAATACCTTTTTATTCAGAAAGTAGTTGATATATATAATTATTAATTAAGCCCCTAAAGCTTGTCAAACAGGTATATTTCTAATTTTAGCAGCGTCAGTAAATCATTCACAAACAACTGTTTATTTAGGCCTTTCAAGTTTAAAAAACTATTCATATATGCGAGACATCGTTTAAATATGCATGATGAGAAAAATATGACATCGAAGGTTGGAAGCGAACCTGTGTAATACTGGTATCGACATATATGTACGGGCGACAGCACATCAAGCGTAGAAATTGCACTACCAAAACCATAATAAACAACGTAAGGATGTTCCAAAGTCAATGTTACGCTTGTCCTGAAAATATTGCCTTGCAGGGCGATAACTATACTAGCGAAGAAAGGTCTGAGCAAAAGATATGGAGAGTGTAATAATATACCCTTCAATTTGTAATGAAATAATCTATAACTTCGCGCCAAATCCCTTGCGGGGTAGGCAGAGAGAACCGAGCGGCACGTGACTCGATCCTTACATAACTCACTCGCTTCTTTAACACTAACTGCTCTTCTCATGGACGCTCACCGGTTTCTGGGGCTCCTGACATCACTTTCTGATAGAACACGAATGATAATAATAACATACCTTTTCAATAACGAAATAACATACCTTTTAATTTATTTGTACGAGTATTATTCCTGGTAAGTTTATACCAATTATGTTTTCGATTACTTGTTAAGTTTTGACGAGCTCGGTGGTTAGTAATGCTACTTTAACTCCAACGATCGGAGGTTCAATTCCCACACGGAATAAACATTTGTGTGCATGAACATGTTTGTTTGTCTCGGTTTGGGTGTTTTTAATGGACGCGGCGGATCAAAGCAGCCCGCCTGGGGAAGTACCTCAACCTCACTGAAAATCCCATATAAACAACATCACCCTGGAGGGTTGTTGTGTTAATATGAGTGAATAAGGTCACCAGTAAGTTCCTAAGGAGTTACTTAATATGTTGCATGCGTTCATAGGCTATGGCAACCTTTACATGAGGCCGTATGCTTGTATGCCGTCCGGCGTATTATAAAAAAGGAACTGTTTAATCAGGACGCCAGCGGATCCGCAGGCAACAGCTAGTTTTCATAAAGTTAAAAGGTATAATGTGTATTCGGTCTCCAATATATCAGACCTGGATTTGAAGTAGGAAATAATAGACATTGGGAAAGTTACGACTGCACCCAATTATTGTATAAGGAGCTAAGTCTTTCAAACGTTAGGTATTGCTCTATATTGCCTCATAAACTGCGATAGTATTCGCTTCCGCGTGTGTAGACCACATTTTCGTGGCCACAAATCAACTATCGGCGAATGGAAGCTCAGTTTACGCAATGTTCGAGCACCGGCAGTGCAGGCACGGTACTAGTACATATTATACTTGGCAAATATTATCGTCATGTTGGGAGTATTTGTTTAAAGACAGCGGCTTGAGATCCAACTGAACCACGAATTGACTCGTTTACTGCCTCTAACTTCAACAACTATTGCGTCGGTGGTCTGAAATATGTGCTTAGCAATGGTATAATAGAGCTGTTCATAGCACAGATGGAGATTATCCATATTTTATGATTACTGGGACCCAAAACTCATGAACAATTTATTGGGATGAACCATCTTCACCAAATTTATGGGAGACCAGAGGGAGTCTATGTGCTTACTAATAAAAAAAAATCGGCCAAGTGCGAGATGAGCTCGCGCACGAAGGGTTCCGTACCATATAAAAACGGCAAAAAAATCACGTTTGTTGTATGGGAGCCCCCTTAAATATTAGTTTTATTTTGATTTAATTATTTATTCTTAAAGTGAATATATAACTAAACATTCTGTGAATATTTCAAGCGTCTACCTGTTGCCGTTATTAATATCGAGCAAAAATGAGCAAATAAATCACGTTTGTTGTATGGGAGCCCCCTTAAATATTTATTTTATTCTATTTTTTTGTATTTGTTGTTATAGCGGCAACAGAAATACATAATCTGTGAAAATTTCAACTGTCTAACTATCACCGTTCATGAGAAACAGCCTGGTGACAGACGGACGGGCGGACGGACAGCGGAGCCTCAGTAATAGGGTTCCGTTTTACCCTTTGGGTACGGAACCCTGAAAACGAACAGTGCTAATTTTGCCCCGAGGTTTACGTTACGTAAACGTTATTTAATTTTGATTTATTACGTTCTTCAATTCTTTTATTACTCATATGGAAAAAGAATGATGTGATAGAAAACAAACATATGTTCTATTTTTCTGAGTGTCCATCAAAATCGTTACAATCTTTTCACCATTATTCAGATATTTCGATTCGCAAACTTCGGATATAAGAGGAACGGCCTTGAAAATTTCTCAATTTAATTCAAAAACTTACGAAAACGAATTTAAGAGAATATAATTTAAATTACGTGTGAGTTGGCGTGAAGTTACAGTTAAATAGATAGTTTATGATAAAAATAGCACATTTCACATTTCATTTAACCCAAGGGTTTCTTAGCGAGTTCTGTCGGGTTAACCCCTATCAACCCCTAGTTGTAAGGCCAAGGTAACTACTTACTATCAGGTTAGGTTATCAGGTTAGGTCCGTGGTATAAAATATAATTCTAAAACTTACGAAAACGAATTTAAGAGAATATATTTAAATTAAGTGCTTTCATGATACTTCGCTTTTTGACGACTATCTGATGTTGCACATTATTTTTGAGAAATCAGTATTAAGATTATGCGGAAACCAGCTCATTACGCAACTATGCGGAATTCCACCAATGTCTAATAGTTTCTGAGATCAATATCTGTGAATATTGACAGATATTCACAGAGACCTGGCTATAAATGTTCTATATCTTACTTCCAAGTACGGAGCCCTTAAAATAATCCTGCAACGGTTTACAATTAACGAAAATATAATATAACCTGCATTCAAAGATTATAACTATTGAAATAGTGAAGTTAACCAATTTTATTAAAGTCGGCTACTTCAATGAAGTTTGTTAACTTCATCAATTTTTATGAAACCTACGGGACGTAAGAACTTTGTCCACTTAAAAAAAAGGATATGCAGTCGAATAGGGGACCAGAAAACATTTAAGTCAATTCAATCAAAAATGATTTAATTAATTGATATTTATCAAAAATAGTGACTAAAATACTTTATTAATAAATGTTTTTAATAAAAACCTTTAAATGTCCCAAAACTGTCTTTGAAGATTATTTGAAGATGCCACGTAAATAGCGTAGATTTCGGAACGCGTAACGTAATTTATATTTAGCCACCATTAGCCACTAGCTGTAAAAATTAGTGATGCAATTAATTTACTAAGGGTAAGCGGTCACCGCAGCCTATTGACGCTCGCAACACCACGGGGATGTAATTCGTCATGGTACCCAGTAATTTCTGTGCCATATCTCACCCTTCAAAGCGGAGCACAGCTATATATATATATATATATATATATATATATATATAGCTGCTTAGCGGTTATATTTTGTGGTGGTAAATAAATATCCATTATGATTATTTTAAACCACTTTCTGAATTGTTGTTCAATACCCAATTCAGTAGATACCTCTAAATTCATAAAGTTGTCTAAATATGCTTTGTCTGTTGGGTGTACATATAGGTTCCATTTTTAATACCACGTGGGGCGGCCAACTAGCATACTACACCTAGTTTTAAGCGAGCATATCTATGAATATAACATACATACCTATGCACACTTACAACAGAAGGTGTAACGTTCGCTGGTGATCTGCAAGGAATTGTTACAGGCGCGCGGTCTACTGTAAAAGTTGTGTGTACGTATTAATTATTTCTTTGCCCTACCTCTCTTTCATTACAGCTAATCGGCAACGTGCACAATCAGTACTCATTTTTTTGTTACTACTTAGTTCATTATTAGTCTTTTTTTGTTTTTATACAACTAGATTGGCAAACAAGCATGCGGCCCGCATCAGATCGTAAGCGGTCACCGCAGCCTATTGACGCTCGCAACACCACGGGGATGTTACTCGCGCACTGCCAATCTTGTGATCTAAGGATCAGTACCTAGTAATTTCTCTGCCATATCTCACCCTTCAAACCGGATCACAGCTATGTAAATATAGACGTTTATACAAAATCTCCCTCTGGTAGTCATCGCAGTATAAACACGTCAAAGGCCAGGGCTCGTGAGTTGGATTCCCACACAAGACAAAATATTTGTGTGTATGAACATGTCTATATTTGTCTGGGTGTTTTTGAAAGAGGTGATTCGCATTAAAGCATCCGTTTGGGGGAGTATCTCCACCTCACAGAAAACCGCAACCAAATAACAACTCCCTGAAGCGTTCTTGTGTTACTGTGAGTGAGTGAGGTTATCAGCAAACTCCTAAGGAGTAGCTGTGTTAGGTTAGTGCAGGTGTCACATCGCACAATACTTAATGTATTGCGAGCGTTCATAGCCTAAATTTTTTATACCACGTCGAGAGGCATATAAGCATAAGGCCCACTTAACACTTACAACACATTAAGTATCACTGGCGCGATGCCACCCGTGCTGGTAACACAGTAACTCCTTAGGAGCTAACTGGTAACCTCACTCACACGCAGGAACACAACAACCCTCTGGGGAGTTGTTATTTGGCTGTGGTTTTCTACTTCACATCAGATAGGCCTCATGCTTCTATGCCTCCCGATATTGTATAAAAAATTTAATAGAAATAATAGTTTATGCTTGATATTGATGTCTTAGGAACGAATCATGTGGTGCTCGGTCTACCCCGCAAGTGATTTGGCGTGAAGTTATAGTTAAATAGATAGATTATGATAAAAATAACACATTTCACTTTTCATTTAAACCAAGGGTTTCTTAGCGAGTTCTATCGGGTTACGCAGTGGGTTGTGTTGAATTGTTCGCTATCATATCGACTGCTTTCTTCACAAACGCGCTGCGTGCTATCAACCCCTAGTTGTAAGGCCAAGGTAACTACTTACCATCAGGTTAGGTTCACTGGTAAAGAAAATATGTGCTGTCAAAGTATGAAAAACATACCACTCATTCAAACAAACATACGATAAAAATACGAGGCGTGACATTGGTTTGAGTAATAACACATTCAAAAAATCTCTCACTGTAGGTACAGTCGGTTGAAAAAGTGTCAAAAAGTATTTTACTTGTTTTAATACAAATAAATTACGATAATATTTCATGTGGGATTTACCTGAGATTGAAATATCATTAAAATTTATTTGTTTTATAACAATCAAATACATAGTTATGATTTCACTGACAAGAAATATATTGATGAGTGTTTTACGACTAGTATAGTATCATGGTACCTATTAAATAAAAATACGAAATAAAATAGCCTCTTTTATTGTGACGGTAAAAATATTATTTTAACCACCAACGATTGGCAAAAGCAACAATATATTAAAGGTCTTATAATAACCGGCGCCGTGCGTCGTATATGCACAATGCATATTTAAGAGAGCGTTTAACTATATATTGGACAATAAAATAATTATGTCAAATTGATGCATTTTTAAGTTCAAACCATTTAGGTTTGAATAGTGGTTTAAAGAGAGATTATTATAATGCTATGTCAAATGTCAGCAAACTGAAACTATGACAAACATACAATTAGTAGTATTTTGTATTATTTTAATGGTGTAATAAAAATCGAAAGGTCAAGTTAATGTTTCGTTTCTAAGAAGTTTTGTCAAAACTAGTAATGTACTGTTTTGTCAACCGTAGTTCGTCCGGCGTATAGATAGTGGCCGGAGGTTGCAGGAGGTTGTCGCAGTATGTATGACCAGCAAGCGAAAGTTCATTTTCATGTTACAATGGTGGGAATTCATTACCGCTTCACATAGAGAAATCTTGCTCGCTTTTGTATAATGGTGGTCTTGTTTACATCCCGCTTCTAATTCGAATCTTAACATTTTAACGGTTAATTCGGTGTATTGTCCTTGTGGGTTAACATTGATTATATTTACTTATCATAAATGTTATTGACATTTTTAGAAGAACAATACACTATTGGTACCATTCAATAGTCATATTTATTGTCCATGTCTTTCTCAACTTCAACGTTGACAAAACCTTCGTCGATTATACAACGAGTGAGTAATCTAATACAATCAATCGAGAGAAGTATTATAATATCTTGTCGGTGACATATAGAAATAAGAAAAATTAGTCCTAAGGTTTCAACGCCCCCGTATTTTTATTAAAAATATTGCTAGGGTTACCACTAGGAACAATCACTACTTACAATTAACTAACCAATACCAATTACTATCAAATATATTGAGAAATTTAAAATAAAACTTTAATACGACACTATTCATTGCTAACTTCATGTGTAGATCAAACAAATTCGATATAGTCTTATTCACATGATCACATGTCAAGGTTCATTCACACATAGAAGCTATTAAGCTATATAAGCAGAATTTAGACCTTTAAGTCTTTTGTAAATTAGTGCTATATACTTTCTTTGAGACGATATTTATAGGATTTATTAACACAACGGTAGCTGTCTATATTGATTGCACAATCATCAGTATTTTGTAAGTAATAAAAGTTTACTGTTAAATTAAAACGCACGAAAAAATGTTTCATTTCGTATTTATCCCCTCATTTTCGTGATAGAGGCTATAAAAAGCAATAGGTAACAATTAAAATTTAGATTCTATAAAGGTACGATTTAGAGAAAAACCAGTGGAATCGATGAGGAACGTGACGAAACACAATATGAATACAAGGTGTTATGCCAACGCTTATGTAAGGCGCACAGTATACTATGGCGCTTTGGCCTTCAGATGCGAATGAAACAATGAATTCCCAGCGAGATGTTTTAGGAATAGGAAGCTCTTTGTTCCTGTAATCGCGATAAATGTTTATACGTCGTTTATCAGATCAAATTGTTGTGATTATGGCTAAATTCAATGACAACATTTTATGCATTTGTTTTGTATCTATATGCATTTTTTTATGATTGCAGGTAATATTTTTATGCTGTTATTCATCTGTCTTTCAAATTGTCGCTTTTTTGTATAAAGCGACAGGACTTTATTTAAGAAGACTCTTCGGTAGGCGAAAATAACACAGGTTTCTTGAATATTCATGAAAATGTAGATATATTATATCTACATATATTATATATTTTAATGAAAAAATATATAATATTTGGTTACGACTCGTATCTAAGTAGTGTAGACTCCTTCGAGCGTATTCTCGTGACTTCACTTCAGTGGTAAATTCATTGTGATCAGACATCATTATTTCCTCAGGTTATGATTATGGCTTTTACTCGATCCCAGAACTCCAACGTCTCCTCGTTGTAAAGACAGCCTTTTGTACTAATTAATATGTACTATTACTTATTATGTCGTAGTAGGCTAAATCTCAGTAACAAAAATAATTTATCATCATCAGATTTATTTTCCATACATGAGCAAAATCTAAGTGGAATTCCCTCCTCCAATTTTGGTTCGATTAATGCAAAATTATGAGAACATACCCAACGACATACAACATCTTATATATTAAACGAGCAATATATATATTATTGCCGAAGTGTAATATTTTCCGCCGGGCACTGTACTCCTTGCCATATAGCAAAAAGTGAGATAATTTCATTAAATATAGCTTAAATTTTTACGTTTGATTTCAGCTAAACTTGACAATAAGACAAACAAATTTTTTTTAGAGTAATCAATACAAGTTTCAATAATCTAAATTATACATCAAACTAAATTAATTTAATATATACATAGAAACACAATAATGGAGACAAAAGAGATGAAAGGCGTATAGAAGCGGTCCGACTGAGAGAGTCGAGTACCTCCACCTCTCAGGAAGATGGCTAAAGAACAAACCCTTGGAGGAGATCGTTGTGTTCCTGCGAATAAGAGAAGAAAGTTCCCTGAGGAGTGCCTATGATCAAAGCGGGGGCATACCTTGTATCGTAAGCCGTCATAGTCTACGGTAACCACTTCAAATCGAGTGGGCCGCATGATTATTGCCTCCCAACGTGCACAGAAGCTTTCATTTAAATCGCTAAAGCCACATAGTAGCTTCGCACGGGAATAAATTATTATGTATGAGTAAAACTTTGTCAGTAAGTCTATTCGAAGGTGAAAACTGAATGAAGATTCAAGTAAATAATTATTGAGATTACAGCGCAGGGATAGCCCCGTGGAGAAATATCAAATCCTGGCATGCACCACTAAATTTGTGTTTTTGGATTTATGTAATATTTGTCATTACTCATTATCACTAACCCGGAGGTGAAGGAAAACATCATGAGGAAACCCGCACGTCCAAGAAATTATATTTCGAAAGACGTGTAACCTTACCTTAGAAAAGTCTGGTAATTCCTCTGGGTTGTGGAGTTTTGATGGCAGTCGCTCCATACAATAATTAGTATCTCCGTCGAATCCTTAGGTTTAGGTAACGGGCTCCGCCAATTATAACATATTAGGAAACGGAATGAAGCTAGGAAGAAGATTGAGATTAGCGCGCACATAATAATCATTATATGTTTTATTTATTAGTAACTGAATCGCTATTATCTAGCTGATAAGCCACTACATGGTTTTAATAAGTTCCCACAACGCTGCTGTCTGTATACTTGTATGTCTACATAAAAGTAGGCATACGTTTTTTTATTCTACTATGAATATGTTATATTCATCTCGGTTATATTCATGAATATAGAATATTAATCGTCTTTTGAAATTGACATTGATTACGGGCAGTTAAAATAAAAATTAATCAATATTAAAAACTGTTCAAATTTTCGATGGTTGATTTATTATACATTTTTGTTGTGAATATTTATAACTTAATAATGTTTATTCAAATTATGACCATTAAATACGTAATTTACATGCCAGCGTCTTGTGTACAAGTTGTTGTTCAAATCAAAAGGAGCCTTATAGTGGAAGCTACTTACGATCCGAATTATTCAATTTCTATACAATAATATCTATAAACGACTTAAGCGCATGTCAGCATAAAAGGTATTTTTACTTGGACGATTACATTTATTTTGTGCAAAAGTGCATCCCTAACATAAACATTATAATAGATAACGTATAAGTTGTACAAATAAATAACAAATGATGAGAGTCAATTATCTCCAGAGCGATTCACAAAAGTAAACAACATTTTATTATTTAAAACCACGGACTACCTATGAACTAAGAACGTCGTGGCTTTCATAATGTCCTTGTTCGTCAAGACAGCTAATTACTGAATTAAATATTTATATATCCTGTAGTAACAAAAAGTTATAGTAGATTACTGATTGGATCCCTGTCAAAATTAACCTTTCAGGGTAGGTAATGTAATAACGCAATGTCATAAAATCGTCAGTTCTATGGCATTTTTATGTCTCTTTGTGTAAAATAGCGCGTTTTAAGGAATATATATAATTAAGTAGATAAAAGGAAAATCCTTATCTTAACACTCTAATTTTGATGAAACTAAATCTGATCTAAATCGTTAGAGCCGTTTTCGAAATACACAAATAATATTTATATGTATTGCTCATTTAAATTATATAATATTCATCATCTATCTACATATTATAAGTGTCTTTAGGCTACGGTAACTATTTACGATCAGATAGATCGTACTTGTTGATCCGTTGGTACTATAAACACTTTTTTTTCATATCAGGGTACACAAAATCGGTGCAGAATCCAGTCGATCGGGTTTAAACGTAGGTTCCTTAACGTAAACAAACTTACATTAGTTAAATTGAGTCGCAAGAAAAACGTAAGTAACAATCTAGTAATTAGCAATGCTACTGTTACTTCAAGGCTCGTAGGTTCGATTCCCACAAAGGACATACAGTTGTGTGCATGATCTCTCTGTGTGTCTGGGGTTTTAAGAGAGACAGAGAACAAAACAAAGCCTGACTTAAACTACTTTGTGTGCTTCGAACTACGAAAATTGAATCGTATTATGTTCTCCTAAACCACATGCTGTAATCTCTTGGAAAAAATTCGACTATTCATTCCACATTAGGGAATTCATCCCACAGTCTAACAGTTCTCAGAAGAAACGTCTCTAAAAACGCACAGTATGCGACCAAACCCAGTGTGTAAGAATTAATTTCTTACCTACAACGAGTGGTAGAAGGAAGCTACGGGCATCTAATAACTTCTCGCAGTACAACCCACTGTACAATAAATGAAACCCAGATGGGAAACAAAACCTATCATTAAATGTATGAGATCAATACCGTTTGTAAGTTAGAGATAGTTAAAAATTCTCACATCCCGTCTCTGAAACGAATCACATTATGTCGTTAACACTGACATAAGTTAACGACGTGTCAAGCGCTTGTTTGTGTCTTGTTTATGTCAGTTCAGACACTTAACATTCTATTCTAATACCATTTTGAAAACATAAAACCATTTGTCTGGGGAACGCAGGGGGCGGGCCATGTTTAGAAACGTCTAACCGTAGTAAGCACTGCCACTCTAGTTACATGTGTTACGACAGTTCACAAACGAACTCATTCGTAAGCTCTCTAGCCATTAGTTATAATACCAATTTGACACATTGCACACTTTCATCTGGAAATTAGTTTACTTGCATTATTTATATTATTTTTAATATACTTTTTGTGTTTTTTTCTTTAAAAATTTGTTGATGTTTTAATACGCCAACGAGGGTGTCACTCTTGCGTTGTCCTGTACAAACCGCTTCACGCCTTTCTTGGAGAACCCTAAGCTGTAATTCTTTAAGAAAACCTCAGCTAGAAGGGTAATCCACACTTTGAGACTTCTCGGAAGAAAAATCCACTGCAACCGGACAGTACGCAACCATTGCGGTTCCGACGAGTGAGGATGAATTCACCGCCGTCTCGGCTAGCGGCGTGGTTGTAAACCAAAGCAAATTGTTGATAAGCATGTTGAATGGAATGATGAAAACCGATCGATTAAGAGTAGTTGTGGTAAAAATACCTACAATAAAAATAATAATAGCTCATTCGTATTTGCATACCTATATATATTCGCACAGTGCGGAAAAAATATACTCAAGTCTATTACTAAGTATTCAATACTGTATTCCTACTTTTAAATATTCGAGTATTACAAAATCCACACGTTCATAAGTATGTGGTTAGTTGTCCTTGATTATTTTGTTATAAGGGAAATCTTTGAAAAACCTGATAGACGTCGTCGATAGATTTCGAAGTTAAGTATTTCATATTTACATTTTACAACAATTTTTCTTTTGTATCAACTCCAAAAACAAATTTTGTATATTACATGAAATACTTTGAATTCATAAAATTTAGTTTAACATCTTTTGTCATAAATTATGTATACATATATGACATTGTGCATAATAAAATTCATGACGAAGAGTTTGAAAATCGAAAAATTGCGTAATTTATATATATTATAGGCATGCTATGAGGTATCATAGCGCCTAATATCAAACCTAATATCAAAATTATAACGATCATTTTATGGTGGTACATGGTAACATTTGAACAATTAATCAAAAAACTTATATTATAAATGCTTCAAGTCACAAAAAGTAGAGTCGACAGCGACCCAAATAATAAATCAATTGTGTTAGTTTAGTACTTAAAGAAATGCCGCTCGGCGATATGGTTTAGAATACGGGCCATTTTTATCGGCACTACGGTGGCTAACTAGCATATAGAACGCATTATGGTAAATATAATCTAAGGAAGAAGCTAGCTTGATTTACAGTGTATTGTTTAGATTTAATTTGTAAATAAATTGGTATTAAATTCTGAAAAATATTAGTGTTATTTTGTAGTAATTAGGATAGTCAAATCAACTAGACTATATACGATTACGTATGCTTACGTAATCGTATATAGTATACGTGCGTAGAATAAAATAGCGAAAATAAAGTTTTTGACTAAAATAAGTATAAATGAGATTGTGTTTTCGCGATATTGCCGCATCACCAGGTACATTATTACCCGGTTTCGCCTTGAATATATATTTATGCAAGTCGAAATAAAAAGGCGTTCATTTTTACCAGAGACTTTGCGTTGGTGACCATAAATTTGGCCCGAAGTTAGCGTGTGGTAATGGTTGGTCACAACATGTTTAATTGATTGACTAGCCTCGAATATTCTCGCTACACATATAGATTGGTTCGACCATAACGATAACACGTTAGGCGCAATTACATTGACGTTATCGGTGGTACGTATCCGACACCAACTGGTTGTACAAGGCGAATGGTAAACGCAAATCCGTGCTATTTGGCTATGTTTGGTAATGCAGTCTAAAGAAGTAGATAATATGAAGTACTTTAACTTTTTTGTAAAAAATGTTATACAGCACATTATGTTGTCGTGTAAATAGTAGTAGTAGAAATTAAACTATACATTCGGTAAACAAAAATACCTTATTGAGTAAGTGGATCGTTTGAGATTATAAATATACTTGTACTAAAAAAGATAATAAACTGAGGGAAATAGGGGGTCATGTGCCAGAAGCGTGCTCGTTCGCGACCCCTGCCAATCAGACGATTGCAATTCTGGACCAAGAGCGCACCGACGTGCGGATTAGGGCGTCCCCCGTAGGCGACGCACACCGATCCGCCCCCGTCGGTGCGAATATAGCTGCATGCGGCGGTGGGGACCGCCACCCACTACGCAGCGCCAATTCCGTGAGGAGTCTGTGAGGAATGTTCTGGACTTAGCTGAAAGGAATGAAAGAGTGATTACGTGTGGAGATTTGAATGGATGGGTTGGGACCAAGCGATACAGCTATGAAGCTGTTCGTGGTCCGTATGGAGATAAGAGAGTGAAAGAAGCAGATAAGTCAATACTAGATTTATATAACAAAACCTCCTCGTGTCGAATACTTTATTTCATCATAAGGATATTCACACGTTATAATGGATACAAGAACCTTAAGAGGCCCCACTCTTGAGACGGACCACTACCTGGTGGTAAGCCGGTTTGTGGGCCTTTTTAGAAGTGGAGGCACTGGCGAATGCGTATCCCTTTCGGAGATCATGAAAGGATAAGAAGCGAACAATTGCAAGATGAAAGTGTAAGAAGAACTTATATGCATCTGGTAAGTGTGAGACTTGCAAATGCAAGCCTCTCCGTCTCAGATGTGGATGATTGTTGGAAAGTTTTGAAATAAAGTATGGTGGATAGTGCAAAAGAAGCTTGTGGCTGCGCAAAGAGACGTAAAATAGCGAAAGGAGATGCCTGGTGGGATGCGGTGGTTGAATCCTCCGTAGCAAGAAAGAGGAAAGCGTGGCTGGATTACGTATCATCTTTGCCCTTAAATGAAAATACGAGTATGAGAGAAAAGAAGAAAGAAATGTACCGTCTGTGCAAGAATGAAAGACAAATTATGAATGAGGAAGAGAGGCTGACGAAAAACTTCGAGGCAAATACTAAACTCTTTTGGAGAGAGATAAATAAGTCTCGGAGTGGTTCGTCGGCATTCAGAATGGATAAGATATAGACTGAAGCTGGAGTGATTCTTCCGAACACTCAGGAAGTGTTAGAACGATGGAGTGAATATTTTGAGGAAATGTATGAGTATGTCTCAAACCCTGATAATGAGAGTGAGTCGGATGCTTACTCCACGTTGACGGCGTCCGACGAAGGCATAACTATGGATGAGATCGAATATTCGATACAAAGCTTGAAAAATGGAAAATCAGCGGGAATTGTTCTGATCACATCTGAGATGATCAAACTAGGTGGCACTTACGTCCGGGACGCCTTCTGGTACTTATGCAATCTATGCTGGAGAACTGGAAGGGTCCCAATGGACTGGAGACGCGCAGTCATTGTGCCCTTGTATAAAGGCAATGGGTCACGCATGGACTGCGCCAGCTATGGGGCCATCAGTTTGATCAGCTCAGCAGCAAAAGTATATGGTAAGGTGATTGAAAGGAGAATGAGGGTGAAATCCAATGAAATGCTGTGGGACGCACAAGGAGGTTTCCGAAATGGAAGGGAATGTATGGATCAAGTTTTCTCGCTACGATATATCGCGGAGAAGCATCTGGCCATAGACCAGAAGGTTTTTGCGGTTTTGTGGATCTTGAGAAAGCATTTGATAGGGTTGTGCGAAACGAACTGTGGGACATATTGCCGAGATATGGGATTGACGGTTCACTGCTCCGTGCTGTGCAGTCCACTTACAAGGATTGCTCAGCATGTGTGCGTATAGATGGTGGCGTGTCACCCTGGTTTGATGTCAAAATTGGTGTCAAACAGGTTGCATGCTATCTGCTAGGCTGTTCATCCTGTATCTTGATAGTTGTTAATAAGGTCAACGAATGTGGGACTGTGCATGGGTGACCTAGTGGTGGACTGTCTGCTGTATGCAGACGATGCCGTGCTATTAGCAGATATGCCATCTGAACTGCAAACACTGGTCACAATGATGAAAGACGAATGTATAAAGAAAGGCTTACTACTGAATGCGAAGAAAACAAAGATAATGGTATTTGAAAGAGAAGAATCCAGAACTAATGTAAGGATTACGGTTGATGATGAAGTGTTGGAACAAGTGGATGAGTTTGTATATCTTGGATGCGCTTTCAGCAGGGATGGAAGTTACACCGCAGATTTGGAAAGACGGGTGAGTGCTGGGAATAGTGTGAATGGAGCGTTGGGAAAACTTCTTGGCAGTAAAAACCTGAGCCAGGAGACACAACTCGCAATACACAATGGAGTGTTGATCCCAATGCTAACTTATGGAAGCGAGAGCTGGGTATGGCAGAAAGAGCATGAAAGTAGAATAAACGTGGTCGAAATGCGAGCGCTGCGCAAAATTTGTGGCGTAAGGCTTGTAGACCGTATTCGCAATGATGATGTTAGAAACAGAGTTGGTCTGAAAGAGAGCGTCGGTGTTAAAATAAGAAGAGGCATGCTCCGTTGGTTCGGACATGTAGAAAGAATGCAAGATGAAACAATGACGAAGCAGATATACAATGTAAAAGTGGAAGGATGTAGGAGCTGGGGAAGGCCAAGACTTACCTACCATGACCAAATTGGTCGTGTTCTATCAGAAGGTGATGTCAGGAGCCCTAGAAACCGGCGAGCGTGCATGAGAAGAGCAATGAATGTTACAGAAGTGAGTGAGATATGTAAGTATCGAGTCGCGTGGCGCTCGGTTCTTTCTGCCTACCCCGCAAGGGATTTGGCGTGAAGTTATAGATAGATAGATAATAAACTGAAAATGACTGCATGCATGGTCTACAGATCAAGTAGAAAAAAAAACCCACATAAGGCTGGTCAAATTATTGAATTAGAGATCTAAATGCATTGCATTGCAATTCAATGTGGATTATTTTGTAGTTAGCCAGAAATTGCAATTAATTATTATATACAATTTGATCTAATCTGCTTTGTGTGTGCCACCATTCATTGCATGTAAAATTGACTTTCGCAAAATAACGACTGAATCTATGAACTAATTAATTATTATTCTATGTATTAAGAATGACACAAGGCACTACGTACTTGACACAAGGCATGAAGAGCATCCATACTGCTATTACTTCTGCATACTGAAAAATGAACTTGGTTTATTTAAGCAGAATAAAAAAAATACGAAATTGCTAACCCTGTATTTTCCATCTAATGATCCAGAAAATAATTTAATGGCCAATGTGTAATAAATTCGGTGCTGATAAAAAATATTTACGAATAATTTTAATTATTTTAATTTAACTATATTTGAATTATATCTTTATATATGGTCGAATAAATGTACAAAATAATCTCTTGTATGTGTACAGTACGGTACAGTACAATACGGAACACTGAATAAGCTGGCCCGTCTCGCGGTCATTTGCGTTAAATTTTGTATAATTAAGAGCGAGTGTTTATGAATTCAACAAAATTTTTTTTAAATAAAAAAACGCCTTCTTGGCAGAGACATCAATATAACATGGTGTTGACTTCATTGAAGTTGGCAATCGTCTAAAACGACTAGCAATGTAATCTTCCATGGCCCCGAATTCTTTTTTCGGTCTGTATTATTTATATACATAAGAATATAATTTCATGAGAAGTGTATTTCTTATTATGTTTATTACGTTACGTAACTTTCATAAGACTACATCAGAGCTAATGTTAATTTAGGAAATTAATTTCAAGAGCTTTCGTTTATTTTAACATACCTAGGTACATTGTTTAATATTTCGAGACGAAGTTATTATCAAATTGTTATGGTGATGTTTAGATCTTATTTTTAATTTTGGTGTTTTAATTTATAAGCTCGATTAAAAGACGCATATAAAGTAGGTGTGGTGTAGGATTGCAAAAGGTGTAGAACGCATACTAAAAGGTAGAAGAGGCTTAAAAAATAACTTATCGTAATTAAACTTTACCGTTTACTTTTTATGTTTTCTAAATTACTGTATTTGCAATTTTTTAAATGTACTTTTCGTGTTACTTTATTTATAAATTTTACAGTCATTCCAACAAGATTTAATAGATTGAGTGCCTGATGTAGTAGTTGTCTAAAGCAGGTGACCTTAAAAGCCATTCCACACTTGTTTCCTTGTTCCCCGAGAGCGACTTTAAATTGCTATGACACTTGCGTAGCTACGTCACTTTGCTTAACTCAGAATGTAATCAAATAAAACTTATTTCCCTAGTTTACATTACTACGTAATAACAAAATACAAAATCTGTCATTATTCGTGCAAGATAATATTGACTAGGCATTCTTACCCTTCAAATATTTTACATCGTTATATAAAAAAAACTAGTTCTATTTCTAATTAACCCAAGCATAGTTTCTAACATGAAATACTATTATAAAATAACGAATGTTAATAATTACGACATTTTTGCTACTGGAAGCGGAAATCCGTCACAGTTCCTTGCGTACCTAATTATAATGTACTTGACTTTAACAAAATATGATAAAGTGTCATATCATAACCTAAATATCTCTCTAGATTTTGATCCTAAATGTAAAGATAAATTTTCCGCAGTCCTGATTGACAGTTCACTTTGAAACATGATACGAAGTTTATGTTTCATAGCAACTGATATTATTTAGTCTCATTTATTTATATCTTCACGTCCAGTCTCTACCCCTTTCCCCATTTAGTCGCATCCTATAATATCATAACCTAAATATCTTTCTAGATTTTGATAGTTACAACTAACTTACCAATGATTAAATTGGTTGTGTTTTATCAGAAGGTGATGTCAGGAGCCCCAGGAACCGGCGAGCGTGCATGATAAGAGTTATGGATGTCACAGAAGCGAGTGAAGTATGTAAGGACCGCGTCTTATGGCGCTCGGTTAAGATATACATACATACTATAATAGAATGAGTACGAGTAATAAACGTAATGCAGTTAGTTTTCGTTAAAATAATATTCGAATTCCATTGCAGTACACTCAATCTTTGAGGACAGTAAATATAGGTGTAGTTACCTGTACAGTCGCGTACGTAATACTTTATGTAAACAAACACGGTTGCGTTACAGAGCAACAGATGTTTGCGTTTGCGCACGCCGCGCCGGTATATATTCTTATAGGTAAGTCTTATAGATTATTTTCGTATAATTACGTAGGCTGCCCTACGAAATTATAAGATGATAATCTATTAAATTATCCGTTGTTTAGGACACTATAATACGAGTATGTACTTTAGGAACAGATGGTCTTACAACGGTGCACTCTCGCACTACCGTGTTCAAGTTGAGTTTGCTAACATACGCGGACTCCACTCATACCTTAATGCCGTCCACCAATACCTTGAGACGGCACGGCCCGCCAAGCTCTTCCTGACAGAGAAACAGATTCAGCGTCCAACGGACACGTTCTATCTCCAGCACCTCGGTTATGTGCTTGAGGAGAATTTCCTCGCGAAAGCCGGGGTCTGTTTGTTTGTCCGCTCGGAAGTATGTTGTCGCCATCTGCGCTGCCTAGAGAATTACTTCTTTTCCTTAAAGATCCGAATATTAACTCGCTGAAATGAGCCTACACTACTGCCACCAAGGTCTGCAAGAGAGCATACATAAGAGCGTACGCCCAGCACGTTACACGAGACGGTACGGAACTAGTGACGCACCCTACTGGGTCACGTAACTACTGGCGACTGGCCAAAGCCGTGCCGGCCAACTTCTGTCATCCCTCGCTGCCACCGCTGGCTGGCTCACTCCCGATGGCTCACTGGCACATCAGCCGTAGAGAAAGCCGATCTTATGGCCAGCCTGTTTGCGGCTAACTACCGGCTCGATGACTGTAGCACGCAACCACCAACAATACCCTCCAGTGGATCGACTATGCCTGATATGCACATTAGGCTACTCTCACTCACTCACTCGTCACTCGATATCCGAAAAGCCAGTGGTTCTGATAGTAACCCAACGATTGCTCTAAAAAATGTGCGGCGGAGTCTCCGGTGTTGACGCGCCTCTTTCGTCTCTCGTACTCGACCGGTCGTATTCCGGAGGCTTGGAGAGAGGCCAATGTGCAGCCGGTCCCTAAAAAGACAGACCGTTCTGACCCATCAAATTACCGCCCCATTGCCGTAGCTTCAGTGTTGTGCAAAGTCATGGAACCAATCAATTGACCCGTTACTTAGAAGATCACTCCCTAATTAATGATCGCCAATATGATTTTAGGCCGAAACGATCAACGGGTAATTATCTCTGGTGGGAGCCAATAGATAAATATGGCGAATCCATAGCAGTCAGCCTAGATATCGCCAAGGGTTTGATCGGGTCTGGCACAAACCACTTCTCTCCAAACTTCCGGCATACGGTTTGCCCCTCCAGCTTTGTAATTGGATTGCTGGCTTCCTGCATGAGCGTAGAATCCACGTCCTTGCAGATGGATGCGCTTCGCGGTTCATGTCAGTGAATGCCGGTGTCCCACAGGGCTCCGTTCTATCGCCCACCCCTCTTTCTTCTCAATGACATGCTGCCACTGAGTAATATTCATTGTAATGCATATGGTGCTGGTCGGACAGAAATCGATGACAAACATGAGTCTTGTCGTTGAGCTGAATCGGGTTTTGAATCTCATTAGTAAATGGGGTTCCAATAATCTGGTTGAGTTTAGTGCTGAGAAAACTCGGGTGTGCGCGTTTACAGCAAAAATGTCCCCATTCCTCACCACTCCTAGTCTTCCGGTCGCGTCCCTCAGTATGCAAGATATGTATATTCATTGCGACCTTAACCAGCGTAATTACATTGAGAGCCTCATCTCAACAGCTTTAAGAAACTATGCTGAACTTATATGTATATAAAAAACTATTATTAAATATATCTGAGCTTTACTCTCATCAGAACTTCGTTCGGTAATCGGCCCTATAGACAATGTGCAAGTGCCTTTTAAGTTTAAAGTACCTTCGACTATAAGATAAAAGATGGTGAGCGACTTATATCCCAATAATTTGTTTATTAACCATAACATAGTATAAATTATCAACAATTATTTTTTCTAAACTCGGTAACTATTTTGTTGATAGTTACATCGAAGCATGTAGGCAACGAAGGGTTAAAAATCGTGAAAACTGACATGATGACTTCAACGTAGTAAGTAGTTATTTGACCTAATTTTTATGGGACAAATCGTACGCATAGGAACTTAACAACATAAATTGGGTTAAAATTTTCATAGCAAAAGTTTTGAAAGGCTTAACTTAGATGCTTTGACTGTACCAAACAAACAATAGGCCTTTTAAAAAAAATATCAATTTGTCTATTCAAAATTATTAAAGCTATCGTATAACTTCACACAAGAACGCAAGGAACGAATTAAAACCTGCTTCTCGTTGAAGTCTGTTATAATGTAGCTTCTATATTTGGAATTAAAGCTTATTTTCCGACAGGTGATGAATATGATGAGTTAACCTACTCAAGGCGTGGTATGAATGTGATCTATGTTCAGAGTGGTTTTTTCCTTTTGATATGGGCACAGAATGGCAATCTCCGTATTAGAAAAATGCCTCATCCAACTCTAAAGGAGATGTCTTTTTAAAAGGCAGATGAATGCTTAACCGAATTTCTATCGCTGTACAAATGGGTGATTTGTTCTTAAATAAGATACGTAATTACGTCGCTGTAAGATATTGAGACATTGCATTTTAGTTTTCCAATCTTACATTGGTAAATTGGTGGATACTTATGGCTTTACCTCGATATCCATCTAACTGTTCGCCCTCCTATCTCAAGCTCTCAGAACGAGCAAGAGTTTTGTAAACTAAAGGGTTATCTGACATTAAATATAGAGACAAGCCTTTCTTTACTAGATCATAAAGACAAAAAGTTTTTTAGTCTAGTAAAGAATGGTATTAGACTAGAACTTTGTTACATTAGTGCAAAAATATATGTCAGCATTTATATCTGACATCGAAAGTACTCGTAGTACAAAAATACCCAATTAGTAAAAAATTTTGCCCGGCCAATACGAGCAGTGATAGCACAGTGGATAAAGGTCTGCCCTATTAACCAAATGGTCACCGGTTCGAATCCTGGCATGTAGGTACTACTAAATTCTTGTTTTCGGATTTGTTTACATATTTGTAATTATCACCTGCTCGGCGATGAAAGAAAATATCGTGAGAAAACCTGCACGTCCAAGAAATTATATTTAGAAAGACGTGTTATCTAACTCTACAGCTAGCGGTTGAGCCAGTTCAGATAAATACAGCCTTTTTTAGGTTAGATCACACCCTAGGGTGTCTGTGGAGGTCTGACGGCAATCAAAATGAGTATCTACGCCAAATCTTTAGGTTTAGGTAGCGGACTCTGCCAATCCTAATGGAAACGAGATAACGCTAAAAAGAAAAATAATTGTTCATGATAATAATTTTTCTCTGTTTTAGTTCTTGCACTACAATAACCGATCAAAAAAAGTTTGTTATAGTCTCATTACACAACAGAATACAGTACATATTAAGATTAGATACAGACATTTCATATAGGTTTCTGACATAGGCCTCGTAAGAAAATAATTTAAGTAAGGTAACAACGTTAATATAAGGGTACGAAACCCTAAAAATTGTTAGCTATTATCAGTTAAATTTAAATTCATATTGATCCATTGAATGGATTCACGATGAACTTGAGTTTGAGATCTATATCCGCACTACGGGTACACACGAAAGGTCATGTCATGATTGTCTGTTATTGCGAATTAATTCGAATCGACTAATACGTACGACGTAACGTAAAATTGATACTTATTCTGCTTATCTTCTTCTTTGCGTTATCCTGTTGCCTAATCCATTAGGATTGGCAGGGGATCTACTTCCTAAGTCTAAGGATTTGGCGACGATACAGATTTCTACTCGGAGCGACTGCCAGAGGCTAGATGTTTTTAGATTTTTCGCAATATAATTTCTTGGACTCGCGAGATTCCTCGCAAGGCCTAGGCCGGTTCTTTACCCACTGGGCTATCATTGCTCTTATTAATCTTCAAATTAGGTCTCCACAATAAAAAGATCGATGAAAGTAGGATTGCAAATGGATAATTCAGTGATGAAACGTCTGCTTTGTGTAGACGATGTTGTGTTATTAGCAAAATCTCTATCCGAAAGATGACTGGATAGTACGGAAAAATATTTACAATTCAATTCGAAGAAAGCAAGGTTAATAATTTGCCACCATCATTTTACATCAGCATATTATCATAAAAAAGTAGAGTTTGTGCTAAGGAAGACCAATACTCACCTATACGACAAATTTGCCATGTTTTCGTTGAATGTTATGTCAGGCGCCATAAAAATCAGCGAGCCGTAAAATTCTTTTCATGCATCCATGAAAAGAATCTTAAATATTAAAGCGTGTGAGGTGTTTAAAGCCCGAATGGCATGGTGCTCGGGTCCCTCTCCCTGTTCTGGGACTTGGCGTGAAGTTATAGATCGATAGAATACATTGGTACATTGGACTTAATACTGACTTAATTCTCTACTAGACAAACATTAGGAGAGGAAAAAATAAAATTTTTAGTACATACACGGATTTTATAAAAATAAATTGGCTCTATTAAGTACATGCCAACATGCCATACATGCCAGCCAACTGTGGAGCAGTTGTAGCCCAATGGATGAAGAACCAGCCTATTGACCAACTGGTGCCCAGTTCGAATTATGGCATGTAATACTAAAGTCGTATTCGTACTAAACTCGGTATATTTGGTAACTTTGTATAAACACACCACCATGTTTGTATTAAGGAGACATGCTGGATGACTACAGCTTGTACAGGCTCTCCAGGAGACGCATCATCTTCTTAAAAGCAAATTTGCTGGGGGTTTATATATATTGATCTATTACCTACTTAATGTTATACACATAGACGGTGAAAATCGCGATTGTTGCTTTCTCTCTTAATTTATGTTAGAAGATTTCTATGTATTTTCATTAAATAGTTAGCTGACATTAAATACTGTAATGACGTAATGTTATAAAACTTATTGGATATTTATCTATTCATATTTATACGTTTTTTCTCGTAGATTATAAACATGATGAAACAAAATATTTTTACGCGTTGTTAAAAAATCTAAGATGCTAGCGAACAAATTACAAAATCACGGTGGGATTCAATGTAAGTATTTAAGCCTTGATTTCAATAGACTAAAGCAATTGTTAAATTTAGTGCCTATTTGAATGCGCCTACATGGACGCGACGATATCGATTTAATACACCCATTTAGACAAAACTCAATTGGAAGCAACGACATAATTATCTACTTTACTCAAAGCAACGAATGTAATATTATATATAAGGGATAATTTATCAATTCGTAAGTATATATTCTGAATTATTATTACATGAGTGAGTGGAGATATCGGCAGGGGCCGCCCAAGACACACACATTTAGATCAAATAGCTGATGTGCTGAAAAAGGGCCAAATCAAAAGCACCCGAAACCGAAGAGCATGCCAGAAGATCGGTGCACCTGACATTCCATAGTCTCTGCCTACCGCAATGGGGGAGAGGCGTAATGATATGTACGTATGTTATTTCATGATCGATCTCGTCGTCCGTTTTTATTTAGCTATTATATTCGTATCAGGTTTTGTCTACAGTATTTATTCTTACGCTCTTATAGATTATATTGATGTATGTAGGGATCATTCGTCTCAAATATCAAGAGTATCAAATTAATTTGATGATAGGGGTTTTTTTTTCTTTTTAATATTCGTGCAGCCCTGCCATGGGCAAGGCTCTATTTCTATCAAATTTTACTATTTTCTATTAAGTCTTTAAATTTGTACAACATAAATAACACAAACACATTCATACATCATACTCTCTTTCTTTCCACAATCCATCTTCCATTCATCATCTTTCAGTTTTATTATCGAAAATTTTTTGATTTGGCCCATCTTCGAACGTCGGTGAAACGATTATATATATTTTCAAACTTCCCTCCCCGTACTGCGTCAGTCCAGACACGGGCGACAGCGAGCTTCACAGCTCCACCTAGCTACCGCGATCCTATCGGCTATAGGTACAGGGTATAGCCGAGGTATACAGCATTAGTCCTAGGTGGAGCGGCTCTGCTTATTGCGATTTATGACAGCCATGGCTAGATCGACGCAGTATTTAAAAAAATTGGTTCTACTTTTCCCCATAACAATTTCTGAGACTGTGGTTTCGGTGACCCCGCATTCCCAACTCCTGCTCAAAGTCAAACCTCTGTTTGGAGAATGCGGGACACCGAAACAATATGTGTTGCACTGGATGATAGGGGTTTGAGTTGGTTATAAACCACAAGATATATCACTGGGGCGAAGCCGTGTGTTTTTTTTTTGTGCACGCAATAAAATATTTAATGCTTTTTAAGCATTTGCATGCATTGAGCACAGTAACTAAAAACAGAAATATAAGATAATTCTCTTACTGAATTCTATCTATCTATACTTGACTACAACCTCTAGGGTCAGAATATTTTGGTAACTCCTATTTAAGTGTCACTTTTAGATTAAATGATATCTTAGCAGACGGTTACACTAGACCGGTCTACTAAGATATTATACGAGTGAAGCCGACTACACAAAATAAGCAACAATCCTAACACGAGTACACTCATAATAATAAGTATTTCACCTAAGAAGGTATTAGAGAAACGCATCATCATATATTTCACTCCTGCACGTTACTCAACATGCTAGTTGCCCTAAACACTACGCTAAAACACAGAATCTTACCTCAGAGGATATTTAGTTTTTTTAAGTTTCGTGAAGTTAATTGGAATAATAAGTCTCTAATAGGAGTTCTCAAAAGTAACCAATCTGATGCTCAGAAGGAACATAAATAGCGTTCAATTAGCATTTGAGATGGCGTGCATTAATATCGTTAGCCACGATTGTAGACAAAGTACTTAAGCCAGAATCGAATTATTGAAATAATCGTGAGGATGATGCTTGTTGGAGCAAGCGGATCGTGCGATGCGCGCTCGACCACCCTTCACGATGCACGAGGTGTTATCCACACGTTTCATGTGGAAGAGGCAGGGCATATTAAAATAGCCCAACTGGAGAAGTACCTCCTAGATCCTAATCCCACCTTACAGATAACTGCAGGGAAATAACAACTACCTGGAAGGTGACTGTGTTCCTGCAAACAAATTTTGTGTGGAGTTTATCACCAATATTATACATCTAGCTCAATATGTAACTGCATAGTTACCAATAAATTTTATTCCGTCTGTTATTTTGTATTCCATTTCACCATCTTATATAGTTGGGACATAAAAAAAATTAACAAACGAGAACAAATAATTCAAGTTTCGATCGGGCGGTTTAAGCTGTTTGCTGATCTGTCAGTCAGTCAGGATTTAATGCTCTATTTATACTTATCGTACCGTCACTTAACAAACCTTTGAGCAATCAAACGGGTACCAAAAAATATTAAACGATATCTTAATAATGGTGATGTAAAAAACAAGTAATCTGTTTGTAGGCGTAATGTCTGTAATTCTCTTGGTAGTCACGAAGCCTACGACAATTGCTTCGGAGTTTGATTTGATAATCACTGACGCCATATTGATCAATGGTTACGCAAACCAATTATATTTAACACTTTACCAAAGAACAATACATTTATTACAAGTCTCTGCTTTGATCATTTTAAGGGTGTAAACGAACTGCCTGAATACACGTTCTATCTGTATCTTGAGCAGTTAGTAATTACACGTAATTCATATAGATTGGGTGTGTATTTTGAACTTAGTGTAATTGACACACAAGCTCATATTATACACCCAGCAAATGTGACGTTGTCAACTTTATCTACTAATGTGAAAAAGCTGAGGTGTGACCCTTTTATGGGATTCTGTACTTGAAAGGCAAAAAATGAACCCGCTCAGCCGTTCCCTCTGCAGAAATGGTATTTAAGGACTTTTCAAAATTTTTAATAACCTCTGCAATAATACTCTTCGACTCGCACTTGACTTTCAGGTTTCGATCGCGTTGGAGTCAAGAATAAATACAAATAATATTGATGTTTCTGACGTAGATTTCTACAAATACAAACATAAGTTTTGCGGTCCAAGGAACCTTCAGAATCCTCGATACGGGAGATGTAAATTGTTTGTATTTTATAAGTATAAAAATTAAGTAAGTCATTCCTGGCAATAGATTTTTAGCTATCTTCAATCGTTGGTTGTGTAATAGTTTATTACTGTAGAATCTTCATAAAAAAAATATAAAATTGCAAAACGATAATATTACATATCAATCAATTTAGTATCCAAACAAATTTGTTTTAGCTATAAACTAAGAGTTTCAATCAAATTGGGATTATAAATACGTGTGGTAACAGCAATCACATATTAGTAATCTGACGGTAAAATGATACTGCAAGATTTTATTGCTAAAGTGAACTTTATTATTGTGTTAGTTGGTTAAGCGTCTCTAATGTTGTATACATAAATCGATCTATTTAGGGTCGACTATTTTATTTAAATCACTACATGTAGTAAATTTCTGGTGAAGTTTTATTTTGCTTTTAATTACGATACTAATTTAGGAGTAGAATTTTATTTAACTTCATGTAAATTTATGCAATACAGTTTTTAAAGGTGTTTAATCAATTTGCTTGTATAAAACCCTAGATCTACAGCACAAAATACCTTTGAGTAAAAATATGACAGGTATATGTATATGGGAAAAGCCTTAAAATACCCAATAAGTGTCTTTTATGACCCTATAGATTTATAGTGAGACAGAAAAAAGAGAAATATGTGTTTTGGGGGGACGGTCTAAAATTAAATATCTGCTCTATCTATTAAGGATTAGTCAGCATTTGCAATGTAAGCTCACTAAAATATATTTTTTACGGCATCACATTACAAATCTTTTAAATTCTCTACCACTTTATGAGAGGTAGGGCGCATCATTAAGAGAGGTAGGGCGCATCAAAACAGCCCGTCTGGGGAAGTACCTCCACCTCACAGAAAACCGCAATCAAATAACAACTCCCTAGAGGGTTGTTGTGTTCATGCGTGTGAGTGAGGTCACCAGTAAGGTCCTAAGGAGTTGCTGTGTTAGCAGCAGAGAAGGCATCGTGCGAGTGATACTTAATGTATTACAAGCGTTCATAGGCTATGGTAACCGCTTTACATCAGGTGGGCCGTATGCGTGTATGCCTTCCGACGTTGTATATAAAAAAACATAATATACATGACTGTATTAAACGTATAAACATTCCTCTTGAATCGTTCTATCTATTGATGAAAACCATTAAAGTCCGTTGCGTAGTTTAAAAGATCTACACGTACAGATGGCGGGAAGCAACTTTGTTTTATACTATGTAGAGTTTTTATGATGCAAGTCAAATTTCATGCCAATTTATCGACCAGATAATAATAGAATGTATAACGTAATATTAAATAAGAATTTTTCAATATGTTAATAAATATAAACTATTATATCTGTTCTATCTGTGGGAAACTTTTATTGACTTTCTATTGTCTATTGTTTCTTGTACTTTATTTTTTGTAAGCTGTTGGTTTTCCTTAAATATAAATAAATAAATAAATCTTTCAGGCAGTTAAATATTTCATTCGATTCGGCCATATTGTAAGCATTATTTTGAATACCCTTATATTTTGAGTGGAAACTATTAAATGATATATACCACTTCTTGGCTGTGCTTGCAGGCAACCTGCACTCACAATAACGTTGTGTTTTATCGCCTAAATATCTCAGCTCAGAACTCATTCACAAGCTTCGCGTAGCTATTGAAACTATGTGTTATTTTTAAGAGAATTAGGGCGCTTCAAAGCAGTCCTTCAGGGCGAAGTACCTCCACCTCTCAGTTAAAACCGCAGTCAAATTATAACTCCTTGGAGGGTTGTTGTGTTCCTGCCAGTGAATTAGATCACCAGTAAGCTTCTAAGGAGTAGCTATGTAAGATGCAGAGATGGTGTCACGCGAATGATACTTAATGTGTTGTAAGTGTTACATTAAGTGGGCCGTATGCTAGTATGCCTCCCAAGGTTGTATAAAAAAAATGTTTAGCGCAGCCTTTTGGCATTCGCAACATATCGCTCGCGCTTTGCCTCTCTCACTGTTACCTCAGTAAATATTTAAGAACTTCCTTGGCCCTGAGTCACAACCCTCAAGAGAATCATTATTTGACTACAGTCTTTTGTAATACCCTTGTACAGTACTTCTTTTTAAACAGATTTATCTAAATAAAATATTATTTTAGTAGCTAAAGTGTAGTATACAGGGCATACTCACAATACATAGGAACACTAATATATGTATACTAAGGTATGCTAATCCCAACTTTAACTTATGGAGGTGAGAGCTAAGTATGGCAGAGAGAGCATGAAAGTAGAATAAATGCAGTCAAGATGAGAGCATTGCGCATAATTTGTAGCATAACGCTTGCTGACCGCGTTCGTAATGTCGACGTGAGAGATAGAGTTGGTCTGAAAGAGAGTGTTGGTGTTAAGATAAGAAAAGGCATGCTCCGTTGGTTCAGACCTGTAGAAAGAAACAGATATACAATGTCTAGAACCTTCCTCAGGAATTATAAACTATTAAATGCAAAAATATTTTATCAAATCCAACTGGTAGTTCTAAAGATATAGACACAGATAAACTCTTCCGCTTTACTTTATGGGTGTTAATATAATATATACCGCATATAATAGATTATTTTAATAAAAATATTAACACCTATGGGGAAAGAGTTTAATTGGAGATGTATAATTTAATTAGTGAGTAAAGCTTAATTACGGAAAATCAGGGGAAACGGTAAAGACGGACATAATTATCTATTTATTGACTTAGCTACTTCCACAAAATCCCTACAAATCTATAATTATGATAAAGATAAAAAAGAAAGATAAAAATCATTTATTTGCCATTAGACCCTTACTTAGGCACTTAGACACGTCTTAAATTCTTTAAATTAAATCATATTGTACCTTAATAATTTTCCAGTTTTTTTTTTACTTTTAATCTTTTTTTTAATCTACCAGCATTTCGGAAATGACCATTGGCGAAGAAGAAATGCCAAAAGAAACTTGCCAATATGGCTCTTTTTTTTCCATCGTTAAAATATATTACAATAAATATATGTGAGTGTACATATAGTGAAATCAAGTGGTACAATTAAAGATATATTAATACATGTGCCGAATCATTTCCAAACATCTCTATCAGTTAGATATTCATCGATTCTATAATAACCCTTCTTGCACAGAGTATTTTTGATGTACCTTTTGAACATATTCTCAGGCTAGGACAGAACTGTTTCAGGTAATTTATTATAGAATCGAATACAATTTACAATGAAAGATCTACTAGTCTTAGCAAGTCGATGTACAGGCAATCGATTCTTACTTGTAAGATTTTCACTAAATTTAGAAAATGGCTCTATGTTTTTACGAGCATACATTATATTTTCATAAATATACTGAGAGGTAACCGTGAGGATATTTATTTCTTTAATTAGTTCTCTAAGAGATTCCCTATTCCCCATGTTATAAATAGAGCGGATGGCTCTATTTTTTAATATAAAAACAGTTTCAATGTCAGTATGTGTATTTAAAATTACAGCCATGACGCTTAAGCTGTTCATGCCTGACTAATATTAATATTAAAATTTCAAACAGAATGGGAATCAAACGAATATTAAACGTTCCCCCAAAATAGATCAATCTTCATACCTCTCAGCTGCTGTTTTCCAAACAAAACTTAAGTACCTGAAAAATGAAGATTTACAGTTAGAGTCCGTGAATAATAAAACAAACATATACTTTTTTAATAACAGAACATAACAAATATATTGACCTCGACTGCGAAAGCACCACCACCTCACAGAAAACCGCAGACTAACAACAACTCACCGAAAGGGTTGTTGTGTTCAGTTGCTGCGAGTGAGTAAGGTTACCAGTAAGCTCGTGAGAAGTATCTCTGTAAGCAACAGGAGTGGTACCGCACGGGCGATACTTCCTGTATTGCAAACGTTCATAGGCCACGGTAACCATTTTACATCAAGTGGACTGTATTCGTATATGCCTCCCGTCGTTCTATGTACAAAAGAGGTAATATTTTTGTAAATATATTAGATTGGATATTACGAATATTCTCATAATGATAACACATGTAAAAGATTTTTTAGTTTGATAAAGTATAAAGAACGAATTTTTTAATTTTTAATTTTGTATTTTATGCAGGTCTATGTTATCCGTAATAGCCGCCGAGCGAGTTACACAACTGCGTTTGATGGATGTGGCCCGGCCCGAGCACTCTCTTGACGCACAAAGAACCATAACATTCGCAATGGGTATGCGTCTGATACTCGTATTAAAGACAAATACATTTTTTATGCAAGTGCCTATTAGATTAGCTGGTGCACTCTCCGTCTCAGTGAATCGGGCCGCCACTTGGTGGTCAGCCGAGCGCTCACACTGCGTCCGCGCCTTGTCTCGAACAAAACTTGCTCAATAATGCTTCGATTAGTCCAATGATGGCCCTATATTTGCAACACTTGGCTCGTTATAAGAACGGCTTTAGTAAAATTATGATAACAACCATGTTCTTGCGAATGATGTCTTGTAATTTAGTCCAGTTTTTACAGCCAATGGAACAATTGCAATAATATCGCTTTCTGAGCTTTTTTGTAATAATGCAATTGGCAATGCAACATGAAGGCAGCTGATGCAGTGGGGTGTCCAAAAAATATCATTGCATCACGTTGTTACGTTGACCGAACAATTTGTAAAGGCCATAAGTTCATATCGGCGCGCGTGGGGCGTTTGCAACCTTCGCGGGTTGAGTGCGTCAAAACAAATGTTGTAGTGTTATCTAACGATTAGATCGTGCGCTGGCTAGTGACCACCACGGTCGCCCATCTACACTTTTGAGGGGCAATGCAATGCTACGGCCAATTTAAATGGAGACCATGTGTCTCCAAAGAATTGAGTATTGCTCGTCCAATTTGGGTAAGCTAAATTATCTACTACAGAGTTACAACAAACTTGAATTTTGATAACTACATCTAAAACATTTTAATATACATAGCTCATAATATATAATGAATGATCATATGACACACAGCAGTGGATAAGAAACCGACCTATTCATCGACTGATCCCCGGTTCGAATGTAGACCACTAAATTTGTGTTTTTGAATTTGTGTACATATATTTATCACTTGCTCGGCGGTGAAGGAAAACATCGTGAGGAAACCCACCCATCCAAGAAATAATTCCAAAAACGTGAGAAAGATCTGGTTTTCCCTCTGGGTTGTGGAGGTCTGACAGCAGTCGCTCCATGTAAAAATCAGGGTTTTCGCTAAATCCTTAAGTAGAGGGTGCCACCAATTCTTATAGATTAGGAAAACGAGATAACGCGAAGATTTGCCGAAGGTATTATTTTTGACTTAGCATCTGGCGTTACATCTCCACAACTCGGAAGAAACTTAATGGTTTATTTCCAGTTATATATATAATTAAACGACTAAGTAAAAGATAAACTGCAGAAAATATGCTGCCCATTCAATCAGCATTTTTCTCGAATACAGTCTACGTACTCTTTAAATTTTTGTTGTTTTTTGGATGTTTTAACTTCCTTCGTTTAATTGATTTTTAACAATAAAAAGAATATGTCAATTCTGCTGGTTCTTTGTTATTTATAAGCGGTTAAAAGATAAAAATTCTTTATTTGCCTTTAGAGCCTCACGGGCACTTAGACACGTCTTTACATTCTCAATAATGTATCTCATTAATTTTCCATAGTTTTAATTTACCTTTTTTAATCTAGATACCAGCAATTCAAATGATCATTGGTGAAGAAGAAATGCCAAAAGAAACTTGCCAATATAGGGTCTCTTTTCAAATCGTTAATTTGTATTATAATAACTTTATGACAGTGTAGGTATAATGGTGACAAGTTGTACAATTAAAGATATATTAATACATGTGCTGTCGACTTTATATTTTTACGAGCATACATTATGTTCTCATAAATATACTGAGAGGTAACCGTGAGGATATTTATTTCTTTGAATAGTTTTCTAAGTGATTCCCTGGCGCTCATGTATATCATTGAGCGGATGCCTCTCTTTTGTAATATAAAAATAGTTTCAATATCAGCCGCTCTTCCCCGCAACAGTACACCATATGACAAAATGTTAAGAAAGTAGCTGATTAAGTCAATGAAAACTGTATTGACAGAAGCCATATTTGGAAAAATAAATTTTATACATTTAGTATTAGTTGAATTTAATAATTATATTGTAAAATTTATTATATTCAAACCAATTTAGAATACCAGATAGAACACTTTTTACCTTTACAATATTTTCGCACCAGCGAGCAACATTAAAAATCTAAGAAGTATCAACAGCAAACAGTAGTATAACCATCATTTTCAGCACCATGTAGGGCAGACCATTTACATATGCTAAAAATAAAAAGTATAATTAAGTAGTATCGTTACATTGTTGTATCTATATAAATACAATCGTCACGTTAAATCGTAGGATTTCTAAGTGTAAAAAGTGCATACTAACATGCTTGAGTGCCGTTTGTGGGGCCGTTAATTACTAGGTCAGGCTAATTAAAACCATTTAGGCGGAGACATATTCGCACATAAATAGTCTAATCATATCGTAGGCAATTCACTTAGGTATCTGTAGTACGTAATTAATTCAAGAGCAGTTATTAAGCACACACTACGGTGTTCCGATTAGAAATCAATTTCATATTGAAATACTTACGTCTACTAAGGCGTCGTATTAACTGTACAAAGATAGAAAATTTCAATTACAGGTTTGATAGCATAAACAAGTAATCAATCATAAAAAGCAGACGATTTGATGATTGACATCTTTTATTTAGGAAATCAACTTAACAAATGACAAAGAGTAAACGGATAGTGCGCTACCTGGCAAGATTAACTGATTGCTCATATGGGGCCGTGCAGGAGAATAAATACGCAATATTTTTTTATCCATTTTTCTCGCCTATCACAATTTTATTGACCTGTTCTAGTTTTTTAAAAACTATTAACTAAACTGTTGTTTCCTCTCTAATTCATAACAATAAAACTACGTTCGTCTCCTGTCACAATGTTATAAATTATAGAAATGTCCAGCCTCATAATTTCCATCTTTGTGCACCAATCAACACGAGCGCGTTACAGTTCTAGCGATAGTACAAGAGAAAACTATTTTTCTGCCAATAATAAATTCAAATAGTTATGAGCCACCAGGGCTACACATTTTTCTTATGTAAATTACTACGAGTATTAATAAGGCGAAAAATAATCAGTTTAATCCAATGTCAATTTCGATGTTCGTTGGGTAAGGTCGCAAGAATGTATTTTTCAAATATTGTGCATTCATCCTAGGATATTTTTGATATAAGATCATCCAAAAATAAGATATTTTTATAATTCATCGATGGTCTGGTTTTACTTATTCTCATTCTTAGCGTTATCTCGTTATTAATCCATCAGGATTGGCAGAGTCCGCTACCTAAACCTAATTGATTGGATGGATTTGGCGAAAATGCTGAGATTTAAATGGAGCGACTACCGTCATACTTCCACATACCAGAATGATAACTTTGCCCTTCTATGGTAAGAACACACGTCTTTCGAATTATAATTACTTGAACGGGCGTGTTTCGTCACGATGTTTGATGTTTTCCTTCACCAACGAGCTAGTGATAGTCGAATTTAGTACTACATGCCAGAATTCAAACGGGGGTTCAGTTGGTCAATAGGGTTTCTTTATCCACTGGGCTAGCTTTGACCTTTGCTTATTGTATACGCCGTCTCGTAAAGTCAATATACATATATGTAACCTACCCAACATATTCAGGATATTGAAGAGACTTTCAGCAATTGATTCACTGAAACACACCACGCCTAACATTGACGAAATCTGCATTATGAATAAACTGTCTGGTTTTATAGCGAAGCCGCAACGTTGTATTTTTAAATAACAAGTCGTTATTTTTCATGATAAAATAAATCTGAAATTGCGGGTAGCCGTGACCTTGGTTGGATTTAGTGAATTGTAAATAAGCCAAATTACTACTGTTAAGCCTAAAGTTTTTCACTGTATTGATAAATCTATATTAATGCCAGAATTTATATGTCCATAATAAGCAGTGCGTATGGTACGTGTCGTAAGATATTGGAGAGTATAATATCCACTTCGGACAGCGCACCGTCGGCCACGTCCTCGTGTGTACTGTAGGCAACTTATAATTAGCTAATCGCCTTGTTGCACAATTACTAGTCTTGCTACTATTCAGTTGTACTAATAGTTGTTACAGCAAAGATAAATCGATCAGAAAAATTAATGTAACATTACATTTTTTTTTGTCTGGTATGTCGAATTAAGATTCAATGCAATGCAATATTTAAATGAAAATTGAGTTTCTATTTTTGATTAAATATTACAGGTTCGTAAACGGCGTTTCCTTTTCTATTTCATATTTTTCAGTTGTTTTAAGTAACTTTTGAATGTAGTTTTTTTAACATTTTACGATGAAGCAACACCTCCCCGTCTAGAAAACACAGGTACACACTGAACACCAATTTATAAATCGAGAATTTTTTTACGTAGGTTAAAACAGGGTGAGAACCGGAAGCGATCACCGGATGGTAGGAGGCATCTTGAATCTTGACATAAAGCAGGAAAGGTGTCGCCTGTCGTCTACGCTCCGTCCATCTTGTGCCCTGATCCAAAACCCCGAAAGCTTTCAACTCGAACTTCATAATCATTTTCAGCCTAGATGATTATATAGTATAACGCCGAATGGTATCAAAGGTATGCTCGTGGAGACTGTCCATGCAGTTAGAGCTCAGTTTCTAAAGCCTCTAAAGTCTTCAGCTCACTCGCTAGAGTACAGACAGCTGAACAGGCAGATCTCTAAATGAATACGGCGAGACATCCGTCAATTTAATACAATTCGTATTAAAGAGACGATAGAGCGGAACCAAGGCTCCAAAGTCTTCGCCAAATATCTGTCTGTAGGTCAAAGTCAAAGTACGAAGCTGGAGACTAACACGGGTGCCAGTATTTCTATTAAGACTGAGATTCTGAGCGAGATGGAGAAGTTCTATGGACAGCTGTATACACCGTCGTTACAATCGGGCATTAGAGCTAGTAACGACCCAAGAGCTAAACTACTATGACTATGACTACTGATACTATGACTACTGATACTATACCAAAGACATCCCGGACATCAGTCTGTACGAAATTCGTATAGCTCTCAAACAGCTTAAAAATGGGAAAGCACCGGGTGAGAATGGAATTACGGCGGACCTTCTGAAAGCCGATGGAAAACATCGGCTTTACAAGTACCGATTTCGGTGAAACACCGGAAGCGTGGAGCAGAAACCTATGGACATTTGCAACACAAGGGGTGTCACTCATGTGTTGCCGACCCTCTAAAAACCTATTCACGCATTTCTTGAAGAATTCCATGCTGTAGTCCCTTGAAAAAACCTCGGCTGGGAGCTCATTCCACACCTTGAGAGTTCTCGGAAGAAAACTTCTCTGGAACCGCACAGTACGCGACCATTGCGGTTCCAGCGTGTGAGGGTGAACTCCTCGCCGTCGGCGAGCGGTGCGGTTTCCAACCAGGTAGGTCTCAAGATGAACATGGACAAGATTAAGATCATGTCGAATGTCCACGTTACACCTATGCCCGTCACGGTTGGAAGAAATACTTAAATAAACATAGCCCACATTATAAGCAAGCTGAAGTAGCAGTGGGCCGGCCACATAGTTCGTAGAACCGAGAAGAACCGTAGAATCAAATCAAATCATGTATACAAGATATAAGACTGGAAGGCTCAATATGCTCGATGCTCGAGCTCGATGGCGTCGTTGCGCTTGTTATTCTAACCGAACACGCAGGTTAAGCAACCTCGATATATGAATGGGTTTATCTATCTCGAGTTTCTCCGGGCACGTTAAGCCGTCGGTCCCGGCTGTTGTCGATAGATGACAGTCGTTAAGCTAAGTCAGTGGCCCTCGGGCGGCTTTGAAAACACTGGTCTCCGCCAATCTGCATTTGAGCAGCGTGTTGGAGTACGCTCTAAACCCCTTCGGTTGAAGGAAGGCCCGTATCCCTTTTTTTTTTCTTTTTTTTTTTTGTGACGCGGGGAAAAATGCATTACGCACACCACCGGTGCCTGGGTGGCCTCCGGTGATAGTGTGGGACTCCCCGTCGGCTGTCCGACGGTATACCCACTAAACAACCCCGCGAAATGCCATCGGCCGCGTTGGTGTGGTGCCCCGGATCTGTCAGCAACAGGGCACAAGGCCCGTATCCCTGCAGTGGCGTGAGTAAAGGGTTAATGTGGAATAGGCATAACGAATATATGAAGACATAACGAATTTACAGATTACAACAGTCTTAACATTTTTATAACAAATGAAGTATGGAAGTGGATACACATCCTGAATAATCATTTACTAAGAAAGAAACCTGTTGTCTGGTGGTGAGAATAAAACTGCGATATTTTTCGCAGCATGATCAGTGCGAAATCGACATAGCAGTCTTAAAAAGTTGCTGGATACCACGACAATATCTATATATCGATCAATAGCTTATCAGGGAAGTGATTGGTTAACTATTTAATAATGTGCATAATAATATAAGAGACAAAAAAATTGCATTCTAAAAGCTTTCAATAGCCCAAGGAAAAATCGCAGTACTCCTTTCAACGGAAATAATAATGTAATATGTAGACATGTCATAAAATGCGAATAACGTCGTCATAAACGATTTAATGTCCATGTTTTGTGTGTTATTTTATATTATTTACTATTTGATTATATGACGAAATTTTGTAACTTGCTCCAAAAGAATGGCAATGATTATTTTAATACAAGATCATGATATAACAGTTTTTATTTTAGTAATACGTATAGTTTTTTGTGAACCAATCTTTACAGTAATTTTTATTTCAGTGCGTACAGTAATCGCCAGTTTATGTACGCCCTACCTGTCATAAAAACACCCCTACCTAGAAAAACAGACATGTACGTGCACACAAATGTTTGTGTGGGAATCGAACCCACGAGCGTTGGTTTGGAAGTAATGTAACAGCGCGTTTCGCCATTACGCCACCAAGCTCGTAAAAATTGTAAATATAAACCTTCTTGGGACGCACTCAAATCTTTTGTGAAGAGAAGGACTAGTATAGATGAAGAGTCTAGTGATGTACAGAAGAATCACATTTATAAAAATATTTTGTTACACACGCAAGAATTAGACTATTATTGTCCATCATGTTTTAGTACGTACAATAAAATTAATACTATTTTCTTAAATGGCGGTGAAGGTGACTATAGTCCTAAAATATATGTTAAGAAGTCTCTCAAGCGTTGTCAGTCCCGTTGTTACGCAGCAACATCTCGCCACCTCCCTTCCTCACTCGCAGTTAATATAACAACCAGGAAATGTCCTGCCTATATCTATGTGCATATTTAGATAACGTCATCACATCCACCTTATGACGTCAGTCAATATTCAGATATTCAGACTTCGAGATATCAGTCCCATTTATGCAACCATATTGACTACAATGACTGAGTAGTATATATAGGTCAGCAGGTAGAGTGATCAGCGGTCTCAGAATGTGTACTTCCCCAGCAGGACTATTTTCTTCCAAACATATTTTGTACCAGGGTCAAGTTTGACCACGGACTATTTTTTGTATAGTGATACACTGGGACTTAACTCGATTAGATATAGGCACCAAAACACCAAACATTACTCCAAAACTACTGGACGAATCACAATGATATTCTGCACGGTGATAGGTAGTTTTGTGTAAAAATTTTGGCTAGAAATTTCAAAAAGCACTATACTTAGGCGGAATCGCATACATTTACTAGTAATCAATATAGTTGCGTTATGCTGTTGTTATGTTGTGCCCTTCCCACACCATCCTTTGCTTATAGGCAGTAAGAATTAAGTGCAGATAAGGAACACTTCGGATTTACTAGTTAATAATGATTATTGAAATTTACACACCGAATATATTGAAAGTTAGAACTTATGGTCTATATCACAAACATAGAATAATTATTCATATTAAGTACCACAAGTCTTCAGCATTTACTAGTTGTTTGACATTGAGATTTTGTAACTGAGAATCAGACAAAGGGACTCCGAGGACGTGAGATAAAATTTATATCAAACTACTCGAGCTAATACGAAAAAATTATAAAAAATTTCATATATTGCCAAAATTATAAAATGTGAACTTAAGAAAGTATAGTGCTGGTAAGCTGAAAATGAGGGTTAAGTTACTTCCAACATAAAAATCAGATCAACCTGTTCAGCAATTTGGCAGAAAATAAAACGCATATTTGATGTGCAATAATTTGCGTACAATTTTCTGCTACCAATTCAGTCTTATATTAACGTGCGTACGTATGCATACATACACAAAGAGAAATACCCTTTCAAAATTGGTCTAGAAAGACTCTGAAGGTATGTAAACGTAAACACCACCACAAATGTTGACCACGAAACCTAAATGTTTTAGTGCAAATACAATAACTTTCCATAAAAAGGGAAGTTAATTCCAATTGAATGAAAGAGAAACATAAAATCTTGATCTCAAACCCTTCTAGGCGGGAGAGGAGAACTTTACCATTTTAAAACTACGAGAAAATATTAATTGTCATGGTAAATATTCTGTACCAAATATCGTAATCATAAAGTTATTTTATTCTGTTGTTATAGGTATGCACCCCATTTTGTGCTTAAAGTTTGTATAGCATTTGTAGAAACCTTAATTACCATTTTGTTTTTATGTGATCTACCACGTATCAGCGATGTGTAGGTATAATTGTGCAAACACCTGTACCTACTGATCAATAGACAGGTCGTAATCTTGTAACTTATCATAACCGACAAAATAACTGTTTCTCCATTTCCGAAAATTATCAATATATCTCATCACATATGGTTGAGTAATTAGTTTAAATATCAGAATATTAAATTGATTGTAGCCTGCTGGTTATCTTTAGTTCGTTATTATTATTTAGGTTGTGAAACGCACGTATCTGTTGAGATTACTTCTGCATGAAAGACATTAAAACTACATTTATCATTTCTATGTTGATAGGTATGCAATATTATTATAATAGATTTAATGAGAGTAATCGCAGTAGCTATAGAATATTAACACCGTACTGATAATATCATACTTAAAATAGACTCTAGATTTTGACATCTTTTTATCTCTTAAGCAAGGTCTCTGTTACCAAAATAGTGATTCCCATAATAGGAAACTTGTATGTCTATATAGCGGCAAATGATCTCGTTATTTTATTGAATTTAGAATAAATTGTTAAAGCACACTTATTGTTATTTCTGATTACATAAAATGGTAAAATGGTGTACACCAATATCAAAATGCCAATTAAATCAAATTTTCGTTGAAATTAAATTTTGGTTCTCGAGTTAACTTCTATCAGGAATTTCCATTATCAACAGATAGTTCCAGTTGTATTGTTAAAATCGCATCGCAAAGTAATTTCATTTATTTCTATGACAATTAAATTTTATAATTACGTACGTTGTCATTATTTATAACTACCAAATGTTTGCTGGCAGTTATAAATAATGCATATTTATACTTATAAATAGTAGTTCACTTAAAGGAAGAAAGAATTGCTAGACAGATATTTAACGCGAAAGTAGACTCGTTGATGTAGAAGCCGAGGAAGGCCAAGACTTACCTATTGTGACAAATTACTCATGTTTTATCAGAAGGTGATGTCAGGAGCCCCAGAAACCGGCGAGCGTGAACGAAAAGAGCTATGAACCTTAAAAAAGCGATTGAGGTGTGTAAGGATCGAGTCCTGTGGCGCTCAGTTCTCTCTGCCTACCCCGCAATGTTTATACCACCGACTGCCAGAACAAAAGAAAGAAAAGAACGCCAAAAAAACTTCAAAGATCAAAAAGTTAAAATCAGATGAGACTCTATTTTGTATATTGGCATATTGATTACTCTAACATTACCTACTAATAAAATTTGTCTTGGAAACACAATTACGAACTAAAGGACGTACATACATTACGTACTTACAAATAAGTGTACTTTAAATTAAATCTAATGATTTTTCAACCCAGATAAGATCATAACCTTCCGCAAAGCATTTAGAAGCTACATAATGCAGGTTTTCAACAATCGCATTGTTATCGAACCTATCAGCGAGAACGGGCAGCGAGGTCATTCGGCTCTGGTGCCGGTGTGGCCCACCTTATCATACCTAATCCGATCAGACAATGCGAGCCAATACTTGATCTATGTGAAATACACAATTTGCCCCGAGTTAATCGACTGTAAGTTGCAAATAAACAGAAATTTAAACATATGTTCTACACTGGGCTCAATAATAGAACGCCCAAGCCTTGAATTTAATATGATTTAAAATAATAGAACATTCTCATGATTGCGTTCTATGTAATCGAAGTTTCCTATTTCGTATATTAAATAGCTGCAGCCTATGACTCCGCTAACATGGAGTATGGCGTATCGAGGTTTGTACATTAACCATAAAGAAATAGTCCTTATCGCACTCAGTAATTTCAAGTAATTCAATTCAAGTTAGTTTCAAGAGAGCCACAGCCCATCTGGGGTAGTACTTTCATCTCACAGAAAAACGCAGCGTAATAACGACTCCCAGGAGGTTAGGGAGTTCCTACGAGTGAGGTCACCAGTTAACTCCTTAGTACTTGCTGCGTTAGCAGCAGCGGTAGCATCGCGCGCGTGATACTTAATGTATTGCAGCGTTCATATACTACGGTAACCGCTTTACGTCAGATGGGCCGTATTCTTGTATGCCCAACGTTGTATGTACGTATCAAAAAGGTAGCTACTTATAAAATTATTGTTAATAAAAAGTCAAATCGAATCAGTTGATCTGGATTTTACACAGACAATTAGAATATACTATATTAAATAGTCGTCTGTATATTTTGATCCATTGCTTTAACTACGAAAACGAACTAATAGTTATGTCATTCACATCGCAAGAAGTACTCGTAGATTAAACAATTCATACCTAGTCCTGCCATAAATACTGAATAAAAAAACAAAAATTCTATTGCAAATAACATTTATTACTTTTACAGTGTGTTAGTTTAATACATAAATATAAAACAATTTAAAATATAAAAAGCTTATTCGAAGTGGTCTCCATTGGCTGCCATACAGTCCTTTAAACGTTTAGGCCAGTTATCAATAGAAGCACGCTCTCTTTCCATGGGAAAATTCTTCACTGCCAATCGTACGTATTGTTTTAGGGACTCCAAATTATCATGGCGTTTAGAGCAAGCCGAACTCTCTAAAACTGACCATAAATCATAATCCAGCGGATTAAGATCGGGACTAGACGACGGCCAGTCTTCAGCTCTGATGAAGTCCGAAACGTTCGTTTCTAACCAAGACTGCGTAAAACGAGCTTTATGACCCGGCGCCGAGTCTTGCTGGAAGGACCATTCTTGGTTATTGAACATGGTGTTGTTAAGGGGCTTCACTACCTTCTCAAGAATGGTATCTGCCGATGTTTTGATACCTTTTTCACAAAAGTATGGCTCAGTCACTCCTTCATAGCTAATACCCCCACCAAACCATCACTGAAGTGAGATAGTTCCCACGTTGCACTCTGTCGACTAATTGGGAAGCTTCCTTAGAGCTTTGATCATAAATACGGTTATTTTGTTTGTTAAAATGTTGCTCAATTGTAAAATTTTTCTCATCCGTAAACAAAATTTTTCTGTGACCTCCCTTTGCGTACCGCTTCAGTAGTTGTTTCGATTTTACCACCCTATTCTTTTTAAATTATCAAAAATTACCATTACGTCTCCTACAGGCTGCAAGTCCTAAGTCATCTTTTAAAATACGCGACATGGTTCTAGGTGCTATCTTCATCTCCCGAGATAAAATCTTTTGCTTTCGGACAGGATTTCTTCGAATTCTTTCCCTTACTGTTTGACCACCTTTTTCGTATGAACACTACGTGGACGGCCAGATCTTTTTCTGTCACAGAGGAGGTCTCATTGTACCTATTAATAGCCCGGTACACAAACATATTACTAATACCGAGCGTTTTAAAAATTGCATTTGTCTCCATACCTACTTTGTGTAATGCAATCATAACGATTCGGTTCTCTTTATAACCCCTCTCCATTTTAATATCGCAAAATATTGTACAATGTATTGGCGCCAAAATGAGAAAACTCAATGAACAATCATATAAAATGACAGATTCCAAATTCAAATGTAATATTTTGTTAATTTTTAATTGTAACAGTATTTATGGCCAGACTAAGTATATCCCTAGTGATAATCCTGTCACAGTCAGGAACACTATAAACATATAATTAGGAATTTGTATATAAGTGGCTACTATAATCTCAACGTAACTCCAATAACCACCCTGCGTTTGTTCCGAGCACGTCCCGATAAAATTCGTACTATACAACGAGGCACTAGCACTAGCAATCTAATAACTCTGCGCGTCATATTCCTCAATCTATTTTTTTGTTATGTATATAGGCTACGATAACTGCTTGATGGTAAGCAGTTCCCGTAGCCTATGCCCATTTTTAACACCAGGGGTGTCACTCATGCGTTGTTGACCGTGTAAAAATCTCTTCGCGACTTTCTTTTAGAACCCCAGGCTGTAGTCCCTTGGGAAAACCTCGGCTGTCGGAGTTCATTCCAGGGTGAGGGAGAGGATGAACTTCCCGCCGTCAAGGAGCTTTGCCTTCATGGACACATCCTTACGAAATTTCCTAATTTTTAATCCAGGTTTCTCCGTGAATTGACGTTTTTTTATGTATTGTAACGACGTTCATTATACTGAAGTTACAAACAAGCGTCCAGTCTGCCTGATGGTAAGCAGTTACCGTGGTCTATGGACACTTGCAACACCAGGGATATCACTACTACTGACTTGGTGAATTCCTTGGGTATCGACAAATACACCTTAAATTAATGCGAATAATTTCTCAATTAATTAAATTTAATACGAGCTTGGTGGCGCAGTGGTTAGTAACGCTACCATGACACCAACGGTCGTGGGTTCGATTCTCACACAAGACAAACATCTGTTTGCATGAACATGTCTGTTTGTCTTGGTCTGAGTATTTTAAAAGAGGTAGAGAACATTAAAGCAGCTTTGAGCCTCGCCTTCTGGGGAAGTACTTCCACTGCACATAACACAGAAGCCAAATAACAATTTCTTGAAGGATTGTTGTCTTCCTGCGAGTGAGTGTGGTCACCAGCTCGAGCCATACCTCCTAAGGATCTGCTGTAATAGCAGCCGAGGTGGCATCGTGGGATTGATACTTAAGATATTGCAAGCGTTCACAGGCTACGGTAACAATTTTATATATATGAGAATATAAAAAAGAACCTTTTTACTTATTTACTAACCGTATTAATTAAGCAGATACCTATCAAAATAATGGAAGTAATAACATTTGTGAGGAAAAAATAGCTATATATAGAAAAACAGATACCTAATCCGTCATTACTAAATTGTGTTACTAAGTATGTACGTATAAAAATAAATATAAGCCGGATGCAAGATATTATATGTAGGTAGGTACTGTCGTTAAACATTGTGAATGTTGTTCGGGCAAACGGTTGCAACCTTATGAAGGACAAATGTTTGCGTTCGTTTGACAAGTGGTTACTTTAACTAGGTACCTATTACATAGCTAAGTTATCTAATTATTACAGAGTCGTATCAACATTATTAACATGAAGGCTAATATTTAAATACTTGACTCCCAGGAATTTGATGTAGCAATGATTCTTCGTAGTAAAAAACAGATGTCAAATGTTTAGCAGATTAAGTAGCCGTTTTCTTATATTTTATATTTATAGGAAATTTCCTTAATAGCAAATAATAATATGAAACAACCAAACTTTCTATAAGAAAATTTTAATATCTTTACAAATTTTCTTAAAGAAAGTTTGGTTGTTTAATTATTCCAGATATTCATACTCACGTGATAAATTAATACACATTACTATATGCTATGGGTCGCGTTATTACCTTAATTGGACATACCAATTCACATTTAGAATACTGCATTATGTATGATATTATTTCAAATTTGGTATTTTACCCGTTAAAACCTCACTTTTGCATGTTATATGTAACTTTTAAAAATACTTTTTACAACAGATAGGGCGCATCGGAACAGCTTGACTAGGCAAGTACCTTATAACAGAAAAGTGCAGTCATATAAGTAACATCCCCCTGAAGGAGTTGTTATATGACTGCACTTTTCTGTTATTTTTTGTTTTCCTACCAGTCAGTGGGGTGTCGACAGCAGGGGTGACAACAGAATACGTCCTGTATCGCAAGGTTCATAGGCAACGATATGGTAACAATTTTACATCAGGTGGGCCGTATGCTTGGATGCCTCCTGACGTTATGTACGTTTTTTGTTAAAATCGTATACAATCGCAGGTTATTTACGATTGGATAAAAACACAGAAAATGAAACCGAACGTTTTTTATCTTTGAACATTAATATGTGTATGGTTGCGTAAGTAGCCCACTATCATCTTTAGACCCAGAGTGAAGGTCAATTACGCGTGGTGAACAATAAACAAAATAAAATAACTAAGATCCAGCGAGCAAGAGGAAATTCAGAGCGAAATTTAAACAGCTGTAACGAAAGTACCTCCACCCCATAGACGGCCATAGCTAAAAAGTGATTACCTGAAAAATTTCTGTGTTCCTGCTATTCAGTTAAGTTATCAATAAGCTCCTAAAAACTTGTTGCGCGAGTAATGATTATTCAATTTAAATTTTGAGTGTTTGTGTTTAAGTCTAGTATGCTAAATGGATCAGCTATTCTTATGAGAATACAACAATGTGGTACCATCAAGCTATGATGATGGAGGTCGGAGATAGTTATATCCTCAATGATTGATGATAGAAAGTCCTCCTACTTTTGAGTTTGAGTTCAAACTGACTGACTTAGCAAGCCATCTGAAAATACTGCATGTACTTCAAGACCCGTATGCCTGCAGTGAGATATGTTAGGGTTGGTGAAGTATAAATCTATCTATCTATCTATAACTTCACGCCAAATACCTTACGGGGTAGGCAGAGAGAAAGTAATAATATAATAATAATATAATGAAGTATAAATAATTAGTAATAAAAACACTAAGGATGTCAGTATTATAAAATGCAATAAAGATAAGCTCGCCCTGAGAACATGTAGAAGAACCTTAGTATCATTGAGGTTATGTACAAAAATTAATAGAAATCGTCTCGAGCCGCAGCCGCAGCCGACCAGGTCAAGGGCAAAACTTAAACAAAACATTAAACTGACCTACGGCTCTTACTAGGTACTCGTACCGTTCTAAACAAATTGAATGTACTTACGGGTGTTGGAGATGACCCCTATTAGGTGAGCGTTCGGATACTGCAGAGTAAGGTATCTACATCGAATTCGAATGTTATCTGATGATACAAGATAAAACAATAACAGCAGGCTTGGAAAGGTCACTTCGATCTTACATAGATGCGGGTAGGAACACAAAGGAAGTAGTTTCTCATTTTTTACATAACTCCGTACTCGAAGACCAATATTGTATTTAAGTTTTAAGTCGAAACTGTGTAACTTTTTACTTTTGTTATCGAAGCTTTAGATATATTCAAGGTGACGTGTCAGCCAAGTTCGCTAAAGAAGTGGGCGACGCACCGGCAATGTCTATATTTACTAGGCGAATTAGTTCAAATACATAATGCAACCTTGAGACGGATCATTCTCAAAAACAATAACGGACTTAGTCATAGTGAAATAAATAAATAAATGTTGCCGGACAAATTACACAGCACCATCTAGCCCCAAAGTAAGCAAAGCTTGTGTTATGAATACTAGACAACTGATAAACACATTCATACGTAAATTTTTTTTTTTTGTAAATACATACTTATTATACATAGAAAATACCCAGACCAAGACAAACAGTCATGTTCATGCACACAAATGTTTGTACTTTGTGGGAATCGAACCCACGAGCGTTGGTGTCAAAGTAGCGTAACAAAGCGTTTCACCACTGCGCCACCGAGCTCGAGAAGAACGTTTATAGAATTATTTTGAAGAAATTTGTTTCCTTTAATAATATTCAATTATTTAAGCACGTCACAAATCATATCAAATGGTCACTGTGAAAGGCGCATTAAATACACCGTGAGATGTTAAGGCGATCTCATAAGACGTTGCCTGTGGTTTCTCTTTAACGCGTATTACGTTGGGAATTTATTTGTTGATCCTGCTCTATATTGAACAAAGCAAGGAGCAAAGTTATCATTTAATTCCGCGACAAAAGTTGAAAAAATTCTCACCCTTCAGTGTTCCAATTACTTCAACACGGAATACTGAAAATGAGGTTGGTGACAAGCAAGGAGTTTTGTATCCAAATTAAGGTCGACACTAGACATGACGACCACAGGGACAACGACATTTGTTCGTCGACGACTACTATAAAAGAACTGTTTATAAGTCAGTGTTAGCTCATTGTAACACACCTTCGCTAATCTATTAAGCGTATTATTACACAACAAGATTTAGCGAGTCAACACATAATAATAATAATTACAGCCGCAGTTTTTTGGCCTAACGTTGAGTAGATAGATGACAAGCAGGTTTTAGTGTAAATTGTTCAATGAAACAGCCGTTAGCATTTATGTAAATTATAATATTTATTACTTGAACTATATTTTTACATATACTGCGCTTTATTGCAAACTAATAAATATAATCTCAGCACAATTTGAATAATTTTGTAATAAAAAATCTGAGAATGGCAAAGACTAGTTGGTGCGTAATATCCTGCATATAATTGTACTTAGGTAACTGAAATTAAATATATATTTAATTACACCTTAATGCAACAATATTTGTATGTAATACTTCAGTTTTATTAATATTAAGCATAATGATTTGATTTGAGAAAATATATTTTTTAATACAGAAAGAAGTGCCATCGTTGCCTCTTATTAATATATCCTATTTCCTATACGTGTTTGAAGGTCATACTGAAAATTCGCACACTATTTTGGTAATTTTTTCAGATGACTTATTATTTTCATATAGAACATACATAAAAGAAGTATTTCACATCGTTGGAGATCTCTTCGAACGATGCAATCAGTATTTCTACAAATTATCTTATACAGTAAAAACAAATAAAGCATAATTTGCGCGTATAACAACTTCTTTACTGGGCCTTATCATAATGTCGTCTTCAGAGTCAACGAGGGATTTAAACTTCTCGTGATTTTTGCAGCAGTTCCATTCGATACATTCATAAAGGTAGCTACTTTGACAAAGCTATACAAGGCAACTACTCGGCCACCTGCTGTGCTGTTCACCAGTTAGACGAGCTACTGACGAAGTGGCCACAAAATCGAAGGCAGTTTAGAATTGTTCAGTTATTTTATTTCTTCCTAGTGTTATTCCGTTTTCTAATCCATTAGGATTTGCGGGGTCCGCTATCTACGTCAGGATTTGGTAAAACTATGGATAGAAAACCAGACCATTCCCAGGTTTGGTCACACATTTTTCGAAATGTAATTTCTTGAACGTACAGGTTTCCTCATGATGTTTTCCCTCACCGCCAAGCAAGTGATAATTACAAACATGTACATAAAGCCGAAAACATGAATTTAGTAACCGAAACTATTCGAATCAGGGTCCAAAATTTTTTTCTTTTCTTTTTATACTCCGTCGAGAGGCATACAAGCACACGGCCCACCTTATGTAAAGCGGGTACCGTAGCGTGTTAACGCTTGCGATATATTAAGTATCACTCGCGCGATGCCTCCTCTGATTACACAGCAATTCCTCCTTGGGAGCTTACTGGTGACCTCACTCACTCGCAGGAACACAACAACCCTCAAGGGAGTTGTTATTTGGCTACGGTTTTCTGTGAGGTGGAGGTACTTCCCCAGACGGGCTGCTTTGATGCGCCCTACCTCTCTTAAAACATCCAGACCAAGACAAACAGACATGTTCATGTCAAAGTTGCGTCATTCACGACTGAGCCACCGAACTCGTCAAAAGTTGGTACTTTATCCAATAGGCTATCATTGCACCTTCTTCTGCATCTTCACCTTTTATTCAAATTAAATTTTACAGAAAAATATTTTCTGAAGAAAATTGCAGTCTTCATTCCTTTTGTATCAGTTTAATCGTGGTTTCAATACTATTTAATTAATCCCCGTCTGATAAATGAAAACCAGACTGGTGCCGACTTAGCATGAGTCATGAAGCTCTGCCTCCTACTCTTCTCTCTATAATAAATTATATGATTTCATTATTTCCACAGATAACTGCATTTGACGATTTCAATGTTGAAGAGGAAATATCGTTTTTTTTTTATTTTTCTTTAACATCGTTGTTTCTGTGACTATGGAAAAATCGAGAAACTGTGCGTCAATTTCGAATATAAGTTACGTCTTTGCACGAGCATAAATGGTACGTAACCACGTATGTACTCGTATATAGAGCAGGTACCGTAAATTAATTTTGATTTCATGAAAAGGTTGAAAATTGTATGACGTTTCAACATACTGAATAACAACACCAAAAAGAAAATTATATTGCCATAACGTATATAATAGGCAATCACTTTAAGGATTCCCAATCTGATTGTCACTTGTCAAATAGAAAGAGAAAAAGAACAAATTAGATAAGGTAGTGAAAAATTATTTATAGAGTTTATCGTCTGCCGTCCCCAGGATTTCTATTATCATGTATTGTTTATTCTTTGTCCAAAAACCTCATATAATTATGTGACAAACTGCATACAATTTTTAACACTTGTGTCCTCTGTATACCTTTGTAAATGTTTACTAAAATCAAGAAAGAACAGACAAAATTACATAGGTAAATTTTGTTTACTTTTAATACCCATACAATTTTTTTTTTTTTTATTGTAACGGCATTTCATAGGCAATAACTTCTATTTAACGAATAAAAAAACATCGTCTAAATCAAGTCATTATCATAAATAAATGACTACTCGAGGTTCACACACAATTTAGTCGCTGTGATATTAATAACGTTAAAAGTGTGCGCGTCCAGCTCTTTATTTCGTTACTTCAGAATAAACACGTAGATACCTAATACGAAACTTTGAATTTCTACAGATATTCACACACATTTGCTCTGGTGTTCATTAATTTCAGTATGAAATGTATTAGAATTTTGTGCACTTATACTTTACTACAATACAAGCAATAATGACACTTTGTCTCATTGATTTATTTATTGATACCTTTATATACCTTTATAAACTGCAAAACATAGGGAAACCACATAAATATATAAATTACATACCTTTTTATATTTTTCCATTTGTTTCCGTGATAATCGGAAACAAATGAGCCTTAGACAATGCTCGGCAAACATGTCGTGGTCCGAAGCATCTCCGAGCACAACAATAGAAAATTGCCACATGTAATGTTAGAAGCGTGTTTAAGTTAGAGAAACGTGGAACAAGAGATGAAGGTAGATTTTGAATAATAGATTTATGGACAGAAGCTAAAGAGTTTTTAAATAGCAAAAGAGGTCCCTCTTTTGCTATTTATTTATTTATTTGTTGATGTTAATTTAAACAAAATATTTCAAAATTATAATTAATCAAACGTTGACACGTTACACACAAAGCTGCAAATATCAATAGATGATTTATTTACAATATGCATTGGTTCCGGATTTCGCCAACACGAGCTTGGCCTTACCAAGGAGACACGTGAAGAAGAATCGGATTACTCAAGCGTCACAGAGTCAGCTCAATTTGCTACACCAATCTCCATTGAGGCAGTCGGTCTGTTTGTCCATTGTAAAAGTATAGATAATCAGATGTTTGAAGGTCGTGTGTTTTGAAATTTAATCGCCTCGAGCCTTTTGAAACCTGCCTCGATTTTGACGCTTAGTTCACAATTAATGCGAGTACTGTCGTATTAATTGTGAAGTAGGCATCAAATCAAGATATCAGAAAAAGTAACACGTTATTAGATTTAACTTGAAATAGTCATAGGGATTAACTATGTGTATGAATAAGTCCATTTACATAATATTTTAGATAAAATACACAATCAAAATCTACTCTAGTTATTACACTACTAAATATAAGGATTTTCAAGAACTAATGAAGGCTCTTTTCTAAATCTCTAAGTAAGCGCATTGGAGGCTATGAAATAATTATACTACCTGTATAATACTATGTGTTAAAAGAGTCCTCTTTTTTCTTTTTAAAAACTGCTCGTTTGTTTGGACATGTATAAAGAATATGGGAAGAAAGAATTACGAAACAAATATACAACGCGAAAGTAGAAGGATGTAGGAGTCGAAATTGATTGTGGTTTATTAGGTGATGTCAGGAGCCCCAGATACCGGGGAACGTGCATGAGAAGAGTTATGAATGTTAAAGAAGCAAGGGAGGGGTGAAAAAGCGTGTCATGTGGCGCACGGTTCTCTCTGCTTACCCCACAAGTGATTAGGTGAAAAGTTATAGATAGATAGATATATAAATCCTCTGTCATTATAATTTACTTATTAATCATAATGTTAATAACAACAAGTATAATGAATCAATTAATATTTAGTATTATGATAGATATAGAGTGGTAGGCTGTACCAAACCAGCCCGTCTCTCCACCTCACAGAAAACAGCAGGCAAATAACAACTCCCTAGAGGGTTTATACTGTTCTTGCTAGAGCGTGCATTTACCGGTAAACTCGAGTTGCTTTGTGAGCAGCGGGGCGATAATGAGAGATAATAATAATAATAATACATGCGGGAGAGATACCTTAGTGCACGCGTACATAGGTTTTATCGTTATATGCCCCCCGACGGACGGTAAAAAAGCAATGAAGTAACCTGTTCTATACCTATCTTGTAATCTCTGCTGTTAATGCATTACCCCCAACAGAGACAAAAGCTCCTCGATCTTATAGAAGTCAGCTATAGTGAACAATATATATATATATTACTACCTACATACCGGCCAAGAGTAAAACTTAAGTTTACTTCTTTGCCAGACAAAAGGAGATAGACTTCGTTCTCTATTAAGAGCATACTACGTTTGACGCTGATGCATAATATTTTTATTGGCTACAATACAGTATAGTTACAAAAATTGTAATTATTATGACGTCGCGTGTTGGCTGTCTCTGTTACTCTCATTCTCGTACAACAACGATTATTGTCTGAATAAATCTGAATGTACTATCTGTACATTCAAATTCATTCTGTGAATTCAAAAAAATATTAGTAAAATATGGATAAAAATATTATTTTTATCCATATTTTATATAAATCATTACAATGCCACAGCACCCATACATATTACATTGAGTGGCGTAGAAGAAACATCGTCCTCACACAAAAGCTAAGCTATTTTAAATTCGCAGTAGGCACTTCGAGCAGTCTGATCAGGAATATGTAGCGAGACGCTCACTTTTCTTAATCTTAAAAGTGACGATCTTACCGCCATAAGTCGATCGCTGTTATTATAAAACAACAGGGTATAGTGCGCTAGTTAACTAACTAGTTATCTAATGCGTTTCTACTTATGAGACTCGTACCTCTAACTATAACATGTGTCTTTTTACACTACTGTAAACAACTACCAGACGTGAACTATACTTGTAAAAAGAAAATAGCCAATACTTAGCAGAGGACGTATTTCAGTTATCATTATTAAAATGATAAAGGTTACGATGACCTGCGCGTGCAGTTGAACTTTACAGCAAGTAGACTAGACTGTGGCACAACCGTGCTAGTTTATATAAAAACCGCATGAATCAATTGTTCATTTGTTATAGTGCGGAGCAACATTGGTGCAATGACGGCTTCACACCAAGACGCGTTTAGACCAAAGGCCCATTTCTGGTGAAATGTACAGTCAAGTAGACAATAGCACCTCGTCGGTCGGACGTGTCGTGTTTTGTCTAGATTTGAACACCACCGCTATTAATGTCGACACCACCTATCGATGGGCGCAATTTAAGATATTATATTCATTTCGATGGTTGGCTCGTAGTCGTATCGTAACTTATTCAACATTGAAATATTATATATTTAATGTTAATGACTTTGTGATGTCGAAAATTGATCAGTGAATTGATATAATAATAGCTACAGATTTCATTTAATTTTTTATAGTCAATAAAACAAACTACTTGTATGAAACGAATCGTATTTATTGTGGACAGATTTACAAACATGATGCAATTCAATTAGGATATATATGTATAATATTTATACACTTTTTAAATTGAATTGCACGAATTTTAAGAGAGCTTAGACTGCATTATAGCAATCCGACTTGGGAAATACATATACCATACAGAAAAGCACGGATAAATAACAACTCCCAGGAGGGTTGTTGTGTTTTTGTGAGTGAGTGAGATTAGCAATAAGCTCCTGGAGAGTTTTAGGAGTGTTTAGGGAGTTTTAAGAATTAAATGTTTGTTGTTACTATTCATACACATATATATATATATTATATATATATCTTAATTACTTTGCACCAATTTAAAGAGAGGTAGGACACATAAAGTTGCGGACTAGGGAAGTACCTCTATTTAACAGAAAGTCAGAGACAAATAACAACTCTCAAGAGGGTAGCTAGAGGCAACAACACGTGTATGTGATGCACTCTACTAATTTATAGACAAGGCTATGTCGAAAGAGAGGTAGGACATACCAGTAATCTCCATTAGAAACTCACAGGCGGTACTCCTTTCATTGCAAACGCTCATAGCTTACGGTATTTACTATATATTAAGTACACCAAATATTTGACATATTGACATAATAGGTATACTTGGAACAAACACGCATCTGTTGACTTCCGTATAATTGACTTGCATGATATGCATCTACATTAGTTAATTTTTGCAATCATCGAAGCGTATATTGATATTACATTTTTTCTTTATGTCCGCAATTAACAAAGTGGCATAACGTAAATAAATAGTAATATAATCCTAATCTTTGTTACTTAAAGTAATAAATAAACAATTCTTCTTTTTATCTGTTTATTGCCAAGTATTTAAAGTCAGCTACAGCGATGCACGTTAGACTTATATACAAAATGAATCAAAATGCAATTAGATCTTACACCTAAATCCTTTAAGAGTAATATGTGCTAGTAGTCGTATCGCAGTTTATTACTTCACCTTGCACAAGTTTGGGGTATCTTAACAAGCTAAAGCTGTAATCTCAGTAATTTACATTCTATTATACGACGCAAGGAAATGTACAGTGGTAAGTGCAAATTTCGAAAGGCATTTACATAAGTACATAACTATTATAGATATACACGGAATATTACGTTTCTCTTATAAATCATGTAAGGATATACATCCTTTTTTTATACCAATAAGGTTGCAATCAAGCATACGGCCTGCCTGATGGTAAACAGTCACCGTAGCCTATGGACATTTGCAACACTCATGCGTTTCCGACCCTCTAAAAACCTCTTCACGCATTTCTTGAAGAACTCCATGCTGTAGTCCTTTGGAAAAACCTCGGATGGGAGCTCATTCCACAGCTTGAGAGTACTCGGAAGAAAACTTCTCTGGAACCGCACAGTACGCGACCATTGCCGTTCCAACGTGTGAGGGTGAACTCCCCGCCGTCGGCGAGCGGTGCGGTTATAAAAAGTAGCTGTCGGCATCATTTCGAACAACTCATCATAACACACCCCGTTGTACAATCGGTAGAACACACAAAGGGAGGCAAAATCACTTCTTAAACTTAAGGGTTCAATACCGTGTGTAAGCTTAGGATTGTCGGCAATTTTCACAGCTCGTGTCTGAATCGAATCACACGGTCCAAGCTGGTATCCAGGTGCTCCCGCCCAAAGGTGACTGCAATACTCCAAGTGCGGTCTGACTTGAGACTTATATAATATAAGTCTTTGCCCCGCACTGAAGTACTGCTTAGCCCTGTTGAGCACACCAAGTTTTTTGAACGCCAGCTTGACCTTCTCCTCCAGGTGATTGCACATCACTGGAGATCTCGACGCCAAGCATCCTAATACTTTTGGTAACGGTAAGAGGTGTGTTCTGGAATTTAGGAACCACAGCAAATGGAGTTTTCTTAGCGGTGAATGCGCAAACTTGTGTCTTCTTGGGGTTGAATTCAACCAAGTTAAGCCGTCCCCAGTCAGATACTTTAGCCAAAGTATTATCCATTTCAGACACAAGTTTATCGCGACTTTTCTCCACAAGGGTACGGGGAAGGTTTGCACGGCCTGTATAATAAGTGTGCCGGTGCTGTCGTCCGCATAATAATGAATGCCATCAATTGACAACATATTATTGATATGCAGCAGAAACAGCGTCGGGACAGTACAGAACCCTGAGGGATGCCAGCATTGATATCCATACTATCGGAGCATCCACCGTCAACTACGGCTTTTATGCATCTGTTGGATAAAAAGCTGGCGACCCATTTGCACAAACCCTCGGGCAGCCCGTATGATGGTAACTTCGATAGAAGACCCCGGTGCCAGACCCGATCGGACGCCTTCGCCATATCTAGGCTGACAGCCAATGCCTCACCTTGACTCTCTATCGCCAAAGCCCAGCGGTGTGTAAGATACACTAGAAGATCACCAGTCGAGCGACTGTGACGGACACCGTATTGACGGTCGCTGACCAAGTCGTGATCCTCTAGGTATCCTAGGAGCCGTGTGTTTATCAAACGCTTCATCTCCTTGGAGAGAAGGGAGGTTATGGCGATAGGCCTGTAATTCGATGGGTCTGATCTATCACCCTTTTTGGGCACCGGGTGCACATTGGCGGTCTTCCATGAAGTCGGGACGTGCCCAGTAGTGTAGGAAAGCGCGTTAGTACAGAACACAACTCAGGAGCACACAGCTTCAGCACCACTGCCGGTATACCATCCGGCCCACTCGATTTATGAATGTCGAGAGAGAGTAAGGCCCGCCGGACATCTCACTGGGTAATAGAGATTTCCGGCATTGAGCTACCGCACCACGGGATGGTAGCTGGCACTGCTCCCCCGTCACTCATATTCGAGTTAGACGCAAAGAGATTACCGAGTAAATCGGCTTTCTCCTTAGCGCTATGGGCCAAACTGCCATCCGGTTTTTGCAGTGGTGGCATGGACGGTTGACAGAAATTTCCCTCGGCAGCTTTAGCGAGCGACCAGAAAGCACGTCTCCCAGAGGAAAAGCTCGCAAGCCGCTCGCTAACTCTGCCGACGAAATCAAATTTTACTCTAGCAACCACCCTTTTACTGGACCTCGAGGCAGCATTCAGTTTACGCTTCAAAACAGAGACACTAGGATCCCCATTAGCACGCGCTGTGGTCCAAGCACTGTAAGCAGCCTGCTTGAGAAGGTTGGCTTCCATAATCATCTTTACGGCATTACGAAAATTTAGACTTTTTGGCTTGAAAAGTCTTTGTAAGCATAGAATTCTAACAATAAATAAAACATATGTGTTAAATAAAAATTGCATCTTTCACAAGGAATGACGTATTTTATAAGGTCACTTTTTAAGGTATGACATCTGTATATCTATCTATCTATAACTTTACGCCAAATCCCTTGCGGGGAAGGCAGAGAAAACAAAGCGCCACGTGACGCGATCCTTATACACCTCACTCGCTTCTTTAATTACATCTAACATTAATTGCTCTTCTCATGCACGCTCGTCGGTTTCTAGGGCTCACCTGTATAGATAAACCTAAAAATAAAACCGTTTATTAGAGCAGTTTGCGAGATACACCAAATATATTTGTATGTGTACAACTATTGTCAAACACAATTAAACTATATTACAATATAATTATGCACGAGCAAAATTGGTCGTGCTTTATTAGAAAATGATATCAGGAGCCTCCTAGGGCTATCGACGAGCGCGTATAAATGGAGCTATGAATGTTAAAGAAGCGAGCGAGCCCTTGGTCCCCTCTGCCTACCTGGCAAGTGTCCTGACATGAAGATACACACAAGATATATGCATACAATAGTAGTTTATTTATAGTAATAGGATATAAATATAACACATCACCAGGGTGACGACTGTAGGATACGATCTTTAATAACATTAGAGAGACCTTGAGGTCCAACATCAAGTTTTTATTGCGTACATTAACGAACACAATTGCAATTGCTCCATTTATGTCACAGTGATCCTACTTTAATGTAACGATACACCTACACCATAGTTGTTAGACAACGTGTTACGTTTCAATGGAAGAAGAACATGGCAATCGGTTAGATATTACCATAAGTAGGCTTCCGCCCTACAATCAGAGCGGAGTTACGTAAAATGTTGGCTACGCAAGGAGCGCATTGACAAGCACTCGCTTAACGACTGCGATTAGCAACTCCATAAGTAGTCTTACAATCAATTCACAAAAACAAAATGGTCCTGATTTCTTGAGGGCCGCATGCGCCGAGCAGTTGCGTGAAATATTCAAAAGGTTTCTGTTGAGTAATTTACGCATTCTGTGTTGTTGAATATTCAAGAAATTCCTAATTTCAAACTATTACACGTCACTGCGTTGGACAGTCAGCGGCTTTCAACACAAATCTTGTCTGCCGGTGTTGCTTTATAAATGTCGATGTCGTAAAGGCATAACGCGATTAGTGAGTGCCGTTCCCAGAAATATTCCATATTGAGAGACTTCGAAAAATATACTGGAATTATCTATTTTTGAGAGCATTGGAAAAAGGTATAGTAATTGTAAGGTATAATTATGTGATAAAAGAAAACTGTCTCAGACATACAATGTATTGAGAAGGTGGAAACATGTAAGAGCTAAGGAAGGCCAAAGCTGTTTGGTTGTTATCTACCGCAAGGATATGTTAGGAGCCCTAAAAACCATCAGTGCTGTATGAAAAGAGCTACGACATTAGATAAACACGTGAGGTGTTTAAGGATCGAGCCATGTGGCGCTTTGTCGTCTCTGGCTACCACACAAGGAACATGGCGTAAAGGCCTATATATATAATGTCTAAACCAAAATGAGAGCATAATGTTTCTTTCAATTTAAAAGTGAAAGACCCACGCATTTTCGTAATATTCCGTGATTTACACGATTAGCAGGATATGTAGACATGATTTATAGTTAGTTTTCATAGAATGATGCCATCTCAACTAGGTTTTATAGTAACGCAGAATGTTAGCGGGATTATAATATAAACGCAGGTAGTAAGCGCAGACAACATCACAATACATCGAATTGTACTATCACATCGATAATGATACTTAAATTCCTAATAAATTATTGTTGCCAAATTATGGTCTATCAGAGAGGGCAATTTAGATGATTTATGTACATAATAATTGTATCCTTATACCGCTACAAAATGCTGAGTCTTATACCATATACATTTACGATAGAGAACTTCATCTAAACTATATTCTTATTCGGCGCTAAAAGTACCGCCAGCATGACAATGTAATGTAACGCCACTATGATCAATCACTACGTATCAGCACCCGCACTGATAATAAAACTAGCCAAAAACATATTCATGCAGGAAAAGTGTTATGAAAAATTCTGTTAGTAACAAAGATGAACACGCATTTCAAAAATTATCCATAATTCATTAATTGTCTGTGTTAATATGTTAACGATATAGACATCCATGATTGGATTTATTGGCATATGAAATTGGATTAAAATTATAATATTACAAATAATATCAAATTCAGTCAATTGTATGTATGTTTATCTTCACGCCAGGTCTCTTGCGGGTTAGGCAGAGAGAACAATTGAGGTATAGTAATAAGTATTATACTTAAGAATTATTGAAATAAATGAAAATTAAAGAAGTCAAAGAAACATAAAGTTACGAAACACGTTAATAAATTTATATAGAAGAAAATGTCATACATTATTAATTAATTATTTATTTAGGTGTCGTATCATTTAAAACTGTTTTCTGGTCATTCAGCAAGGAAGCCATTGAGTGCAGTTTTAAACCATTTATTGTCGTTTATTGTCCTAATGGCCAATGAAAATTTACCGTTATTGTACATAGTTTACACTCATCTACTAAACAGTAGAACATGAATGGCTAACTCTCACTGTGCCTGCACGATGGCTTCAATGGAATTTGTAGCAGAATGATGTAGGTTATTTCTAATATTTTTTGTCAACTCAGCTATGTACACTGGCAGAGGCCAGGAGGTAACGTAACATCCTTAATAAAAATTATGTTAAGTCTGAAATAAGGAAAAATGTGTAACCGTCTCGCACGCAGACTTGATGGATTCCAGTATCCCGAACAAGCCGGTTCCGAAAAGGCTTTAGCACCGTGGATCACATACATATTCTCCGCCAGATTATACTGAAAACTGAGTAGTAGTAGTAGTAGTCAGCTTTCGACTCGAGTAAACCTGATTCCGTTGGGACTTGGGCGATGCTACAGTCTCTCCAGAGATGCCTAATTGACTATTGGTACATCGAAGCGTGTAAGTGCTTATACAGTAAGACAACGATGTGTATCCGAGTGCAGGAACAGAGTACGAAACGGACCCAAGTGCAAAACGTGTAAGACAGGGCGACCCTATATTCCCGAAATTCTTCACCACAGCATTGAAAGATGTCTTCAAGCTCTTGGACTGGAAAGGATACGGCATAAACATCTCGACTGATTTGTCGACGATATAGTTCACATGGCGAAATTGTTGGAGGAACTTAGCGCTATGCTCAATAACCTCAATAGTGGTTCCAACCATGTAGGTCTCAAGATGAACATGGAGAAGACTAAGATCATGTCGAAGGTCCGTATTACACCTATGACGGTCACGGTTGGAAGCATTAACCTCGAAGTTGTTGACGAATATGTCTACCTAGGGCAGGTTATTCAGTTAGGTAAGTCCAACATCGATCGAGAGGTCAACAGGCGGATCCAACTCGGCGTTCGGGAAACATCTTCTCATCCAAAATACCTCAACGCCTGAAGAGCAAGGTCTACGAACAGTGAGTGTATGTTGCCAGTGATGACATATGGAACCAAGACGTGGCTCTTCACTGCAGGCTGTATGGGGAAGCTCAAGGTCGCTCAAAGTGTTATGGAAAGAGCTATACTCGGGGTCTCTGTGTGATAGAATCAGAAATGAGGATATCCGCAGTAGAACTAAGGTAACATAGCTCACAGGATAAGCAAGCTGAAGTTGCAGTGGGCCGGCCATATAGTTCGTAGAACCAACAACCGATGGAGAAGAAATGTTCTCGAATGGTGTCTCCGTACTGGTACACGCAGTTTGCGACGACCCCCCACTATATGGAGCGACGGCATCAAAAGATTTGTAGGGAGTCGATGGACGCAGGTGGCACAGGATCGAGACGAGTGGCACTCTAGAAGGGAGGTCTATATTCAGTAGTGGACGAATACAGACTGAGATGATGATCATGTGTAAGGGTTAATTTTATATATTACTAGCTTTTACCCGCGGCTTCGCTCGCATTGATAAAAAATATATATATATTTTAATAAAAGGTATCCTATTTTACTTCTGACACCTCCAAGAATAAATGTACAAAGTTTCATAATGATCGGTTCAGTAGTTTTCGCGTGAAAGCGTAACAAACAAACGGACATTCACATTTATAATATTAGTAGGATTAACATTTTGTAAAAAAATATTCTGATTTTATAAGTATATAAATTCTCCAAAAGTAAGTAACAGTACATAATGTGTCACTAACAAGCAAGTAATGTATTTTGAATTCCTCGCAGCCTTTAACGCTGCTGCTTCATACTTCAACGTGTCGAGAACTTTCATTTTAGCCCACGGTATGCTAAATTCAAATAATTTAGACTACATTAATGTAACAATAGCATGGTACAGAACGTTGTCTATACACCGCGACACGAAATAGTTTACCTTCAAAAGACATCAACGCAGTCGCAATCCCACGAGTTCAGAAAACCGTACATAAAATATATTTTAACAGTTGGGTAGTAAGTAGTTTTAGTTGCCGCTGGAGATCAGTTCAACATTCTATCCCTTGTCCACGGTACCACATTTGCGCATCGGTTATATATATAAAATTTGTGTATATCTTAATTTCTTATAAGTAAGAAATTAGCTTTCACATGTCTTCATCTGGATAGTTCCGAAATATATTTGATTTAAAATGTTCAATCATTTAGACTACATCCTCGGATTCATTCTATTACAAAGTATACTGTCTTACTACAAATAAAATAAAATTAACGAAATGGAACGAATTGTCAATAACTTTTTCTTGACCTTCATTGCGAGATGGTTTTGCAGTTCGTTGCAGTTCGTATTTAATAAATTAAACAATCAATTTATTACTTCATAATCTAAAAATTGAAAAATAAACTTTCTTAAGGGGCTTCCTGACAAAGTTGAGGAATGATAAGGTAAAGGAGGAAAAAGAGGTCGATAGAAGACGAAAACTGGCATAAGAAAAAAAAACTCTCTACGAGTCTCGTCGTAATCATGAAGTATAACACTTTTTTATAAATTATAAAGATACTATTTGGTAAATATTTCTATTTACTTTATGGACGCCAATGGGCCTGTAGGGAGCTATTAAACCAGAAATTCAATGTAGGAAATATCACAGCGTAGTAACAAAGCCGTGATATAAGAGTGTAATGCAATACAGGCCGAAGGGGCCCGTGGCTTGTGGCATGAGTCGTGACCCCGCGCCGTAATGTATCCCGGAAACGATCAAGACGTTTTGCATACCTACATAATATTGGTTTTGACATTTACAGGTCGTTATAAGAAATTAACCGATTGGAAATAACTTCACTTTGCAAGTAAAATTCCAGCACAAAACAATATTAAATGTTATATAAATATACTGGCGGTTAACAGTATTTTTATAACATTTTTATGACATTCAATATTACTAAGATATAATTTATCAAAATACTTTTATATATGTGTGCAATCATATGTAAAAACAACAGTCACAAATATAATTGATTTATCAAAGTACCAATCTCTGCCATGATTATTAGAAAATCAATTTGCGGCAATATAATATCGAGTCAACAACAAACTTAGTGCCTATGTTATTACTGTACACTAGATATTTATAAACGCATCAGTCAAGGTTCTATTAGGATAATTGAGTATGTCTAAATGAAAATGTGATAAAGTTTCAAGTAGAGGACGTGACTAATGAGTAACAAGCCAATATTATTCCATTATGTAGGCAATGTTATATCTGTTGTGGTGGTAAGCAAGTACAATCAATTACTTACCTCCACATCCTCGTTTCAGCGTCCTTGTTACCGATAGATATACAAGTAACTAGACTCGGCGACATCGTAATACGCCCATCACTTCTTCCTGTATCACAGTAAGGCGACATTGACATTTAACGCGGAACGGACCACGCTGAAACGTACGAGTGTACAAGTTAGCTGGCTGAGGGGACGAATAATCCAAAAGGCCATATGGAAAAAAGTATTTCGTTTTAATCTTTTTATCAGCTGTAAAGTTCATACATTTGCTATGCATTCGCCCGAGCGCTTAGCGTCCTTGGTCGTGCGACCGTCCCTTCGAAATTATGATGCGTCTGATATGCGCTATTTGTATTACATATATACTTCATTGATTACTACATGGTTGGAAGATGTCTGAAGCACTGCCCTTCGCTTCGTGATATCATTGCGTAGTAAACTATAGTACACCATCAAAACTGTGTAGGCAGCTTGTATATTAGTACTCGTAATTAGCGATAGAACAGTAACAATGCTGCCGCGTTACCTTGATCTCGTTTCGAGCGTAGACTGCGTCTCTGCCACCTGTGTAGCGTTTGGCAAAAATCACCCACCGTGATAGTCGATCGATCGAAAGGCTATCGAAAACATAATAACTAGCTTAGCCGCTCGTAATAATATGCTAAGTACTCGCAATTACGTGTTGTGTATGTCTCGTTAATTATGATAGTAAAGGTAATGTTCTCGCTGTGATTAGTGTCAAAAGTAGAGTACGACACACCTATTTAAAAGCACCCACCACAAGTTGCTGTTATTACATCTTTAAATATTATTAATATACCGAACCAATACTTATGCCCCTTAATATCAGTCCATCTGTCTCAAGCTCCCAGAGTCAACCGTACCTACAATCTAGAGAATTAAATTTAGCATGCTTCAAAACATGTGTTTTGGTCTAGTGCTGTAAAATAGAAAATTTGTTTTGGAAAATTACAGTGGAAAGTTTAATAAGAAAATCGGTTTACTTTAAATGATAAAACACAAGCTATCAAATAAAGTCATAGGGTCACTAATAATAAATAATGTACCTACTCTCGATATTTATTTAGAAACATTATTGAGAAAATCAAACAACTAGTAATTTCGTTAAAATCAGTTTAAATTATGAAAAGTTGGGAAGACTAACTCAAATATTCCTGAAAATTCGTGATTAGACACGAATGCCAAATAGAATTTTCACAGTACTTGCAAATAAGATATTAATGGACCTGCACTGTAACGCGTCAGTGATGGTGACAATGATTACCGCTGCAGATCTTTCATGGATTGCTACTTCAACGATACCTGGGCCTGATAGATTTTTTGGAACAATCGGTATCCGTGGTATCGCTACCTAGCCCACAAATATTACCTAAATTCAAGAAATATCAAAGCACTTTAAACTGTTATTGAAAGTACGTCAACGAAAGATTAATATTTTAAAATAAAACTAGACTTATTTAAATTTTTTTCCAGAAACACTCCTATACTACATTTAATATGACATTAGTGGAGGGGGTTTAGTTTTTAAATGGTACTAAACAATAAGTTAACTAAAATATTTAATAAAAAGTAAAGAATAATAACAAGTAATGTTTATTTTGCCTTTTAAAATGCGGGAAACTAAATCTTTTCTACCAATGGTAAAGTAAATGAATGTGAGTGCTAGATGTGAACTATTATTATTACACAGTACATTAGGCCCTTTTGAGAAGAGTAATGTAATGTAATTATGGGCTATCATAGTCTACTTGCCATATAATATAGCCTATACCATAGCATCTATACCAATCAATAGTTCCGATAGATATGTAGAGATAGATGGGACTATCGCAATATGTGTTGGAAGTTGCATAAGCTATGGGCATGAAATCAAGTGACTTAGATACTGGGCAATTACAAAAGTGGAACGAATTTCTGCCATAACCATCACTTACCGTCGATATTTCCAGCAGGCGGTGGCTCGCCGCTCACTGGGAGTCCTGTGGACTTTCTTGAGTTTCCACTTTGAACGGCGATTATCAGTTATTGAACAAATGTTCATTGGATTGTCGTTGTGTTAAATTGAATTGAAATTGATTTAACACCAAACGCAAGTATAACTAAAATACTTAATTATACGTGCAGTATCATATATTATATTTTCTCCATCCACATAAAAGTATTTTAGTGAAATAAATCATGGGTACGGGATAATGTTGCCAATGTCATCTTCGATGCTAAATTTTCCGAACATTGTTAGTCACTCAATCTATAAAACTAAGATCAAATAATTAGAAAAAAGAAATGATGCGTAAAACAACTTAAATCTTCACCACCTTAGCCGGTACAGGCACTAAATTAAAATTACGTAACAGTTAATATATTTCGAGTATCTCGCAAACGGCTGTATACCTAATGATAGCCTACGAGCTGTATATAAATATATATTTATTATGGGCTCTCATAGTCTACTTGATCAACATTTAGAAGACTTTTTATCTTGAAATATAAATGAAGTAATAGACCGATTTGAAACCGTACAATGTAAGTAACGGCTTAATCGATAATGATAGGCTTAGGCGAAAATACCTAATTTCTCTTCATTTACCCCTTTCCCCCGACGCCTTTCCTCATAGAGATAGAAAAATGGGTCATGTTCTGGGTAATTTGGTTATTTTTATTGGACAAGGGTTTTTTTTATAAATTAATGTCGAAAATAACACCCTATAATTATGTTGTTAGCAGTAGTAATCAAAGTCAGAAACTAAAGTTAAAAAAAATCTGTAGTTTTAATAGGCGAATTCCAAAGTGGCACTCATCGTAAAGTATGATGTGCTTTGATTATAGCCAAAGCTGTACGTGTTTACAATCTTCTTCAAAAGAGGAAGAGGTTCTATATTCGTAGGTACGAGTACAAACATATAACAACAATTTGGCATTTAAAAGGTAAGGTTTGAGTTAAGTGTAGGTAAGTATGGGCTAGGTTTAAAATACGTTAGTTTCGTCTACACTACGTTAAGTACAGATTTAGGTTAGGTTAGAACATATAACAACAATTCGGCATTTAAAAGGTAAGGTTTGAGTTAAGTGTAGGTAAGTATGGGCTAGGTTTAAAATACGTTAGTTTCGTCTGCACTACGTTAAGTACAGATTTAGGTCGCCGTATGAGTCGATCTATATCTTTACGCCAGGAACCTTGCGGGGTAGACAGAGAGATCTGAGCGCCACAGGATGTCCTTACACACCAGTCAGACTTAAATGTTTTTAAAGTTAAAGTATGTGATCATAGACAAAAATTAGATTTCCTTTCCACAATGAACTTTTAATCCTTTATATACACCTTTTTCTGTATATGTCTCATCGTCTGTAATATTAACGTAACGCGTGAAGTCGCGGGCGTAACTAGTTTGAAATAAATTTCTGGAAAGTGTAAAAATGCAAACATTGTAGTTAAAAAATAATTTCATTTTTACGTGATAATATTGTTTAATATAATTTCGTAGTGTAATTTATACAATATGAAGCTTAATTAGATTGCCTTCCTCAGTGAGGCGACATGAATAAGCATTGATTTTATCATTGTATATTCGCACCCACATTTTATACAAATAAATAATTCTGGTTCTTTATATATTTAAATTCACACAAAATAAAAACAGTCAACACCTAAAGCCCGACTCGCACTTGACCAATGCGTATTTTGTATTACAATATATATTAGATAGTCACAATCAACTGTGTAATCAGACTGTATGCAAATTAGTTTGAAGTCTGCGATTCAAATGAGAATTTCATCACAGCCTCCCGCAGCTGCATCGAAGTACGGTTAAGCATTAGCCTAGTGGAAGCTGATGTTATTTGACAAGTTCGGGAGGTAAACTAGCAGCCGTGCCGGTAACTGTTGCCGTTAAGCAGTTAAACATACGAACGCCTATAATACAAAGACTATCACTCGAGCGTGGCCAGTCCCGCTACCAACGCAGCAACTTTTTGGAAGTTTATTGATAACCTCACTTGCTCGCAGAAATACAACAAGAAGTTCTAATGTGGAAGTACTTCCTCAGTCGGGCGGGTAATTAACATTTACACTTTCCACACGCCAGACTCGCGTTTGCTAATCGACCGACTGCATCACGTGCGAGTGAGGTTGGCGTTGGCTCTAAAGGTGATATTGAGACATTTACGTCACTATTCTCGATATATCACATCGTTTGTTAGTAAACAAGTATAGGGCCCACCTGATATAAAGCTGTTATGGTCGCTTACAAATAGTGTTGTAAAAAACTCTGAGTCTGGGAGTCTAAATTTTTCAACTCTACTGCATTTTGCGTGCTTGGTTGACTAAAAACGTTCACGGGTCCAGAGATGAGTCGAGCACGAGTCATCAAAGCACGAACTCGAGTAGTAAACCTGACTCGAGTTCTGAAGAATACTCGAGTTCGAAAATTAGACTTGAAGCAAATTCTAATCAACAAACTTTCGAGTACGACAAGCAGAGTTTAAGTTTACTAATTATCTTTATCCCTACGCATTCGTCTGAGCATAATTCAAGTTTCCTATGCAATCTTTTAACCCGAGATTTTTACAAAACAACTTACAATACAAGAAACGTCTATTGCGCTATTGTCAGTATTGTACCACTCCGGCTATGACAACTGTTAACGTGGCAACTTGTCTGTTTCTTTGCTTTCCTATTAATGTTACTTACATGCACACAAGACATCTACAATGATTAATAATTTGACAAAACATTATTTTGCCTGAATCGCGTCCGCTAAACGGTAGGATGTTCCATGTGCATAAGATCGGCTTTCATTCTAAAGACAATGAAGGTCCAATATCATGATTTCTCAGAATTAAGATAAAAACCTCTTACTATACGAAGAAATGTTGCTTTTTTTGTGAAACCTATGGCAAAAATATAAATTTACTTACTAAAAAGCAATTTTATTATTCACTCTTAAAATAAAAGGATTTATAAGGTAAATAAATAGTAGATTAGTCTGATTAATTTATTAATTACAGAATATATTATTAAAATTAAGATCATATCGTTTTTATTTTCAAATACATCATAGTATACTAAATTTATTGTTACAATTGAAGACATGAATGGCTAAAAGGTATAAAATATGCCATAAAAACATAATTTTCAGTAAATTATAGTTTAACGTTTTTACTTGTAGAAATTACATTTCAACAAATATGATGCAAAGACCTTTGTGACATTTCGACTATACCACAAAAAACAGAAAATCGATCGAATGCTACATCCTTCTTCCATTTATGTCTTCAATTATGAATATGTGTTATCATCATTAACATCTTTATTATATTTGATTTGTTCGTCATCTTTATTTGTTTTGTTTAACTTTTAATATAAAATATTTGAAACATGATAGACACGTATAAAGATATAAATATGTATGAGAGTCGTTTAGTCCTCTTATACATATTTATATATTCATACATATTTTACGATTTTATATACATATCTATTCTCATGTTATTTCTAACAGGAGAATATTAGAAATAACACGTTTTTAGGGAGAATTTTATAAATACGAGTAACATCAGATAGATATGTATTTAAAATGATAAAATAAGGTTCTCTATAATTTAAGTGGAAGAGATCCTTAATGGAAAATCTAGTAATGTTCATTATCGCTTAACCACTGTATGCATTACAAAGTTCATTATTGATGAGTGTGTGCATGAGAAGAGCTATGAATGTTAAAGAAACGAGTGAGGTGTGTTAGGACCGTGTCATATGGCGCTCCGATATATCTGCCTACCCCGCAAGGGATTTGTTTAACATTAATTTGATTAATAATAATAAAACATTTAGGACTTGTAAAATGTGTATGTACAGCTAAGATCAGTTCACACTGAACACTCGAAGCGCGATGTAACTCTATTACGTACTGCATAAGAATAGTGCAAAGGTCAGAGTGGAAAGATTAAAAGCCTTTAGTACACACTTAAAATCTTGCGCGAAGATATTATACAATTAATTAGACCATTTATAATAAATAAAAGTGTAACGGTGCAAACCCGATTTTCAAGTTAACTGCGAACATCAGTACTACCAACGTCATCTGTTAAGAAGAAGATGAATTCATAAGGGCAACACTCAGCCGTCAATTGGTATTGGTAGATTCGGATTGACAGATAAGTTCCCGCTTGGCAGAGGCCACGCGTTTCTCTTTGGGAGCCTTTTAATTTTGTAAAAGAGGTAAAAATTTACTTATTGGGTCTTAGTAGACCTAGCCATTCAATATGGCATTTGTATTAATAAGTTAACACATTACCCTAATCTATTGATTATGTCTAGAAGCAACTGTAAAGATTAAATATATGATTGTATTCTCTTTATATCAGTTTGTATATTATTTCTGTTATACCTTCCTGATAGGTTTATCAGTTGGCGCCCTTTCTTTTTCTTTCTCTTACCTACAGTCTTTGAGACAGACTAGATTATTAACATACTGGTTTTGGCCTGCGAAATAAGCCTGAACCCATGCGCCCTCTTGCTCTCCTGCTCTGCTCTGCCTTATATAGGCTAGCACATACAATTGTTACAAAAGTACATAAATATACGATTAGGGCTCGATAAAAACAAATAGTGATTCATCAGTTGTTCCCTTGAACAGCCAAACAAAACGCAGACGGAAATCTACATATAATATTGTTAAAAAATGGTGTCATTGTTTTTGACATAATTACAAACCGCCGGTACAGATTATTGGCACGCGATTCGACTACAATAGTGACCAAGGAGGAAGTGAACGTGACCATGATTTGTTCATTACTCGATCAGAGCGTGCGTTTGTATATGGCAAATATACTTAAATTAGAGGAAAATGTGGTTCCGATGGAACCACCCATCGAAACCATATTTTCCTTAATTTGCCTCGACATGCTATCAATAATCGCCAATTTAAAGCGTACAGCACGATACTTTTAAGAAATGTTAGGTATTTCAACGACAATGTGCACAATTTTTTATGAGGTAATTAAATGGAAGTAAAATAGTTTGTTTAGTTAGGTTCGCGCGATGATTTTAGGTTATGATGATTCTAGTTATACTAAAATAAATACATGTCAGCAAATACCTATATACTCGTAGTAACTCTGGTATGATATAAACGAAACATGACACGTTGTTATAAAATTTTTCGTCTGTGTGTACTCTAGCATGAGATCGGAAATTCGGGGCTATTATGCCTAAACTTCAATTTTCAATAACAGTAATAGTATTGACGTGCCTCTCATGCCTAAATGTTTATTGTCTATATTATTAGAAAAATCCCGGAAGTCCGGTTTCGTAAAAAGCGTTACGTAACTCCTTATTTTCTTCAACCTGGTCATTTTTTTTATAGGTAGAAAAATATTTAAATTCAATTAGATTTTCGAATTTATCAAACTACAAATCGGATTTTATAATCATCAATTTCAGCATATTTAAATTATAATAACATAGCTATTTTTGGTAAGTAGATATCCGAATTGGGGAAAATGGGAATTTTGCAAACACGGGTATATCCTGGAATGTTTTGGTTGTTTTGTTAGGTTAATTCAAGTGGGCATGCCCATATTATGCTAGCTTCTCAACTTTAGGTACAATAGTAGTACACACGATACTTAAAATTTTTAAACATTTTTGTTTTCATTGTTAGAATTTAGAATCTCCTAGCTACTATTATTATACTGTAGCATGAAAAATTATCTAAGGTAAGACACACCCTGGTTGGTGGCAAGGGGCGCTATCTATCTACATCTTCACGTCAAATCTTTTGCAGGATAGACAGAGATAACCGTGCGCCATATGGCTTGGTCCTTACACACCTCTCTCAGTTATTTATGTTCATAGTTCTTTTTTCATGCTCACTGGTTCTTAGGGGTTTAGATACAAACTGATAAGTCACGGCTAATTTTGTCGTAGTAAGTAAGTCTTCCCTTCCCCGGTACTTATCTACGGTCTTGGCCTACGTACTTCGACTTTCGCATTATTTATTTGTCTCATGATTCTTGATGACGGTAGGTACTTGTGCTTTCCTACTAAAATCATTTGAAGCCATTTTGAAGACGAATGAAAGAATCTTACAGGGAAAGAGCATATTTAAATCATAAAAAATTATTGCCGTAAATTTTTTCCTAATTCATTTCATTTTCATTGCGGACAAACATGAATAAAAATAGACAAACGAGTTTCCATTAAAAAAAAAAAGAAACAAACACGATTTTATGTTAAACAACATGCAATGATGAACTTGGAGCACAATACTTTCAGTTTCAGTAACCCATGAAATATTTTCATCTAATTTTGAGCTATTTCGGTAGTAAACAAATACGTTTTAGGACATGTCTTCTTATACATGTACCACAATACATGTTTCATAACAAAATTAGCAATTATTTATTACTCTACATCACCAAGCTCACTTTATTATTCGTATCATACACAATTGTACTTTCCAATTGCTTATCGTGCGCAATAAAAATATCTAACGCATTCAAAGGTCCGATATTATGAAATGTCATTTGGTTTCTGCCCGGCCGCCACCGGTGTTCGCAGGACCATATAGTAGCCCTGTTAATTACAGCTTCAATGCAGTGGCAGGTTAACATATAACCTAAATAAGCAAGTGCTTACAGTTTGTCCTCCAGATACCTCCTCTCTTCTCAATAGGCGACAAGCGCTCACTTACACAACTACATAGCCGTTCTGATCTCATACATATAATTGGATCTCCTGTATAAACGCAGTGAGTGTACACTTATGGAAGACATGGAATCCTATGTTCCTCATCGTCAAGTAGTTACTTGTCGGTAATATTTGCCATAACCATGAAAGCTAAATTTTTATCACTGATCTGATCTAGTGTATACATACACTCAAATCCAAGTCTATTTACTGGTCTTTGCCTTTACGCCGCCAACATTCAAATAACGAGGGGTGCTGCTTCCCACAATCTATTGGTATGGTAATTTCAACTAGAAAATCTCAATTATCAAGTACAAGTGACAGAAACTTCGTGCGAGCAGTGTTGCTGATGCTATGTGACCCAGAGTTTTGTTCTGTATTAATGTGGCCTTCAGAGCTGTCTTGATCCACTAGTAAGGGTAAGGTCCCCCATCCTGGTCTAGTCGATTGAGCGTTTGATAATGCCACAATGACTTGACTATGAATCAGTCGTCATCTTTTCTTTGTAAAATCATATGGTCAATCTTTGAGAAATGAACATTTCTCAAAGATTTCTTTCTTTAGAGGTTCAATATAGCAAACATGCCTCATTAGCTGTAAAACGTGCAAAACCAGTACACACAGCATACACAGTGACACGCCATCATATGTTTACTTTACCGCAAAAAAAAACCTTAATATAATTGATATATAAGAGAATATAAAAAATAACATTAGTAGCGATAAAGTGGAGCACATCCATGCATTATACATAATAAATAATAATGTCATTCCGGTACTGTCGAATATAATTGTATAAAATCATTGCATTTAAACAGGTTTCCTGCCAACCACTATCCTAAAGTTGAGCAAACCGAAACAGGCCCAGGCAATACAATTTATTGTACCAATGTACTGGTAACCGCAGTCCATTTTACAAAGTCTACAAAATAACACGAGTAGTTATTTGTGCTCTATCCCACTGGATAACTTTCCTCAGATAAATAGCACTGGTACAGGAGTATCGAGGAACGGCCAAATATCAGGGTGAATGCAAAAATATTTTCTTCGCAAGTATTTGTTACAACACACAACAAGCTATTAGAAAATGTTTTGCAGAAAGGCAGACATTCTGTTCGTCGATATGATTTCATTTGCATATTAACTTATTTATGAGTTACATTGATTTAGCTAGAAATTGGCATCCAAAGTCTTTCTTTACATTCTTAATACACTGCCAATCACAACCTCTACCAATTAATGTAATGAAACAACTAGTAGGAAATAAAATAAGTTTAATGTGTATGTGACAAGACCGATATAACTATATTTGGTTAATATTTTTACATTTCAATACTTACGTATTTGAACCCAGCATTAATGGGACATACATTATATCGCTATTCTTGTAACTCGATGTACTTGACAAGTCGTATAAAAGCTCAAGCGAACTTTTAGACCAGTTGTTCGTGTATCAGTCAATCTAGAATATTCTATTGCCTTCCGAGATTCGAAACAAATACATAAATCAATCAGCAAATGATATATTTATGTAAATAGTTTCGAAAATTTGACGCAAATGTTTGGATAAATATACAACATCGTAATAGACATCTAGTGGTATAAATACAACATACAATATAAATTCATGTTTACAGTGTACATTGCCCTTTTTTCACTGATAAATAGAAGTTGCGTATATTTTGACCGAGCTTTCTAGATATTATTATTGAAATTATCAAGGCAACGATTTCAGACCAAAACTCGTCGGTTGGAGCGAGTACAACTTTTTGTTATTGAATATTGCGTAAAAGTTTGAGCACGAGACGAGATCATTATTTCTTCATGAAGAATGACATAAGACACTGACCTGTTTCTAACAGAAGATCGTGCTGAAAGGGTGAGGTTCCTTTGTGGCAGGCGGGTAGCCGGCGAGGGAGAAGGCTGCGGCGCGGGCAGCGAAGTGCGCGGCACGCGCCCGCCCGCGGCCGCCGCGCCTGCTGCCAGCAACAACACCATCCACCACCTGGACATCACGAGAGCACGGTACGTACGAGACGCGCGAGACACGCTCCAAAACGTACTGTTACGATAGCGAGTTGTCCACTCTCAGCTGGTATGCGTTCTCAACGACGTTCACTTTTGTTGTGGCAGTGGCGGGCGGCTGCCCCACTCCGATGAAAGTGTGGGCTTTCACTGGAGCCTGCAGGCCGCCTACCGCGATACCGGCAGCCGCGCGCATTGAGACACAGGCAAGGCAGGACGTATTGTCATTACACGTTAAGTGTCTCAATAAATACGTGTCTCTTAATGAATAAGCAAAAAACATATTTTAAAATATAATGTACAGTGGCGTAAATTATCTTCTAAAATATGTTTTGTTATTGATAGCCAAAGCCAAGATTATGATATTCTAAGATATCAATTTTCCGATACTCCGTTTTAATTACGAAGAACTATATAATAGAATGTTCTCATGTTTCACTTTCATAAATAAATAAATTTAATGTGTATTGTTATTGAGAATTTGAAATAGAACGGTTTGTTTTATTACCTGAACCCTCAATTCTTATAAATAATAAAAAGGGATTAAATTTTGTACATAAGTTTATGTATACAGTTGTATTTCCTGAAAAAAAAACTCGTTATTACACAAAAAAAGACATTAAAAGAGCCGAGGGAAGCTCGGTCGTTGTTACTTGTAGTAAATCAACATGTTTATATTTTTTTATGGAGCTTCGTAGTTGGTGTGTAGTTGAAGAAGAGAAATCGAACATAATAATTTGCAAAAACAAACATGAAGACCGTATAAAGAGAAGTAGAGCATCTCAAAGCAAACCGACTGTAGATGTACATCTACCTCACAGAAAACTGCAGTCAAATAACAACTGCCTGGACGGTTGTTTTGTTCGTGTGAGTGAATGAGATTATCAGTAAGCTACTAAGGAATTCCTGTGTTAGCAGCGGAGATGGCAATACGCGAGCTAGGTTCATAGATTATTATAATAAATTTACATGATGAGCCGTATGCTTGTATGCCTCCCACAAACAAATTGATTATTCCCTTCATGAACCCTCCAGACGTTGTATTATAAAAAAAAACTCTGCTTGGCGTATTTTATGACGTTGAGATTTGAGTCATGTTTAAGATCTGATGTTGATATTTGGATCATTATTTCTAATGAGGAAAAAACATCATCAAAAATGTTTCCCAGATAAACTCAGTTGCACGGTCCGAACAACAAGTATTCGCACAGTAGTTATATACTTATATGGTATTGGTCGTGGTGGTTATATGGTATGGTCATACATAATTCGAAATTGATTTAAAAATTCAAATAAGTATTCTTAATTTTTTTCTCACTCGTTACATTAGAAATATGCAGTGCACTGAAACCAACATAGTAGGCGATATTACAAACATATGACATGAGGTCTCGAAATTGGAATTTCGAATTCGAAAAATATCCCCATTTTATGTAATTACTGCCGTCACTCATTGTGTACTTAGGTACCTAAGTTTATTTTAGGAACAAGTTCAGTAAAACCCAAGGACTTTGTATGGGGAGCATCGCCAATTCCGAAAAAAAAAACCGACTACATGGAAAATTTTATATGAAATAGAAGTTGTTATGTAACTAAAACGGATTGAGATTAATAGGTGAATTATTTTACACGTTCCTTGAACAGTAGGCGGTCATGCATCTCATTGGTTTTTCGGAGTATTCAAGCAGATAATTATTTATACGACTGCTACCGAATGACGATTATTAAATAGTTAATAGATTTAGGCGTTATTTTGCGAAAGTCAAATTTACATGTTTCCGCCACCAATTAGTTCATGCGGCCTAGCGCCGGCCGGCACCCACCCACTACTGTTAGTACGTGCAACATGCTGACGCTGCCATGGCTGCTGCGGTCGTCCGCCATCTGGAACAGAATCCGCATGCCCCGACCACCACCGTCGCTGCCAGGACTGGCCTGGTCGTCGCTACGACACCTGTTTCGCCTCTCCACGAGGCATCATCAGGCGTTGTAGACGTTAATCGTAAGAATAACATGCTACAAGTGACAAATCCATCGCAGTGCCGTCCCTTATATTGAATTGAGGGTGGGAGTGGATGGTGTGAGCGAAAAGATATTTAATAGTGGTGAATGGTTTACGTCAGTTTTTTGTTCATGAGAGTAATTTTAGAATTTATATGTTTATTAATTTCTTATTGTTCCCTAATGGTTAGTTTTAAACCTTTGTCTATGGTGTGTAATATATATCAAATTTTATTATATATAAATTAAATCCACGTGGTTCGTTCTTCAAGTCGAAGTTTCGATTACGAAAGCGCTGAAACCAAAAACGCACGGTGCGTTCATTAGCAGTCTCCTCTCCAAACGCAGCATTAATATTGCAAGTCGTTTTTGCCACGTTAATTCCGCGTCGGAACTTGTATTCAAAAATTACTCGGATCTTCGAAGTATCCATCTTTCCCGTCTGAGCTGAATAAAAAAAACAATTTAATTTCAAAAATCAAATGTTGCATATTTTTTAAAAGATAAACCTCATAGGTATCATGTGAAAAAAGTTTCACTCGAAAATCTCACACCATGAAGGTTTAATGTCAATTCATATATTATATCACATACTATTACTATAAAACAGCAATTTCATACTTTAACCCCTATTATATATTATTATCAGAGGTTTTACATTTTGCTTTTTTAGTTTTACTAGTATTAGCGTCCATCTCTAAATGTCCGCTATCAATTTATGTAGAGCTAAGTAAAATATGTGTTACAACGAACAACAAAGGCGAACACGGATTTATTTTTATTTTCATAACTGACGAGGACACTGATAATTAACAGAATATTTGCAACTGTGCATGTCTCAAAACGTAACTTACCTTATTTTAATACGAATGCAGATTATATGATGTTCACTATTGCACACATCGGCATAATCGGCATAGTTTCCTCCTTCCTACAACATGGGATCCTTCAAACGAAGCGTGAAGAAGCACCTTGCGGGCCAGCATGGTAGCGTCAACTGACAGGACACCGTAGTCCTTTGTCAGTTGCCGCTGCAATTTGGGCTCCCCTTTTCGCTTACCAATAGGCGAAGAGGAGCCACTATGCTGAGCCAATATAAAAAAAAAAAAAAAAAAAAAAAAAAAAAAATGTAGGTTATTTATTCGTTTTTTTTAAAGCGTGTCAGATTTACAGTCTAGACAAACATTTACGTTTAAGAGCATTGTTGCTCGTAGCTAATGTATGGAAAACGCATCTCTTGTAATGTGCCCAGTAATATCGCTACCAGTGGCCCCAACAACATTGCAACTGCACACGGCACAGCGACATTGAATGCACCCTCAGCAAAATCGAAGCGCATTGCGTCAATCGACGGCTCATGGCATATTCACTATTATTTTTAATCATTGCTTCCAACTTCGAACTATAATCATGTATTATATACTTAATAGAATAGAAATACACTTGAGGACATAATAAATACACTTAAGAAACATTAGAAAAGTACACACTTATAGCTAAAGCGATCTCTTCAGTCTCCAAACCACAAACTTAGAATATTTTTAAAATAAATTAATGTTAGAAGTGGATTAAAAAAGATGTTCTAATATATAATATTTTTTGCTTTGTGCTTTGTCCATTTATTTATCTGATTAACGAATAAATATCAAAAAATATATATGATAGCAACTTAACAATTCATTAATATCGTATCTCGAACAGAGATAAATACTGACAACTAAATTAATTTGGCCGTGTTTCGGCCTTCATACCGACCCGCCGCGAACTTGTTGCATTACTATTTTCGGTCTTTCTGAAAGTTCATTGAATCAAACACTTACGTGAACGGTCAAAATACATCTTCATAATTTCTTCTTTATAGGCCTGTTTCTGTTTTCATAAATGTCACTAAATGCCAATTTATATTTAGGTAGTCTAAAAGTGATGGCCAAAACGGCAAAGTGTGAGTGACTCATTCTATTAATTTGTAAACAGTTCCTAACGTCTCTTCATACCCTGAAATACTTACAATATCATAATTAGTAAAAGAATTACTTAACTACACCAAATTTATATACACACCTAGGACGCTAGGCCTATCTCAAGATAGAAAAAAAAATAGATAAACTATGTATGCTAATCCTTTAAGAGTATTAGATGTTTGTTAATAGAACGCATCTTAGAGACGTGGTTGGCAAGTACCACCTGTTTAGGATCCAGTTCTAAAAATAATCAAGTCACAAACCCAGAGATCTACTCAAAAACATTCGGACACCGTGAGCGATTTTTGTGTGAATCGGAACGTATATAATTAATCCATCCATGTCGGTAGATGCAATAATTGAACGACCAATGTAAGACAAATGTCACATTAGTCTTCCTGCGACCACGGACGCTGCAAAGCATTCCAACAAAATAAATAAAACACGCGATACTTCCGTTAAAAATTGTTTAATTCAATGTATACCAATCGCAATCGGAAAGTAGGATGTAGGAATGACGAAACAGATATACATTGCAAAAGTGGAAGGATGTAGGAGCCGAGGAAGACCGATATTAACCTACCATTACCAAATTAGTCGTGTTTTATCAGAAGGTGATGTCAGGAGCCCTAGGAACTGGCGAGCGTGCATGAAAAGAGCTATGAATATTAAAGAAGAGAGTGAAGTGTGTAAGGACCGCGTCTTATGGCGGTTCGAGCTCCCTGCCTGCAAGGGACCTGGTGAAGATATAAATAAATAAGTATAGGTACCTATAATAATATTTTTCAATATGGATTTATCAATACCCTGACACACACATGTCATACAAAGGTTAACCGTAAAGTAGTTCTGTGATTGTTGCTAACTCTGTGAGCTGGCAACTTGTGAGAATACGCGCTTTTTACTTTTGGAACATAGACATTCTCAATAGCCGCAGAGCTTCTTTGTAGAGGTGCAAACGCGATTAATCTACGCATTCATTCGTCTCGGTTCATCCGAAAATTGGTTAGAACGGCGTCTGTGCTAGCGATGTCGCGTGGAAACGAGGATGCTATATGTATTTGGCGACACGTTGCGACAGATTTCCTGAATGTGTGTTTTGACACACATTCAATTGACGTCAATTTAATTTCATTGCATCCATCGTAGCGGTAAAGACACCAACAGGTAAAACATTGCAAGTAATGAGCCAACGCTCGTTCGCAGCCCTGGCAGCACCACCTACTGACGGACTGATTGAGCGATTGATTGAATGAGAAACGTGGTATAATCCTTTTGTTTGAGCATCCACAGTCTAGGCTAATCTTCGTCCACAGGTCTAGGCTTTCTACATCAAGTTTGTATAATGTTTTTTACTATCAAACTGAATGCAAAAAATCTGATGACGATAGGTGGATGATTGTTGTTGGAAACTATTTTTGACACATTAGAAGTTTATTTAATTACTAGCTATCCACTCCGGCTTCGCACGGGTGATCCGATCGCCACCAAACTAATCTTAAGATTCCCTGAAAATTTTATCAAAATCGCTCCAGTCGTTTTCGAGTCCATAGAGGACATACAGACAAACCTTCATTTTTATATATATAGATTTATTTCGCATAATGTCATGAAGTATTTATAACAGCTGTTTAATAAATTTTAACAGAAGGGTTCGTGTAGGGAATAGCGACACTGTTACATTTTGAAAATTAAATTACATATAGTTTGAAACAGCAATGCTATTGGATAATAGCAAATGAAAAACATTAAATGAAAATTGTAACAGATAGATATTTTTTTCATAAGTAGTTAGGTATGTATTGAGAGTATTCCTAACGTAACTCTTCAGTACAGTGTAAGTACCTAGTGCTAAAACGTAACGAAGTGAACAAAACGAGTTGTGTTCACCTTTAAATGTATTAAATAAACTCCGTGCTGATTAAAAATATATATAATACGTGTACCCACTCTTAGTATTTATTTGACAATTTATTTAACTCCTATCCTCACATTTTTTATTTCCTTGAAGTATCTAATGTCAAGTTCTTACTATTCGAGTTCAAAAGACTGCAAACGTTTCGATAATCAGTACAGTATGCTGATGCGGACGGTACCACTAGTCTGTGCTAGTTTTTACGAATGGGATTCGTCCTGCTTTATTTCTACATGCCCAAACCAATAGAGCATGCCTTTTCTCATTTTAACACCGATACTCTCTTTCAGACCAATTCTCTTTCTTACGTCATAATTACGAACGCGGTCGGCGGCAAGGGTTATGCCATAAATTTTGCGCAATGCTCTCATCTCGACCGCATTTATTCTACTTTCATGCTCTCTCTGCCATACCCAGCTTTCACTTCTATAGTGAGCGTTATTACAGGTATATAAAATCATAAAACCTATACATTAACATGAGACATATGTAACAATGTGAAGTGTTAACACCGTGGATAAAGAACCAGTTTATTGACAAACTGGTTCCCCGTTCGAATTTTATCACGTAAATAAATAAATAAATATTGGCGAACAATTTACACAGCGCTATCTAGCCCCACAGTAAGCTAAGTTTGCGTTATGGGTACTGGACAACTGCTAATTATACGTAAATACATAGTTTTATGAGTACGTACTTATGATACATAGAAAAACCTAGAGCAAGACAAACAGATATGTTCATGCACACAAATTTTTGTCCTGCGTGGGAATCGAACCCACGAGTGTCGGTGTCAAAGTAGGTTTACTAACCTAGGGGTTAGTAACGCTACTTTTACTAAATGTAGGTAGGTACTACTAAATCCGTGTCTTCGGTTTTATGTACATACATATTTGTGATTACAACTAGCTCGGCGGTGAAGAAAAAATCGTCAGGAAATCTACCAACAACAAGTTCCAGAAATTATATTTCGAAATAAGTGTGACCTGTGTCTGACGGTAGTCGCTTTAAGTAAAAATTTGTATCTTCGCCAAATCCTTTGGCTTAGGTAGAAGAGTCCGCCAATCCTAACGAATTAGGAAACGGGATAACGCTAAGTAGATATGTAACAATGAGGGCCACATCCAAACGAACACACACAACCATAACGATCTCGTTTCTGCTCTAATACACCTAGGCATGTGTTACATGTGTAGGTAATAGCTTATGTGCTTGCTTGCCACCACTCATGTATAACAAGTTGCATAGTGCAGCAGACAAGTATGTTACCTAAGAGATAATATTTAGCTGTGCTTGCATTGTAAGTATTATGAACTACTTGTACGACTAATGTTCCAGTAACTTTGCAATTGTAGAGCAAGTGTTGCCCATGGGACATTACACCGAGGGTTATTTTTGTGGTTTCGATGTTGTATTTACTTCTTCGGTCCTGTAGACTATTTACTTACGGGACCAGACAAGCAACATTTTGTATTTGGTATATTTCACATTGCTATTAAAATTTTCCAGGCACAGCAGAGCCCCGCGCTATGCGCTCTGCAAAAGATGTGACGCAGTCCGTCATGCCAATGCCGGAGAGGCGCGAAGGTAATGGTGTAGTTTGCCTTAAGTGAGCGTGGAACTAGTGATCAACACTGTACATATTCCATAACGATTGTACGATGTATTCATATAAGCGCGTATCGCGGGCTAACCATGTATCGAACGGTCGCAGTGCAACATGCGACGCTTAGGCACTTAGTTCGCGTGATTTACATGCGCGACCATCCTCTGCAACCGTTCTATATAGACACTCAGATAACGCACTCTGCTCACATACACAATAGGCTGTCTTCGGAAAACGAGCGGAGGGACGTGCTTGAGACTTGAATCGTATCTGTTTCACCACTTTCATAGCCATGCACCACAAGTAGTAGAAGGTTCTATTCGTGGCGCAGGCCATGTTCAGCAGCCATTTTGCTGTAATTTACGTTTTCTAGACATTGCCACAGTAGGCGTAGGTTCTTTTCCCGCGCGTCTTTACGCCTCGGGCAGTTGGAAGGTGTACCGCGTTAAGGTGTACCGCGTATAGTGCTTGTGATAAGCAACTACCCTGTAGTTATAGGGTGGGCTCGACTCTGCATCTTTCGCTATAACAGTGAAGGAGAGAGCGCTTAGGAACGACACTATAAAGCGTTTGTGCGCGCCAGTAGCTTATATTCTAATCCTTCATGCCACACCCGGTCGAAGGGCTTCTCAAAAGATAAAAAAATAATTTATTTGCCACTGGGCCCTCACGGGCACTTAGACACGTCTTACATTATTTAAATCAAATCATATATATTTCTTTAATCTCTATTTTGTAATTAAACTTGCAGCGTGTGACCATAATTATATGGATACAGGTAGTAAGCTTCCCCATTTGGTTCGGCAGAAGCATTCCTCCGCCGCGTTTAGACCTATAAGGTTGATTAAGGTAATGCACTATTTGTCTGAGGCCGCGGAGTGCACCCTGCCACCCCGCGCCCCTGCGTTCCCTGGTTAACGGACGAATAAGTATTCATATTCATATTCCGTACAAGTCATTAGTCACGGTCCGACGTGTATGGCGTGTTTTGTACCCTTTGTGCTTGCAATCTTGTTAAGGTGTTTTACTGATTAAACTAGCAACAACGAACAATATCTGTCAATTACCAAAAACCCTAGCCTCAACCTTACCAGCATTTCGAAAATGACCATTGGCGAAGAAGAAATGCCAAAAGAAACTTGCCAATGTAAGTATTTTTAAAAATCATCAATTTATACTCGTATTACAATAAATATATGCGAGTATACATATAGGTAGTGATATTGAGAAATCTCCGATCGTGGAAGAGCCGATGTTTGCGATTTTCGGCGCTGTACTGAAACACGCATTCGGCATACAGGTAAAGTATACAGAATCAGCAACGTCGTGTTACACAACTGGATTTACAAGTGTCTATATGCTATAGTAACTGCATACCATCCGGCAGCTCGTATGCTTCTTTGCATCTTAATGGAATAAAAAACAAAAAAAGGAATTTGGCAATATAAAAGTCAAGATAAGGCATTCGTTTTTAGCAGAGATATAGAGGAGGCGTTCGTTCTGATATGGTACCGACGGCATCGATCTCGCATTATGCGATTGACGTTCTTTCTTCTGCATATCAATTATATGCTGTACATTGACAACATGCATTAATGCGCTGATAACAGAACAGATACCAGTTATTATACATGCCATATAAATATTATTTAAATATTCTCGTGGAGCACCTATCTATCCGACTGGGGGCGATTGAATTTGATTTAATTTTAATAAAACCCCACCAAGACAAAGTCTGATCGTTCTCCATTAAGAAAACATAATTTGGTACAGTTACTCAATTCCAGAATATACCATTGCCTTGCCAAGCCCGTTGAGAATCTAGGTATCGTAATCTTCCTTGCTTACAAAGCATATTATGACTTGAAAGCATTCTAAATGATAAGATGCCTTTGAAGTGACAGAGGACTCGCGAATCTGTACCAGTTGTCTGCCGGCAATATAGCGTAATTAGAGAACGTATATCAGATATGGTTTGGATTTAATAAATATTTTTAATTCATTGTTTGGTACACAGTGTTTTTTTAAAAATTCGAACTGTTGTGTAGTGTCATATTTTGTTGTTAACATATTTGTTAATTTTTCCAGACACTCAACTTGCGTAATTTAAATAATAAATAAATAAATATTGTCGGACAAATTACACAGCGCCACCTAGCCCCAAAGTAAGCGAAGCTTGTGTTATGGGTACTAGACAACTGATAAACATACGTAAATACATTTTTTTTTTTTAAATGTGTTGATTGTATATATGTTCATATTTTCAATACATTACTAGATTTATTTTTATTTTGTGCTTAGTTTAAGACAGTCTTCTGGTAGAAAAAACTAATTTTATTTCATAATTACTTGTATAAATACTATTATAAAATTGCGTTGCACTTCGACAGATCGCACATTTTGCACTCTGTTCATATATGCTGTTCATAGTTATTCATCAAAGTTTTCTTTACGTAATGTTACACCTTACTACATAGTGTTTGTTGTAAACAAGTATTTTAGTTACTCATAGGCACATTATATTATAGATATAACATATTTGTTACATTTATGGGTAAAGCTGGAGGAGATGATGGGATATCTGCCGAAATGCTCAAAGCGGATGAAGGAATCAAAGCAGGCCTGCCGTACCTTTTATTCAACCAATGCTGGCGTTCCGGCCGTGTACCAGGCGACTGGGTAAGGTGTGTGATTGTGCCGCTGTACAAAAGTAATGGTTCACAGCAGGAATGCAAGAATTATCGTGGTATAAGCCTCCTGAGCGTAGTAGGCAAATTGTATGCAAAATTCTGATTGAAAGAGTGATTTCTGTAACGGAATCGAAAATTTGGGATGTGTTTATATATCGTGAGTGTATGAGGCCTTTAATAAAACAAATTACATTATATAATATCCAATAACTTCTTTACTATGACGAGGAACACGTCATAAGGAGTTTATAATATCACAAGTTTAACAATAAAACCGTATGTAGTGCACATGCATTAGCGCCACAGAAGATGTAACAAGTATTATATCAGACTACACCTTAGGACATGGTGTTTTCCTAAGATATTTCTTCCCCGAAGGTAATTGTACCACAGTTACGCCATCTGGGAAAGCCTTTCCAAGTTCGTCTTCGGGGAATGTCGGTAGCACCATACAGTCGTCACCAGCCTACGGGTAAGAAAAAAATTCTTTAGTTTCAACAGTAGCATTATGTTGAGAGACAAATCAGATAGTAATTGAATTATCTTTTCACCGCTGCCAATAATCGACAAGCGGAAGGCCAGACTTTCTTACCTTCAAGATAGGCGTCAGGGAAAATTGACGTAAAATTTAACTACCGTAAGGCACCTGTCCTTAAGTTTGACAAATTATCAAAATCTTAAATCATTTATTCCTGAAGCATATCTTTCGCAATATGTTCTATATAATATATGAAGATATATATAGATAGATCAATGAACAGTACAAACAAAGACCTTTTCGATTGAAAGATTATCTGATAATCGCAATTCCAAGCAACAGGGATAGTACGAGTATATTTAATCATTGTATTTCTTCTCCTTCGCTTCGGAAATGGGCCAATCCGATATCTCTTTATTTATTTGTATAGAGGCTACGGGGGATAATTTCAATCTATATATAATATAATATCTATCTATATGCACTACATGTTAATATTAAATTAGTTGTTGTCCGCGGAGTCACTCGCATAAGCCTTGAGATAACATTATGAGTAGTCAATGTCATCTGTGTCCCCAACTACGTCAGTTATGTGGCAAAAATAACAATGAAACTAAACAGAACTACATACGATGGGCAATGCACTTAAGTTGAATAAATTAAACGTCAAGACTAGAAAGCATTTGTTTTTATCATACAACGTCAGGAGACATACATGCATACGGCCCACACGATGTAATGTGATTACCGTAGCCTGTGAACTCTGTCAATAGATAAAGCGCATTGCTCGCGCGTTGCCACTCTGCTGTTAACACAGTAATTTCACAGGTGACCTCACTCACTCGCATAAACGGCAAGTCTCCAGCGAGATTTTATTTGGCTGCGGTTTTCTGTGAGGTGGAGGTACTTCCCCAGTCAGGCGCGCTTTGATGTGCCTTATTTTTTTTAAACACCCAGCTCAAGACCGACAGACATGTTCATAAGCACAAATAATTGTTCTGTGTAGGAATCGATACCCACGAGCCTTATTGTCAAAGTATCATTGTTAACCACTCCGCCACAAGGCTTGCCAAAATTTACAATACTGGGCGTCCTTGGATCAAATAAAAACTAACCTTCCAATCTGCTGGAGTGGCCACCTTCGCTTTATCAGTTAATTGCAGAGAGTCTATAACCCGTAGAATCTCGCTGAAAATATCAACATTACAGGTTTTTACAGAGCAAAGATTTTTACCATGTCAATTTTGCGTCAAATAATCATATTTATAATAGTGTTTCTCCTTCAGGCATTAGAGAAATCTGGCTTTAGGCAAAAAGAGTGAAGGCATCTCGTGATGAAAAAATGTCTCAATTTCAAAAATCAAACAATAGAATACTATTTGAAGAGACACACCCACGTGACGTGGTGTCTTCAGGTACCGCGCAACACCGTCATCGCCCGACCATACTTCGCTTTTCTGTACTCGGTCGGTCGTTCAGTTTCCCAAAGGAATTGTATTCTCTATATACTTTTTTATACCACTAAGGTGGCAAACAAGAATACGGCCAATCTGATGGTAAACAGTCACCGTAGCCTACGGACATTTGCAGTATTAGGGGTGTCACTTGTGCGTTGTCGACCCTCTAAAAACCTCATCACTCCTATTATTATTATATACGTAAAGAGTCAAGTTTTTACTTAAAGTAACAAAAATGTGGCTAACTAAACATACATGTATGTACAAATCCCGGCGCGTAAGTTGACCTAAAATGGCGGTCGGCGGCGCAGGTGCACTTGCAAGGAAAAGTGTTATCACTACATAATTTTAAACATGTGTTATAATATGTAAAACATAAAAAAGAGTATACATAAAGATTTAATTAATATTAAATTAAAAATAAATACCCAGTCACTATCACTTATGGACATGACGTCTTCAATATACTTAGTCTGGCCATAAATACTGTTACAATTAAAAATAAACAAAATATTACATTTGAATTTGTAATCTGCTATTTTTATATGATTGTTCATTGATTTTTCTCATTTTGGCGCCAATACATTGTACAATATTTTGCGATATTAAAATGAAGTGGCGTGATAAAGAGAACCGAATCGCTGTGATTGCATTACACAAAGTATATACAATTTTTAAAACTCTCCATGCGCTTGGTATTAGTAAAATGATTGTGTACCGGGCTATTAATAGGTACAATCTCCTCTGTATGTGACAGAAAAAGATCTGGCCGTCCACGTAGTGTTCGTACGAAAAAGGTGGTCAAAGCGGTAAGGGAAAGAATTCGAAGAAATCCTGTCCGAAAGCAAAAGATTTTATCTCGGGCGATGAAGATAGCCCCTAGAACCATGTCAAGTATTTTAAAAGATGTCTTAGGACTTGCAGCCTATAAGAGACGTACTGGTCATTTCTTAACTGATAATTTTAAAAAGAATAGGGTGGTAAAATCGAAACAACTACTGAAGCGGTACGCAAAGGGAGGTCACAGAAAAATTTTGTTTACGGATGAGAAAATTTTTACCATCGAGGAAAGTTACAACAAACAAAATGATAATGTGTGTGCCCACAGTTGTGAAGAAGCGAGCGCGCGTCTTCCGATGGTCCAGCGAGGGCATTATCCTTCATCAATCATGATTTGGCTTGGAGTCTCATCTCGTATTCAGGCTTAACTGAGGTGTTTTTCTGTGAAAAAGGTGTGAAAACCAGTGCCGTGGTTTACCAAAATACCCTTCTAACAAACATAGTAGAACCACTTTCTCAAACAATGTTCAAAAACAGACACTGGATATTCCAACAGGACTCTGCACCAGCTCATAAGGCACGAAGCACCCAAAACTGGTTGACCGCCCGTGGAATTGACTTCATCGGGCGTGAAAACTGGCCCTCTTCTAGCCCAGATTTAAACCCACTGGACTACAAGATATGGTAACATTTAAAAGAGAAAGTCTGCGCTAAACCTCATCAGAATTTGGAGTCTCTCCGAGCATCTCTGGTTAAAGCAGCGGCAGAAATAGATATAAATGTGGTGCGTGCTGCGATCCATGACTGGCCGCGTCGATTAAGGGCATGTATTCAAAACGGAGGAAGGCATTTCGAATAATGTAAATAGAATTTTATTGTACATTTAATTACCTTTCATTTCATATATAACTTTTACATAATTATCAAAAAGTGTATTATTATTAATTACATCAAAAGTTTTTCACAGAACTTATGACCTGACTAGGTATTTATTGATTGGTATGGAGCCAGAACTGGGACCGGGATTTGCAGCTACATCTTGTGTCCGATGAGGAATCTCACTCTTCACTACTGCTGACAACAATTGTTGTACGTTGTGTTGTTGTTGCAAGTTGGAGATACTGCTGTCATCGGTATCTCCAACTTGTACAATAAATTCATCTGTCAATTCGTCGATGACTCTTAACATATCCTTCTTCAATAGATTTTACTTTGTCACAAAGCTTTATCCAGTCGGTTGACCCCTTTGAATCTACCTTTTCCTTCACTAATTCAATGGCACGAGCCACATTCCATTTGACATTTTTGCTGCTTACATATCCCTTTATTGCAGGCCATGCCATTTCAATTGGATTCAAACCGGATAGTATGACGGAAAACGAAGTACGTCATGACAATGTTCATTTAATATTTTATCAATAGAAAATTTCTTCAAACAGGCTTTGTTGGCTTTTACTTATTGATATAATTGTGGAAGTAAAGTGACGCATTATCTGTTAATCAAGCTTGCATTTCGGACTTTTACGTGTTTGAGTTCGGAACCAATTCCTATTCCTTGTTATGGTATGGGGCATTTTGTAATACCGCCACTGATACCGGAGGTAGAATTAGTATCAACTGAGTGCGGACCCATTTTTCATAGTTGACGAAATTCATATTGTCATGGTAGTAGCCGGATTTAGTTCCTGGCTTGGAAGTTAATAAAGAGTTGGGCACAAATCCAGCGTCCGATCCGCCGTGGACGATGACGACCCGTTGCCCTTTAGATATGGGTTTCTTTAAGCCCGCAGTGGATCCGTCTATCCAACCCTTTGTATTTGCGTGGGTGGAATGAATATACGATTCGTCGGTATATATTATGGCCCTGTTATGTTGTCGGTAATGTAGTAATTTTCGTAAATAATTTATTCTTAATAATCCAATAGATGATGTTTCAATTAGAATTTTTCGATTATTTTCTGTAGCTTTCATCAGCACGTAACTTTGTAAGAAGTTTACACAGCGTCGGTAATACTTTTTCGGTAAGGTGAAATTGAGGATACATAGTTTTATTACACCTTTGTCAAAATCGTCAATGCCTGTGATTGGCTTTGCCCGCCGTCTCTTCTTACCAGGGGTTCTAAATACAACTACAAATTCTGATGCTTTACTTTCTCGTAAAATCCTTTTTACTATTGAAACCGATGTGTTTGTAGCTTCTGCTGTTTGTTTCTGAGAAACGGTTGTATTATATTGTTTGGAAAAAAAAATACAACGTATACCATTTTTCTTGCCTATCGGTTTAAAGTCAATTAACGACGAAGTGGTGTTTTTACAACGGGTTTATGTGTGATAAATAAAATAACAATAACAACACAACAATTAATAACTAAACAACAAACAACTCTTAAACAAAAATCACAACCTTAACTTTTCTACGCGACAATACTCTAGGACAGAGTACGAGGGTTGAGAGGGACGAGAAGCGACTGCGAGAGAGTGAGTCCACGTCGTTGCTACGGATACGCACGTGGGCACCCCACTCACCTCGATTTAGGCCCGAAAAATGACCATTGCGCATTGGTAAAGTTAGGCGCCACTATCTGTACATAGCTAACACTGCGTGACCAAAACTTCAACGGTACTTAACGAGTGTCCTAGAAACGAAGTTATAGAAAAGCTACACTACAGTTATAGAAAGTTATAGAAAAGAAAATTTACACCACAAGTGGTAAAGAAAAAGCCCTGAGGATATGATTTTCGTGCTCATTTTTGTTACTAATCTTACAAATATATAAATATATGATTGTTTATAACGATGAATGAATATTTGTTAATCTTTCACGCAAAACGGCTGAAACGATTTGGATGAAGTTTAGCACACAAACAGAGTATGTTCTGGGCTACTTGGAAATCCAAACTCCAGTGATAGCAGCGAGTTATTATCAGTGATGTTCAGATACGAAGTAACCAGGAGAAGGTCAATCTGCCGTCTATAAAACTTAATGTGTTCCCAACCAAATAAAGCAGAGGATTTCACAACAGACTACTGAATGAGGTTCTTCTAAAAATGCGTGAAGAGTATCTTTCAGGATCAGCAATGCACGAGTTTTATTTTTAATATCACGTTTATTATCTTATTAATTAATAAAGCAAATTTATTTATTTTACGATAATAAAATATTTGACAAAAAAAAGTATAATTATATTTACCTATATACCATATTCAACATATTGCATATTTTATTGTTATAATTGTCTAAAATTCAAATATAAAGAATTTTCAAGTGACTAATGGCACATTGTAGTTACATTAGGAAGTGTCGCTTGACTATACATATTCGTAGCATTTTATATTAAACTAGCTGTGCCCGCGACTTCGTCCGCGTGGAATATTATTTATTTATATTAATAAAAATAAATAAAATTTCTAAAATAAAAGTACCCTAAGTTACTCCTTATTACATCAGCTATCTACCAGTGAAGTCCCGTCAAAATCGGTCCAGCCATTTCAGAGATTACCCGGAACAAACAGACCGACAGACAAAAATTGTAAAATATTCATTTTGGTATAAGTACCGTGTATACGTCCATATGCATTTAGTAAAAAGCGGTTATTTTAATGTTACAAACAGACACTCCAATTTTATTTATCTGTATAGATAAAGCACTTTGAAAAAAGTAATTTAATGTTCTCTATTGAAAAAAATCCAGCAGTGATAGCCCAGTGGATAAGGAACCGGCCTATTGACCAACTGGTCCCTGGTTCGAATACTAGCGGGTGCTGTGCCGCTAAATTCGGTTTTCGGATTTATGTACATATTTATCACTTGCTCGGCGGTGAAGGAAAACATCGTAAGGAAACCCACATGTCCAAGAAATTATATTTCGAAAGACGTGTGACGTAACCTAAGAAATATCTGGATTTCCCTCTGGATTGTGGAGGTCTGACGGCAGTCGCTCTGTGTAAAAATCTGTGTCTTTGCCAAATTCTTACGCTTAGGTAACGGACCCCTCCAGTCCGGATGGATTAGGAAACGGGATAATGTGAAAGAAGAAGAGATCTCTTGGAAAAAAATCATTAACCGCCAGCTATTACAAAACTTGCGTGTCACTGAACAAACTTCACAATGATCACACTTACTCGAAATTTCTGCCCGTAGTAGCAGGATATAGGAAAGATAGTCTAAATTTCTTGTTGGGGTCCACAACAAACACAGCGCGCGCTGTGAGTGGCATTCCGCTAGGATCCAACTCGTCCATGTCCATCATTCCCAACAAGTTGGCTACTGCACGATTTTTATCTTCAATTATTGGATAAGGGAACTTCTCGTCCTCGTTGCATCCTGAAATGTATTAAATTGAACATCATAACAATGTTACCGCCGAGAATAATGAGTAATATCAGTAATTCATATTTTTGGTAATGTTTTCTAAATGCCTCACTGTTCCATTGGGATTTTTGTCACTTTTGCTCAGCAGCTAGTGTGAATTTTGGATAAAATTCCACGAGGATGACATTATTTTTAAAATGAGAGGCTACCGCCTAGTTGAATTACGGCTGCGACAATTAGTAATGCTTCATAATAAAACAAAGATTTACTTTTGAGAAGAATACAGTTTTACGTCGATAAGCCCAGTGGCGGAGTAGTTAGCAACGCTACTTTAATACTAAGGTTAGGATTAGAGAGCAGGTGGTTAGGTTGAGGTTAGGGTTCGGTTCCCACATAGGACAAACGTTTGTGTGCATAAATAAGTCTGTTTACGTTGATACGAGTATTTTTAAAAGAGGTAGGGCGCATCAAAGTAGCACCTCTGGGGAAATACTTCCACCGCATGTAATATCGCAGTCAAATAACTCCCTGGAGGGTTGTGTTCCTGCGAGCGGGTGGGCAGTAAGTTACTAAGGAGTTGCTGTATTAGCAGCAGAAGCGGCATCGTGCTAAAAATACTTTCAGTATTATTACACATTTATTACCCCCACTCATTCCCGAGAAAAAAGAATATTTACAGACGGAAAGCGAACTGAGCCTATACGAGTTCCGTTTTTTCTTTTGTGGTACGACACCCTAAAAAAGATGCAATAGATAGTTAAACTTTCCGTTATTTTAAGAACAGAAATGTAAGCAGTAACAGTTCTTGAATGGCATAAATAGTTAAGTGACTGCCTGGTTCGAACCCTGGTATTGGCATGTGTCGCTTAGATTCATCTGCATATTTGTAATTATCATTTACTCGGTGATGAGGGAAAACGTCATGACGAAACCCACAGGTCTATGAAATTATATTCTTTTAAAAATATTCAATACTAAATTAGGTATTGTAACATGTTTAAGCATTACATGAATCAGCAATAGACAGAACAAATTCAAGAAAAAAAATAAAAATAAAAATCACCAAGTCGATAACAGACGATTTTCGTTTCACATTGCGATCTACAGAGTCGGCTTCTCTCTGTTCATGATGACCACATCTTGTATAACCTAATAAAAGTAATTTTTCAAAAATAGATTGGAATCCAAAAACGGTCCCTGAATGACGCTTCGATCCGGTGGTATTTCAGATATTGATACGTTATCCTTATTTTCCACATTACTATACTCTTTTAAAACGGTTTTCAAACTAAACTACAGATTTCGGGATGATTCATTCTACATGTTTCGACGCAGTCGAATGACGGCTTGATATCTATTAATACTCCTTCATGAAACACGACGGAGTTTAGCTAGAAGTATTTCTATAGGTAATTCAGAAATTATCTAGGCGTTATCACTTAAATTCATCGTGCAGTAACCTTTAATTGAGTTGGAACTTAGTCGTCTGTTGATGGATATATAATATTTATGAGGATACTTCTGGTTATCGCAATAGGAAGCAGTTAGTCTACGAATGCATGCAAGTTAGAAGTATAAATTCGAAGACGAATTTAGGAACTGTCACATGGCTGTGTGGTATTAAAGGGTTTATATTCCGATCACGCCGAAAAAACAAACCGAGAAGAATACTCATGTAGGCAATCAACCGCTCTACAGCATATCGAACATATAGAACAGCTGTCCGGGCAAATGGCAACTGTGCAATCACTTGGTATAGAGTTTAGGAAGCCAGTGGTAATGTAGTCTTTAAATGCATCACATGTTTGATATTACAATGTGATAGTAATGATAAAGACAACTTATGGTTAACCCCTCGTCTAAAATTTGTTCATTTGTATATTCCTAGATTGTGTTTATCGGTAATCCATCCACACTTCTTTTTAATTAGTTTAATCACATAAGCAGCAAAATATTTTGAATGGTAAACAATATTTTCATCAAAATCTTTGTTTTAATTTTATCAAAATCTACCCAGTCATTTTCGAATCCAAAGAGAACAAACATACATACATTGATTTTTATTAATATTATTAAGATCAGAAGATTTAGAAAACTTGTTACATTCGCAAAGAATACATAATAACGATGAAAATGCTATTGACCACGACAAGGAAGATAATGTTGTTGAAAATGAGTCAGAAGAGGTCATTAAACAGTGAATGTGTGAAGGCTAAACCAAAAGAAAACGAAGTTATTGAAACCGAAAAGTTGAAGGATAAGCAAATAAACGATAATTCCGAGATTTACCAATTCAGATAGAAAACGTAACTCAGTCTCAAGAATATGCAATACCGAGAAAGATAGAATCTGTCCAGACAATAAGAAAAAAAGTTAAATTGAATTTAGAAAATCAAGCTGAAAGAATGAAAGCCATATATCGGCTAGTAAGTATCCAAATGTGTACCTGTACCTGATCGACAGAGCTAAAACTTATTGCAGTTGTGGTAGATGTAACGGAAAACAACTTTTACCAACTTGGTACCAGTTTCTAATAGTATAAGTCCGAAAAGTTTTTTTACCAAAACATTTCGTTAAATCATCAACATCAAACAACATTTACCAAAACATTTCGTTAAATCTTAAGATTTACCGGTAAATCTTAGGATTTACCGTAGTTCGGGCTTATACAGTAAAATATAGATTAGAAAACATTTTTCTTTTTTGGAACAATTGGCTTCTCTCTTGTACTCCGAAGTCGTTTCAAGTATTTTTAATAACTTTTGTACACATTATGATATATTTTTATGACTACTCAAACAAGTGTTGCGAAAAGTAAACAAAGTTCGATTTCTGTTATTTATTTTTTTGGTATGTGATATCTAAATATAAAATTGTTTTCTGTTGTATACTAAGTATACCTAATACGAATTACCGGGATACCGATGATTTTTTGGTGTTGCATAGTGATAATTCAAAAAAGAATGAGGGTGAAATTTTAGAATATTTGGGGTGGATCTTGAGAAAGCATTTGAGATAGTTGTGCGAAATGAAAATTCCTGTACAGTCCACTTACAAAAAATGCTCAGCATATGTATGGATAGATCGTGGTTAGATGGCAAAATTGATGTCAAGCAGGGTTACATGCTGTCTGCTTGGCTATTCATCCTGCATCCCGATAATTGTCTACCTATAACAAGGTCAACAAATGCAGGATTGCAAATGGGTGACCTAGTGATGAGCTATCTGGTCAAAATAATGAAAAACCATTCTACGGAGAAGGGTATATTGATTGCAAAGAAGACAAATATAATGGTGTTTAGAAAAGAAAAAACCAGAACCAATGTAAGGAATATGGTTGATGATGAAGTGTTGGGAATAAATGCCTGAGATTGTATATCTTTGATACGCTTTCAGCAGGGATGGAAGGTAAACCGCTGATGTAGACAGACGAGGGAGTGCAGGGAACAATATGAATGGTGTGTTGATGTAAGGTGACGCCAGGAGCCTTAGAAACCCGCGAGCATAAGAACAGGACAAGGCATGTGCCGCTTGGATCACTCTCCCTACTAGCAAGGGATTTGGCGTGAAGTAATCAATACATAGACACTTTTTTCGATGTATATATGATAAAGTAGGAGAAAAAGTAGTTTATATTACTTAGTTATAAAAAACTTACAACAGTACCTGCATAGCTTTTGATATCTTTGCACCATTCAATATGAGACGATACAGTATCACATGATAGCCCAATCACTTTGACATTGCGTTTTTCGAATTCTGGCAATAAGGAGAGCACACGAGCCAACTCTGTGGTGCACACAGGAGTGAAATCTGATGGGTGAGAGAAAAGGATACCCCATCTGAAATAACAATATTAATACACATATCAATTTAAATATTTTATATGTTATCACACCAAGGTTAATATAATAAATAATTATGTAATAATATCACAGCTGTCAAGTCAATGAAACTGTGGCATATTTTACTCGTATGTATTTATCCTATGCAGTCACACTCAATTTATTTTACAATATTACCTTGCACTCTTGGCAGGGGACGAAAAGCTGGTGGGACAGACGGCATTTTTTATGAAGAAATAACAATTTGTTATTCAAAAACAACCTATAACATTGAACAACAAATTGAAAATTGAATTCGTCATTTTTACTATTCTTTAAATTTAAATCTCTCCAAACATATGCCGTTAGATAGGTTCTAAGGGCATATGTTTGGCGAGATGTACCAGTTTCCATACATTTATGTACCATATTAAGTTTTAAACTTAGATTACGCAAGCTTGACTTGCCTGGTGGTCGAATACTTTAACAAAGCAGCTCGGGGGTTCGATTTCCACAAAGAACTAACATTTGTGTAAAGAGCGTCCAACAAGACAAGATAAAAACGGTAAACACTCTAGCTTTTACAGAGTTTTGTTACAATTCAAGCGATAAGTATTCCCGTTCTTTTCTCTCCCAGGCAGGAACGGCGGCGAAACTGGCGCTAAGTGTACATCTTCAAAGTTTTGGCACAGGAATCATGGCTATACATGAATTATTCACATTTGGCAGGTCAAGTAATATTTATATAGTTGAGTCGACAATTAATTAAAGGAATTAATAATAAAGAAACAAATTCCATGATCCATGGCTATTTAAATAAGATAACATCAAATTGTTACATATTTAGTAATGACGTGCGACTACAGCTGGACAATACAGACCTTTATTTTAATTACTATCTGTATAATAAGTCGTCCAATATATCAATAAGTAGTTTAATAAAGGGTGTCCCAGAATGATTTTCGTTTTTAGATGTTAAATAAAAAACAAAATATCAATTTAATCTTGTTTTATTTAATGTTAATTTAAAGAGCAATTCTTGAAGTTTATTTATGGTAACAACCGTTTGCAAATGCGCACCATTCATTTGTTCACACTCATTTAACCTGGAGCTAAAATTATCAATAACTCGCTGGAGCATCGCTCTTGGAATAGAGTTGATTTCTTCAGTGATTCTTTGCTTCAAAACATTCAGGTTGGGTGGCAATGGATTGTAAACTTTGCTTTTTAGGTAGCCCCATAGGAAGAAATCAGCAGGCGTTAAATCAGGGCTCCTCGGTGGCCAATTGATGTCTCCTCGGCGACTTATCACTCTTCCAGGGAATAAATCGTGAAGACCAGCTAATGAGTCATTTGTAACATGAGAAGTGGCTCCATCTTGCTGGAAAAAGGTGTTGCGGTTGTAGCCCTTCTGGTTTTGCATTTCTGTAGCCAAAAAAGTCCGGATTATATGGCAATATCGGTCAGAATTAACGGTCTGAGTTCGACCTCGGTCATCCTCAAAAAAATAAGGACTGATAATTCCTTGACTTGATATGGCAGCCAAAACAACAACTTTTGGCGAGTGCAAGGGCTTCTGATGCAGTTCTAAAGGATTCTCGGAAGCCCAGTATCAGCAATTTTGTCTATTCACATGACCGTTGATGTGAAAATTCGATTCGTCGGAGAACCAGTGTAGAGACGACGAACAACAGTGTAGGAATCGTTGTTTTTATAAAACGCTCTCACGCAAAACGCGCGCTGTAATCCCGTGAAACGATTCATGGCTACTAAACTTAACAAGCCGACCAAGCGGACGAGTCCACTCCCCTCCGCCTGCTACCTGCGGTTGGTGCGTATTGGTCAATTCAAAAACGAAAATCATTCTGAGACAACCTTTATATATGTTACATTGTTTAATTAAAAATTAATTTATATTAAAAATATGCCTACTTTGAAGTGTTGTCTATATCTTTTCAGCAGGTAAACAATTTTTGCACTACAGACTAGTTTCAGTTGTTCACTTTAATTCTGTCATTTAATTTATTAAAGACATAATATCTATCTCGATCCTTACATACCTCACTCGCTTCTTTAACATTCATTGCTCTTTTCATGCATTGCTCGTTTCTAGGACTCCTGACATCACCTTCTGATAGAACATGACCAATTTGATCAAGGTAGGTAAGTCTTGGACTTCCTCAGCTTCTACATCCTTCGTCTTTTGCATCGTATATCTGCTTCGTCATTCTTTCATCCTGCATTCTTTCTACATGTCCGAACCAACAGAGCATGCCTCTTCTTATTTTAACACCGACGCTCTCTTTCAAACCAACTCTGTTTCTAACCTCATCATTGTTAATACGGTCTACAAGCGTTACGCCACAAATTTTCCGCAACGCTCGCATTTCAACCGTGTTTATCCTACTTTCATGCTCTCTCTGCCATACCCAGCTCTCGCTTCCATAAATAAAAGTTGGGACCAGCACTACATTGTGTATAGCCAGCTGTGCCTTCTGGCTCAGGTTTTTACTGCCAAGAAGTTTTCCCAACGCTCCATACACACTATTCCCAGCACTCACTTTCCTTTCCTCGTCTGTGGTGTGCCTTCCATCCCTGCTGAAAGCGCATCCAAGATATACAATCTCATCCATTTATTATGTTGATACTGTTGATTGTAGGCGCTTGGTGGAATTTTGAAGACATCTCGTTAATGTTAATACTTGCACTTGTACAGATTCCACTTCACAATTTTATTTAATAATTATTTTTACCGATCGGTTTCGCCTTTACGGCATTATCAAGGTATTTTATACAACATATCGGTCGGTAAAAATAATTATTAAATAAAACTGTGAAATGGAATCTGTACAAGTGCAAGTATTAACATTAACGAGCAATCGCATCCACTTGTTCCAACACTTCATCTACCGTAATCCTTACATTGGTTCTGGTTTCTTCTCTTTCAAATACCATTATCTTTGTTTTTTTCGCATTCAATAGTAAGCCTTCCTTCATACTCGTCTTTCATCATTGTGACTAGTGTTTGCAGTTCAAATGGTGTTTCTGCTAATAGGACGGCATCGCCTGCATACAGCAGACAGTTCACCACTAGGTCACCCATGCGTAATCCTACATTCGTCGATCTTATTCTCTGTAGACAACTATCAAGATACAGAATAAACAGCCTAGCAGACAACATACAACCCTGTTTGACACCAATTTTGACATCAAACCAGGGTGACATGTTGCCATCTTTTCGCCCACATGCTGAGTAATCCTTGTAGGTGGACTGCACAGCACGGAGCAGTGAACCGTCAATTCCATATCTCGGCAATATGCGCCACAGTTCCTTACGCATAACCCTATCAAATGCCTTCTCAAGATCAACAAAACCGCAGAAAACCTTCTGGTCTGTGGCCAGATGCTTCTCTACGATATTGCGGCGCGAGAAAACTTGATCCGTACATTACTTTCATTTCATTCTCCAATCCTCCCTGTGCCTCCCACAGCATTTCATCAGATTTCACCCTCATTCTCCTTTTAATTACCTTTCCATATATTTTTGCTGCTAAGCTAATCAAACTGATAGCCCTATAGCTGGCGCAGTCTATGCGTGATCCCTTGCCTTGATACAGGAGCACGATGACTGCGCGTCCCCAGTCCATAGGGACCCTTCCAGTTCTCCAGCATAGATTGCATAAGTACCAGAAGGCGTCCCGGACGTAAGTGCCACCTAGTTTGATCATCTCAGCTGTGATCATATCAATTCCCGCAGACTTTCCATTTTCAAACTTCGTATCGACCATTAAATCTCATCCATACTGGATGCCGACGAACTACCCGGAGACTTCTTTACCTCTCTCCAAAAGAGTTTGGTATTTGCCTCGAAGTTTTTCGTCAGCCTCTCTTACTTATTCATAATTTGTCTCTCACGCTTCTCTTTCACTAAAGCCTTGGTTTCATTCTTGCATAGACGGTACATTTCTTTCTTCTTCTCTCTCATACTTTCATTTAAGGGCAAAGATGATACATAATCCAGCCACGCTTTCCTCTTTCTTGCTAAGGAGGATTCAACCTCCGCATCCCACCTGGCATCTCCTTTCAATGTTTTATGCCTCTTTGCGCATCCACATGCTTCTTTTGCATTATCCACCATACTTTCTTTCAGAACTTTCCAGCAACCATCCACATCTGAGTCGGAAAGACTTGCATTTGCAAAGACTTGCAAGTTTTAATGAGTTGTGTTTTCTGCAGAGAGCCAAGATGGTGAAAATTGGTATGTGGACAACGGGGCCACAACTCACATAACTAACAGAGGTGATATATTCGAGACATATGAAGAGTTTGACGCTAGTGACACTGTTACAACAGCAGATGGATCCACTATTCCTGCAAAAGGGAATGGTTCAGTAAAAGTTCAGTCAATTGTCAACAATAAGAGAAAGTTGATGACCTTATGCGATGTTTGGTATGTACCATCATTAACTAAGAATTTGTTTTCAGTGTTAGCGGCACAAGACAAACTGCCGAATAGTATTTTTACGTCGACTGTAAACGAATGCAAACTTTCGGTAAACGAAGTCACGTATGTGATAGGAAGCCGAAAGAGAAATGGAGGGCTGTATAAGTTGACACTAAAAACAGTACAGCAAGATAATCCGATACATATTGTTAATGCGATATCGCCTAGTACCATGCTGCAACTCTATCATGAAAGATTCGGACACCAAGATAAAAGACATGTGAAAGAACTTGTTAAGCGAGAACTTGGTATTAACCTGAACTATGATGGAGATATTAAGTGCGAAGGTTGCATTTATGGTAAAGCACATCGCTTAAAATTTGGTAAAAGAGAAAGAGCATCGTTACCTGAAGAGGTTATAAATACAGACGTATGTGGCCCACTTCCTTACAATTATTCTAAATTTCGCTACTATGTCCTATTTAAAGACGATTATTCCAGTTACAGAATGGTATACTTTATTCGTCATAAACATGAAGTAAAACATAAGTTAGTACAAATGCTTAATAATCAATACAGCTACTTATGTTATCAATCGCACTGGTCCAACACGTGTGAAAGATAAATCACCTTTTTGAGCTATGGTTCGAAAGAAAGCCGAGAATATCTCACTTAAGAATTATTGGCAGCGATTGCTACGCCCATATTCCACGTCAAAAGAGAGGGAAACTGAGTAAAAAATCAGTAAAATGAAAATTAATCGGATATGAAAATGACGACGGCTATCGCATCTGGAATGGTAAGAGAATTATAAAGTTCAGAGATGTTACGAGGGTCATTTGAAAAGTTCTTAGCCTAACATACTTAATGAAACCACACGATTTTGAGTTTATTTTTATTTTTCAACATACTCTCCTCCGAACTCAAAACACTTTTTCCATCGACCCGGTAAGGCTTCGCTACCCGTTTTAAAAAAATCTTCGTCTAACTCCTCAAAATAAGCGTCGGCGGCTATGATCTCTTCATTTGTAAAAAAAATGTTTACCACCTAAAATTTTTTTCAGCTTTGGGAATAGATAAAAGTCGGACGGTGCTAAATCCGGTGAATATGGGGGATGAGGTAACAATTCGAAGCCACATTGATGGATTTCTGTCATGGATTGCACAGAGGTGTGAACGCGCGCATTGTCCTGATGAAACAAGACTTTTCTTCTCAATAAACCTGGACGTTTTTCTTTGATTTCTTCTCTCAAACGACGCAACAGGTTGCAATAGTAATCGGAGTTTATTGTTTCACCCTTTTTTAAATAATCCACGAGAATTATACCCTTTGCATCCCAAAAAACGGATGCCATGACTTTGCCCGCCGATAAAACCACCTTTGCCTTCTTTGGGGTGGGCGATCCTGCTCTTTTCCATTGTTTCGACTGTTCTTTTGTCTCGGGTGTATTGTGGTGAACCCAAGTTTCATCCATGGTTATAAATCTTTCAACAAATTCTATTGGGTCCGCTTCATATATCTAAACAGTCTTTTTCTAAACTTTCTGAAAGTAGTCTGAAAGACTACTTTCAGAATTGAAAGGAAATTCATTGTCAGAGGGAGATAGTCTAGAAAATATAGATGCAAAAGAACTCAGCGACGAACAGGAAGTTGTCATTGAGAATGCTGAGGAAATGATTAATGCAGAGTCTATTCAATTAGAGGGAGAATAGGCAGAAGTCGAAGAGTTCTGTGATGCAAGAGACACATTAGGTGAACAGATAGAAATTGAAACAGACGATAATTTAGAAATAATTGAACCCAGATACAACTTGAGACCAAGGAATACTCTTCAACCTCCAGAGAAATTGAAATACTTTGTGTGTATGTTCGATATTGGAGAATCAGATCCAGTAACTTTTAAAGCTATGGAAAGAGATGACAGAGATGAGTGGATTAAGGTCATGCATTGCATGCATCATTGAAAGAAAATGAGGTGTGGCCTTTAGTGAACTACCTCCAAATCGAAAGGCACTACCATGCAAATGGATTTATAAGATAAAGCGACATGCTGATGGTACCATAGACAAGTACAAGGCTCGTCTCGTCGTAAAAGGCTTTAAGCAGACTAAAGGTCTTGATTATGAGCAACCCTTTAGCCCAGTCGCCAGAACTTTTAAGCGTAAGTGCTCAGGATGTTGAAACAGCATTTCTTGGTGGTCATTTAAACGAGGAAATATACATGAGACAAGTCGAAGGGTTTAGTGTGGCTCAAATAAAGTTTGCCGATTGCAACGGAGTCTCTACGGACTAAAACAAGCACCACGGTGCTGGAACTCATGCTTCGCAGAGATACTTGACTTGCAGCGCAATACACATAAATATCTGTTAACTTGATTTGAATGTTTTTAAGAGAGGTAAAATGCATCAAAGCAGCCCGACTGGGGAAGAACCTTGACCTCACAGGATACCACACTCAAATAACTCTTTGGATCATTGTTCCCATGAGTGAGATTTACAGCTCCTAAGGAGTTGCTGTGTTAACACATTAACAATACCTCTTGCAAATGTTCACAGGCAACGGTAAGCATATTACATCATGTCGGTTGAATGTTTGTATGCTACCTGACATTGTATAAAGTTAAACCTTAGTTGCGAAACTAAGATTTCAAATTTTGTATTTGAATTCTCCAAATTATGCTTTTTGCCAAAATCAGAAAACAATAATGTTTGCAGGCAAAAGTACAAAAATTAAGAGGTTGATTCCTTTTAAGTGAAAACCCTGTATCTGAAAAGCTGCTCTGTTACAGCATACAAACTGTTTGAATTTTTGGAAGCTTATTCTTTTTAGGGTTCCGTACCCAAAGGGTAAAACGGAACCCTATTACTGAGGCTCCGCTGTCCGTCCGTCCGTCCGTCCGTCTGTCACCAGGCTGTATCTCTTGAAACGTGATAGTTAGACAGTTGAAATTTTCACAGATGATGTACATTCTGTGTACTAAGTATCGGGAATTTGTCAATAAAACAAAAAATACAAATTATTCATCTAAATTTATTTTATCGCCTTCAAAGTAGGCCCCATCGCTTGCAATACAACATCTCCACCGCTTCACCCAGTCTTTCATACATTTTTCATAGGCTATTTGCGGTATGGCCTTTAGCTCATTCAGCGAATTTTCTTTTATGGCTTCTATCGACTCAAAACGTTTTCCTCGAAGTGGTAATTTTAACTTGGGAAATAAAAAAAAGTCAGACGGAGCCATATCAGGTGAATACGGTGCTTGGTCGAGAACTTTTGTTGAATTTTTCGCTAAAAACTCTTTCACTATAATGGCTGTGTGTGATGGTGCATTATCATGGTGCAGCATCCATGAGTTGTGTTGCCACAAATCTGGACGTTTTCGGCGGATACTCTCACGCAAACGCTTCATGACGCCTAAATAATATTCTTTATTCACTGTTTCTCCCTCTGGAAGGAATTCGGAGTGAACCACACCACGGTAGTCAAAAAAAACTGTCAGCATCACCTTGATTTTGGAGCGACTTTGCCGCGGTTTTTTGGGTTTCGGCTCGTTTTCGAGACGCCATTCTGAAGACTGTTGGCTTGTTTGCATGTCGTACTCATAAACCCATGTCTCGTCGCCAGTTATTATACGTTTCATAAAGGTCGGATCCGTAGAAGCTCGGGAAACCATGTCTTCAGCGACATGCTTTCGCTGCGCTTTTTGAACAAAATTGAGCTCTTTTGGAACTAGTTGAGCGGCGACGCGTTTCATGCCTAAAATGTCAATGAGAATGTTGTGGACGGACTTAAAAGATATGTTCACCTCACTAGCCAACTCTCTCAGACTCATACGTCGATTTTCGAGCACTAGCTTCTTGATTCTGTCGATGTTTTCTCTGGTCGTAGCGGTTGAAGGTCTACCAGAACGAGGCAAGTCTACTACTACTTCTCGGCCTTCTTTAAAAGCCTTATACCATTCATAAGCCCTTGTTTTCGATATACACGATTCGCCGTAGGTATTTCGCAACATTTTTAGTGATTCACCACATGAAATATCATTTGAAACACAAAATTTAAGGCACACTCTTTGTTCAACAATATTTTCCATTGTAAAAATCGCCGAGGACTCAAAACTATGACCAACAAAAAGTGTAGTTTAAAACAAATTAAATGACAGATCCCGCTCAAATTTTGCGCGCTAAATCAGTACAGTGCTACCAACATGCAGTAAAAAAATTAGAACGACCTCTTTTACGCGGGTCTTTTTATTGACATATTCCCGATACTTTTTACACAGAGTAGTATTTCTGTTGCCGCTATAACAACAAATACTAAAAAATAGAATAAAATAAATATTTAAGGGGGCTCCCATACAACAAACGTGATTTTTTTGTTGTTTTTATAGATAATGGTACGGAACCCTTCGTGCGCGAGTCCGACTCGCACTTGGCCGATTTTTTAATTATCAAGGTTGCCTAGCTACAGTTGTTATTCCTTTGGTCTTCGTTTTTACGATCTAATGTTAAATAAATATGCCTATATTTATTTCGTATAATATTTTTATTAATCATCTAGATTCCACTCAGAATTTAGCTCCGGTATTATGCTCCTCTATAACAAATTGTTTTCAACAAAATATTATATATCAATTTCATAATAATTACAATTATGCATGGTCTAAATAGTATCAGGTTCAGGTCACAGTTGGAAAGGTACTATTCAATGGTATTACAGTAAATAACCATTAACCTTATCCATTCAATAGACAGTATTTAATAGCTTGCAGCATACGGCTAATCTGTAGTCATTTTTTGATTACAGTTCACAAGAAGCATTTATGAAATCAAAGAGGCCGCAAAAGGTGGCCAGCGAACTGAAAACGAAATTTTAGTAACCCAATAATTACTAAGCATGATGTAAATATTTTTTTTCATTTATGCTAAGCTTTCTTTTTAGAGTCTATCATCTCAAAAGAAAAATAGAAATCCATATAGGATCCCTATGTCAATGTTACTGTTAAAGCCCGAACTACGGTAAATCTTAGGTTTTACCAATAAATCTTAAGATTTACCAACTCATGTCAGCAAATCTTAAGATTATTAAGTATTAACAAAAAAGGCAACAATTTTTAGAAACAAGTACTTTTTTATTTATATCCATTTACTATCAGTAACCAACAAAGTAAATTATTAATCATATTACCAATCAGTCACTAATATAAATAAAATAAATTTCGCTCTCGTCTCAAGTGGCTTCCCATTCGACTTTGCCGTAATCTACATTATCCTGTCTCTCCTTTACTCTATTATTTTTAGTCCCTCTTCTCCCGTATATTTGAAGGAACGTTTCTCATTCCACAATGGAACAGAGGGACATACTATTCGCAACGCTCATGCCTACCGTCTTAAAACGCCATCACACTCAACCCAGTATTACACGAGATCTTTTTCGGTGCCTGCTATGCAGCTCTGGAATGCTCTATCATTAACAATTCGAAATGCAGAAAGTATATTCAGTTTTAAAGATCGAGTTAGGGCACACTATCTTTCCTTCATCCTGTTTTAATTTCATTCTTTTGTTAATATGGTTGTCACTGCTGTATAACTTTGTTAAGTGAATAAGTATCTATCGTCATTATTGTTTTTGATTATTAACAACTAATCCTCTTTTATGTTTTCTACTTTATACTTCGCCACCTATCTGCTTGAATTTTCTTTTGATTTCCTCTACCCTAAGGTTGTCTGGATGAGATTGCTATGCGATAAGACTGCCTTTTGTAATTAATTATAAGTTAATTTTGTTTATTTTACTGTTTCGTGTGGTGCAATAAAGAATATTGTATTGTGTTACAAGCTACTATTAATTAATAAATAAAAATACATACCAAATAAAAATATTTTTATATTAAAAAATATTTTTATTCGGTATTTTTATTTATTAACTAGATGTGTCCGCATCTTCGTCCGCGCGGAATAGTTTTTTTAATATTTATTTATATAAAAATAAATAAAATTTCTAAAACAAAAGAAGCCTAAGTTACTCCTTATTACATCAGCTATCGGCCAGTGAAAGTCCCGTCAAAATCGGTCCAGCCGTTTCAGAGATTGGCCGGAACAAACAGACAGACAGACAGACAAAAATTGTAAAAATATTCATTTTGGTATATGTACTGTGTATACATCCATATGCATTTAGTAAAAAGCGGTTATTTTAATATTACAAACAGACACTCCAATTTTATTTATCTGTATGGAAGATTATTATTATATTATTACATATTATGTTATTATATATATAAAAAAATGCGTAGTTATTTTATGTCACAAAAAATACGGATTCTGTGAAAATAATAAAAATAAGTGCAAAGTCCCCCGAAGGGGAAGATATTTCCCCCTAATTTTAACAGTTTTTCATATTTTACGCAGGAACCCTAAATATTTACGAGATAAAAAGTACCCTAAATTGTGCTCTGAACAGTCGTCTACCTACCAGTGAAAGTCCCGTCAAAATCGGTCCAGCCGTTTCAGAGATTAGCCGGAACAAAGAGACAGACAGACAAAAATTGTAAAAATATTCATTTTGGTATATGTACCGTGTATATATCCATATGCATTTACGAAAAAGTGGTTATTTTAATATTACAAACAGACACTCCAATTTTATTTATCTGTATAGATTATGTTATTATATATATATAAAAAAAAATGCGTAGTTATTTTATGTCACAAAAAATACGTTTTCTGTGAAAATAATAAAAATAAAAGTGCAAACTCCCCCGAATGGGAAGATATTTCCCCCTAATTTTAACAGTTTTTCATATTTTACGCAGGAACCCTAAATATTTACGGGATAAAAAGTACCCTATATTGTGCTCTGAACAGTCGTCTACCTACCAGTGAAAGTCCCGTCAAAATCGGTCCAGCCGTTTCAGAGATTAGCCGAAACAAACAGACAGAGAGACGGACAAAAATTGTAAAAATATTCATTTTGGTATATGTACCGTGTATATATCCATATGCATTTAGTAAAAAGCGGTTATTACAAACAGACACTCCAATTTTATTTATCTACTATATAGAATAGATAAGAATAAGAATAAGAATAAATTTATTTCACAGAAAGAACATTACATTTTACAGATTTGCTGGCGGTCCCCACACTAGGTCAAGCCTGTCTCGTGGGGGCCTTTGGACCAAGTTAACATTTAAAATAGTCATATTTATGGGTATAAAACAAACAGTCTTGGCTACAGTGATGAGGCCAGCTAGAAAAAAGAAACAGTAGCTAAGTCGCACTGTCCGTGGTTATAAGTTACAAAATTAAAACAATTCCCATATCATAAAAGCTCACAAGTTCAATTCAGATCTTAAGAATAAGCGACCATAAGATTTCTATATAAATACGAAACAATTTTTAAAAGACTAAGCAACTTATACAATTGGGGCAGATACCACAAGTTACGTGATTATGATTACCCACGTAAACTTATCTCAACATAGAATGAGCAAAACACAGTGGTTTAGTATACTCAATGAGTGAGTGGTCATGCACTCATCCTGGTCTGATAATAAGTTGAAGTGACATGTAGTTATGCTCGTCCCAACTTGCGTAATCCTTGGCCACTTGCTATCAAAATTACTTGTGTGTTTGTATGACAAAATGGTGGTTTGTTAAAGAGTTTGTGTAAGAGTGATGATTGTGATTTCGTCATGTGTGCGTGAAAGTATGTAATGAAGCTGTTTGCATAAAATCTGTTAAGAAGACAGCACAATTATTGATTTACAAGACATTAATTTATAAGAAAAAAGAAAAAGAAAAAAAAAACACTGACATAGTCAGTACCGGACATGACCGGATTACTTCAGCGCTTTTAATAACTTTTCTGTTTCACCATGTGGTACCGTGAGAAGCCATTTAATTAACTTCTGCTTGGCTTGGTAAACAGTACAGCACTTCAGGTCCAGAGATTTCAAAATTTTTTTTTGTAAATGTGTGGGAGCATAAATCCCGGCAGTCTTTGAGCAAAGGTAGTTCGTACCGAGGGGCCCGTTGGTCTAAAGGTTCGACACCTCAAAAGGTCAGAGTAGTGAGAAGAAGCAAGTATTACAGCGTGATGTCTGATAAATGCTCTGACAATATAAAGTTGACGTGCGGTTAAAACATTGGCCTCAGAGTAAAGTTCTTCGGTTGCGAAACGGAACGGCTTGCCCAACATGGCTTTGTGAACGGAGCGTTGAGCCCGTTCCAGCCCCAGCATAAAGGAAATCCCTGCTCCACCCCAGGCCACGACACAGTAGCTGAGGATAGACTCGCATAACGATGTATAAACAAGGCGCAAAACCCACAGATTTGCAGATCTGCATATAGATATAGATTAGTAGTAACTTGTAATTTTAAGGCGTTGAGATCTCCAGTGAAGTGCAATATCGAAATCAACAAAGAAGAAAAAAAGAAGGTCAAGCTGGGGTCCAAAAAACTTAATGTGTGCTCAATAGAGCAAAGCAGTACTTCAACATGGAACAAAGACTTATATTACATAAGTCTCAAGTCAGACTGCACTTGGAGTACTGCAGTCACCTTTGGGCGGGAGCACCTATATACCAGCTTGGACCATGTGATTTGATTGAGAGACGACCTGTGAGAATTGTCGATAATCCTAAGCTTGCATACGGTATTGAACACTTAAGTTTAAGGAGAGATTTGTCACCCTTTGTGTGTTCTACCGATTGTACAACGAATTGTGTTCTGAAGAATTGTTCGAAATGATGCCGACAGCTACTTTTTATAACCGCACCGCTCGCCGACGGCGGGAAGTGCACGCTCATACGCAACCGCAATGGTCTCTACGTACAAACAGTAGTGGGTGGGTGCCAGCCGGTGCTAGGCCGCATGAACTAATTGGTGGCAGAAGCACACAAAGAGGTTAGATCAAATTGCATGATTGGTTTCCATCTCATTCTTGGTTAGTCTTGATTAGCACACACCACTTACTTTCTTTCCATGTACAATTTTAACATCCGGCCACATAGAGCATAATCTGGTGATTACAAAATTCTCAACCCTTATCGGAATGAAGGATGTTAGGTGCTCCAAAAGTGGAGAAAATATCCATTAGATAGTATGCAACTTTTGCTGCGCGTTTAGTTTGAAGTGCATAAAGGATCACAAATTTAGTAAGATGATCTTGGTAAACAAATATGAATTTATAATTTCCAATACACAAAGTCTCTCCTTTTACAAAGTCTTCTATTTCTTTTGACAATGTTGGCATAGCTTTAAATATGTCATGATAGCATCAACTGTAAAAGTTATTATATTACTTGTTTGCTACAAGCTCATCCATTATTTTGTAAAATGTATGTTTTACACTCATATCTATTTGTAGTTTATTTTCAGATAGTAAAATATAATCAAATATCAAATTAAACTCACTTTCGAACTATAAATTACTTTAGAATATCAAAATCATAAACAAAAAACAAATTAACTTGTGTGTTCAAACATGTTCAACGATCGACTGAGGGGAACTGAGGCAGTAAATCTTAGGATTTACCATAGTTCAGGCTTTTACAGTAACATGCACATAAGCAGCACATGGAGCACATGGAGATGAGTTGAAAATAACAAATACTCATGTCTGAAGTCCCTTGCTTTAACCAGTCAAGACCCGGGTTTACCGTTATTCCATATATATGTTATAAGCGCATGGTTCGATCAAGGTACTTGGTACCTGACAGATTAATCAAAGAAGAATATGAGTCACATAGAATTTATATTGGTATGGCACCTTATACTTTACAGCTGTTTAATTTCTAAAGATTTCACGGCACTTATCAAAATGTGGATTAGAACAGGTCCAGTGAAAAGTAGACAATATTGTGTCTGGTGATGCGGTAGTACATACAGCAGACACCAAAGGGGTTCTGTGTAAGCGGGTAGTGGGTAGCATGGTGACTCGATCTTTGGCACAGTGTGTAACACATGGAGTGCTCACAGCAGAAACTGGAGTGAAACCAACAGAGAAACTATTATCCTGTCAATTTTGTTCTGTCATCAATAAATGTCAATGTCATTGTATGTAGGAGTTCATATAAATGTAACAAAAACATTACAATTATTTACTTAACAGAGCGGCACCTCCCACGTATATGCAGACAACAGGGCTCGCAGTGTTCAGAAAAATCATCGATTACCTTCCTTTCCAGGCCCTGGGGGACAGGAGGGCACAGCTGGACCACGCAATCGTGATAATGCTTAGCTTCTCCATGAACTAATTCATAAAGCGTCATATCTTCTATTTAACATATATGGAATGTAATGGACACAAAAAATTACCGTGTCTAAATAAGCGTTTATTTAGACGAGGCCTGATTTTTTGTGTTATCTAATTACATATAACTAAATATGTTTAAAATTATGAGGAACTTACGAATTTCCTAACCAATTATGGAACTGTATTTCTCCTTCAGTAGTATTGGCTGCAAAATTGGGGAATAGACCACCAAGCAATAACATTTTTACACTGGAAAATATTCAGTAGATATAAAGAAACCGACTAAATATCTGAAAGGCAAAGAATATAATACTCCCTGCTGAAAGGTTTTTGTTGGTACTAACAAAACTAATGCTTTGAAAGCGAACTTCAAAATTTTCAAAATTTCGAATAAGAAAATGTTCACTTTTGTTTATTATTTTTTATCCGCTAGGGGAACGGCAAAGGGATGTAACCCATACAGCCAAAACTTCAATTTAGAATCAGCTTCAGAAACTCTGCGGAAAAATACTTGGAAAAAGTATCTGGGTTGAATACTAAAGTTTGAATATTACCCGTAAAACAATAGTGAATTATACAAGTTTTTCTTCAAGGACTTATGTAATCACGTCTTCCAAAAAGTGCATTGACAAAGTTTGCTATCATCACAAACCTGATAGCTCAACTGTAATTGATGTCGACAGTCAATCGAAAGATCGTGAGTTCGACTCTAAGCTAAGTGGGTGAGATATTTGAATGCGGTAATGTCAAAATATATATTGCAAAGCTACATTATTCTGCGAAGTCATTATTATCACCTGCATTTTTATAATCCACGACATGCTAACTAATTGAATATTGTACAAACAATAATTAATGCTTATTGTAAATGTAACAGAAAGAGATAGTATGTAGTACGTTGCTAGCGAACTTCAAATTCAAACTGCTTTCATAAGAGTACCATAGCCGTGACGTGACGCATTTGATCATATATTTCCCAAGGATCAAGTACCTATCAAATATTTTTGACGAGCATACAATTACAACCAAGGCTATAATTGTATGCTCGTCGTATAATGTTGGCTACATTGCGAAATGGAAGTTCTTTCATGTTATCCCAAATTAGAAGGAATAAGTGTTATAAATAAATTTAATTTCCTTGTTTTCTATAAAGTCATACGTACTTTTCGTTTTATAAAATTATGCCAAAAATATGCTATATGCTAAATAATAAAAAATATGCCAAATTTAGCATAAAGAGGAAGTATATACCTAGAGTTGACAAACGCGTACACCCGTAAGGGACGGCAACAAAAGTACATTCAATAACAAGGTTACCAGACTGTGGAAAATTTACCCCACTACATAATGCGTTTCGGCAATTTGAAATTTACAATGTACCCAGATAACTGTTTACCAGAAACTTGCATAGAATGTGTATTGTGTGCTATAATAATATACTCATAATATGATATTAGCTGTTATTATGTAAAAAAATCGAATAAGTCGATACAGCCAAGCTTTAATTTTCATGGTGTTAATGTAATGTCCGTCGCAATCGGAAGCCCTGTGATACAATTAATCTAGAAATACCATCGGAAAACTTGGCTTTATTCAACTAAAGAATTGACGTACAAAGCAAATAACAAGACACTGTAACATAGCAACGGATAATACCATAGATATACCACATTCACCACCGCGTTGATTTTTCCACCAGCTTAATTACTGACGAAATCTCGGAGATAGTTCGGAACTTTCTTCTCGCGAGTAGAACGTCGAGGCGCATTGTTCGACTCAGGATCAGAACGTCGAGTTTCAGGAGCGACTTGATCTGATATTGGATCAGACTGTGGGTCAGACTCAACAGTGCTATATTCTGAGTCATTTTGCGATAAGCTATCTACAGTTGCTTCACCAGAATCTGAATCGTCTATAGGTAACGGTGCCAGTTGTCGATTAGAAACTGTCGACTCTCTTCCATCCGGCAGACGAACATAAGAATAGGATGGATTGCTATGTAGCAATTCTACCTCTTCGACAATAGGGTCATATTTAGATGTTCTGACATTCTTTTTCATGAGGACAGGACCCGGTGATAATAACCAAGTGTGATTAGATTCGCCCGTTGGTGATCGACGTGTATGAAAGAATAATCTCTCGTGAGGAGTTTCGTTTGTGGCCGTGCACAATAGAGATCGTATGGAATGTAATGCATTTGGCAAGGCTTGTTCCCATTGCGATGTATCTAAGTCCCTTGATTTGAGATAGAGTTGGATTGATCGCCAAAGAGTGCCGTTAAGACGCTCTACCTGTCCATTGCCTTCTGGGTTATATGGTGTTGTTCTACTAGTAGCTACGCCATAAGTAGTGAGGAATCGTTTTAGTTCATCAGACATAAATGCGGTACCTCTGTCCGAATGGATGTAAGCTGGAGCTCCAAAAGTTAAAAACAAATCCTTTAAACACTTAATGACAGACAAAGCAGAAAGATCCTTGCACGGATAGGCGAATGGAAATCTCGAGTATTCGTCAATTATCGTTAGAATGTATTTGTTATGAGTACTAGACGGCAACGGCCCTTTAAAGTCTAGGCTGAGCCGTTGAAATGGTTCAGTAGCTTTAACGAGATGGCTTTTTGTTTTTATGAAGCGTGGTTTTATTTCAGCGCAGATAGGACAGGCCGCTGTCATAGTCTTAACATCATTTATCGTGTAGGGTAGATTCTTTACTCGAATCCAATGTGCCATTCTGACAACTCCAGGATGGCAAAGTAAGTCATGAAGTTCATATAATTTGTTTGTATTCATGTAAGCACTGATCCTTGATAGAGCATCTGCGGCTACATTTTCCTTTCCTGGACGATATATGATATCATATTTAAAACAAGAGAGTTCTAAACGCCATCTTTCAATTTTTTCATTTTTAATTTTGCTATTATGTTTTTGATTCATCATAAATGCTACTGACTGTTGATCAGTAATAAGTAAGAAATGTCTCGCTACTAGATAATGTCGCCATTTCCTTAAACATTCAACAATTGCGCACGCTTCTTTTTCTATGGATGAGTGCTTCTTTTCAGAATCATTCAATGAGCGAGAGAAAAATGCAACTGGTCGTCCATTCTGTGATAGCGTTCCACCAATAGCATATTCAGAAGCGTCGGTCTCAACAGTAAGTAAATCAATGTCATTAATTGCCACTAAAGCTGCTTTTGCTATTTCGCATTTTAGGCCCTCGAAGGATCTAATTGATTCAACACCTAGAGGCATTTTTGCACGAATAAGAGGCTGTATCTTGCCTGAAAAATCAGGTATCCATTTGGAGTAGTGGGCAAACATACCAAGAGCTCTTTTAAGATTGGCAGCATTATTTGGTAGTGGCATATCCAGAAGAGGTTTCAGACGACTTTCGTCAGGTTTAATATGATTATTATTTACCGTATAGCCTAGTAGATTAATTTTATCGCTGGCAAATATACACTTATCTTCATTTAAGGTTAATTTATATTTTGCTACAGCTTCCTTGAACTTTTGTAAATTCTTATCGTGTTCTTCTTTTGTCTTCCCGCAAACTGTAACATCGTCTAGATACGCAAAGGTACCACTTAATCTTTCTGTCTCTATAATATATTGTAAGGTTCTTTGAAAAGCTGCTACTCCATTGGTAACGCCAAAAGGTATTCTTGTAAATTGATATAAGTTACCGCAGGCTTCAAATGCCGTCATTGTTTTTTCTTTCGTAAGAATTGGCACCTGGTGATATGCAGATTTCAAATCTATTTGACTAAATATATTGTATTTTGACACTTTTGATACGATAGATTCAATCTTAGGTAAAGGGAATGCATCTAATTCTGTATAGCGATTTATAGTTCTGGAATAGTCAATCACCATTCTTTTGCGGTGTGCAGTTCCTCCCGTTATCAGCACTTGAGCTCTCCATGGAGAAACACATGGCTCAATTACGCCGTCTTCTAAGAGTTTGCCGACTTCCTCTTTAATGAACTGTTCATCTGCTTCAGAAAAACTCTTAGATTTAATAACAATCGGTTTAATTGTTGGTGAAAGGTTAGAGAATATTGAAACAGGAGGTACGGATGCTTGCATGACGTTGCATATGCGTAGCGGTTCTCTGTCACCCCCAAACGTGAATTCTAGTGACTTATGTTTTTTTAGTAAATCATGACCAATAATTATATCAGCACACAAATCTGTGACGATAAGCAAAGGATGTTGTTTGTATGTATGCTGATCAAGTTTGATATTAGCATAACATAATCCATTTACAAATGAAACGTGGCTCAGAGAAGCTAAAGTTACCGATTGATTGATCTTTCTTTTTGTAATATTGATTGTATTTGCTAGTGCTTCATTAATAAAGCTCACTGAACTGCCAGTATCAATGAGTGCCTCAGCATGAATATCATTTATTATGATAGGTATAGTGGCTTTTTGTAGACTTGAAGGAGAAGCTGCAGATATACATGCAGTGTTTTCATCTTCTGTAAATGTGGAACTTGTAATAGGTTTTGAATTACGGCATACATTTGCAAAATGTCCTTTCTTTGAACATAATTGACAAACGGCGTTGAAGGCTGGACATTTTATTCTCTTATGTAATGTATTAGAACCACAAAAGAAACAACGTCTTCTCTGTTGATTCGTGGCAGCTAGATTGGGCCCACAACTTGAAGTTTCAGAAAGGTGAGGATTACTGTTAGCACAAGAAGGAAGAGCACTCAGTTGGGACAAAGAAGTATTATTGAAAGCTAAGCTGTCTTTTTCAGCAGACTCAAAAGTTAAAGCTTGTTTTATTGCATCATCCAAACTTAATACAACATTTTCAAGTAGCCTTTGACGAATTTTCTGTGATAATATTCCTGATATAAAAGCATCGCGGATGTATTCATTTTTATATTGTTCTGCAGTCACACTTTTAAAATTGCAGTCATGTGCCAGTCGTTTTAGAATTAAAATATACTCTGATATACTTTCCGCTCCTTGTTGTTTTCGAGTGGACAGAATATGACGTGTATAAATTTCGTTTTTCGATTTAATGAAAGCATCATTCAGCTGTTGGATCGCATTATCAAACGTTTCGCATTCTCTTATGAGAGCAAATACGGACGGGCTAAGATGGTTGATTAATAGTTTTAATTTCATAGATTCGGGAGAACTCGGAATTTCCTCTGCTAAAAAATTTGAAAAAGTGGAATACCAATGTGTCCATTTTAGATCCGCCGCCGTTGTACCAGGTTCGACTTCGAAACGTTCTGGACGTAGATACCGTGACATATTTGTAGAATTCGGTATGTCCGATTTTGAATCGGTTGTTGACATATTTAGTTGAATAAATTGATACAATTAATCTAGAAATACCATCGGAAAACTTGGCTTTATTCAACTAAAGAATTGACGTACAAAGCAAATAACAAGACACTGTAACATAGCAACGGATAATACCATAGATATACCACACCCTGGATAATCGGTCTGGAAAATAGGACAATTTTAATTTTGTAACGCATTATTAGCATGTAATATCGACAGCCTAGTACTAACATTATATTAAAACTACTGTCAATACTATAATTTAATTGAGCTTTACATATTTACAAGTTTACAAATTCAGACAATATAAAATGCTTGATTAACATTTATATGTTGACACAAAAGCATGTGTGTGTACGTGATTAACTTGATTAACGTGGTATAAATAATTGGTATAGAATAATCTACACGACTACCCGCCGTATCTTTCACAATTACCTGTATAAATATAATCAACCCATCAACATCATATCAACCCATACTCACTACATTACTGGAGTACGGGCTCTTATTTCAACCAAAAGACCTTAGAAGATATGTCGCGAAACTACTCAATTCCGGATTGTCGTAGTCGTTGGAATATTTTCATATGTTTTTGTACTTCAATTATACGCTTCTACGACTAAAATGTAACTATGTAAAATTTCAAGTCTGTACGTGAAACTTTCTAAGACAGACTAGCAGACGAACAGGCAGGCATGTAAATCATCTAATTTAGTTCCTTATTTTTTTAAATACCTATCATCATATATACTCGTCAAGAAACTGTTATAACAGTTTGGCGAACATAATAATTTGTACTATGTAACTGTATCGTGTAATTAAATAAATATAAACAATATAAATCAGTTGAGAATGCGCAACTTGCATTGCCAGAGGAACACCTGGTTCGTCAACAAATCAAATGTTGACGAACCAGGTCAACTAATGTTAACTTACGTGTATGGTGGATGTTGAAACTGACGACTCCAAATAAACTTCTTCCGAAAACAGTGGTCTTTAAAATGTTTAGAACATATGCGACTGTACTCGGCTCCCAATTCTGTCGTCTAGTAGCAAAAATCCATGCATCACGCACACTGACGACTTTAGGAAATCTAAAAAATAAACATACATCTAAGATTAAACATGTTAACATTTTTAATTTAAAAATAAATAAATACATTTTGACGAAAAACTATAAACAAAGAAGTATACAAAAAGTAAGAAGTTAAAAAAAAGGTGTCTGTACCCATATAATTTACCCATAATTTCGGGGTGTTTTCCCATACTACATACTGGTAACCTTAAAACGCTCATTATACCGATAAATTGAAAATACAACAGAAAATGGCTGATGCATTACCCACAGACAACCTTCAAGATTTAAGCGGTTTTTACTAGAAATACTTTTTGTAAATTAAACCGATATTTTCATTGTTTTTACGTTATTACACAAACAATTTATGTAAAAACTATATGTGTATTTTCGCAAAATATATGATAACAACTATTAAAACTTTATACTTACGTATGAAAGGTTATGTTTTCGTATTTTTGCTAACTGAGGCTTTTGCAGCCTTTTACACAGCAACGTACCATTGTTAAAGTAAAAAGACAATCCCAAACAAGCAAAAGAACACAAATATGCACTAATATTTCGCTTATATTTAGTAATTTATGCAAACAATTTGTTGTACTACAAGGAACGAAATGATTGTTTGCCACGAATTTGTTTTTGTGGCAAACACAAAATAGTGAAACTATGACAGGGACAATAAATATTTTATCTGTCTCTTTCCTTCTTATGGGGAACTGTATACATCTATCACGTTCTATCTTGGTATTATTATTTGCTTGTCACCTCTTGGTATCCTTCCTCTGAGATTATAAAAGTTAATTGCGAAATGCCGACAGATTAAAATAAACGCAAATGATATACTAATGTTGGAAAAACATGGATTAATATTTCAACAGAAATTATATTTAACGAGTAAGAATGAATGATCTCATTAGTATATTAATTATTGATATTTTATAACAAGCCAAATTGAATATCGAATTTTGTCTATCTATACTACACATAAATAAAGCGCGCCATAAATAGATTCGTACTGCTCGTTTTTTTAATTTTTGTGCGAGACAAACGTAGAATTTGACTCAACTAGTTACAGATTCTTTTCATTCACTCATTCATTCATGGTTGACATAATTTTGACATTGATTATGTTCGTGGCCCATCACTACAACAAAATTCAATCAATCAATGGCGTCACCGTCAAAGACCCAACCCCCTACGTGAATTTTATATTTTTCGTATACAACAAATTGTGTTAGAATTGGATTATTGATTTCATTTTATTAAGTACAAGGTAAGTGTTAAATGACAATTTTCATGCTATCGTGGCTATAAATTAATAAAAAAGGGCATCTGTTCCAATTCGCCACAAAATGGACGTCATATTGTATTGTGACGTGATTATGTAAAAAATAGTTATCTTCAACTAAGATATTTGCTTCGGTTTACGTTCTTGTGGAATGTGTTAGTGTGTGAATAAATATCGTATTTAAATTTCGTTTCAAGTGTGCTTGAAAGTAATACAATTGTACCGTGGAATGGTTCTACTTCCATTGCAGCTAACAGGCAAACGTGCATGGCGATGACTGGATTGACATTCCACGCACTGAATGATCGAACAAGCACTTTGCATCTAGCGAATTCTGTATTTCAGCATATTGTATGCCTATTTGTGTACATGAGTTTTATTAGGTCAATGCCCCCATAGACCTAAAACATTGGTGATCTACCTAGTATAGTATAGTAGAGAAACACATATAATTTTAGTTAATAATTCTAGATTCACAAAGTAGTTTAAGTATATCATATATATTAACATAACAAGTTTATATATTTTTTTTATTTCATTCTTAACTAGGTAATATCTTTTGTATTATATTCCATTAGTAATGCCTAATGCGCTTGCTGCAGCGAATTATTGGTGTGTATATTTAATAATATTAGAAAATTTGTGATGAATGTTTACAATATGTTCTTAAATTTAAAAAAATTGCAGGATGTCCAAGATTACAATAAATTAGTATATGCAGTTCTTCAAAAAAGTGTGAAGAGGTTTTTATTAGCTTGAGAGGTTTTTATTAGCTTCCTCTGTCTTGGAAATATCCATAGGCTACTGTAATTGCTTATAGGTTATAAGCTTGTGTCACATTCATAGTAAGAATAGGTATTGTAATTAAGAACAAAATTAACACAGATCAATGGCATTAATTAATTGTACAAACCTTACTTCCTGTGAATATGAAAATTCGTAAATCATAAAGTCAGAAATCATATTTAATGAGATTATGTTTAGATTTCTAGCACATGTTCTTGTTAATGCAACACCTCTAAACACTTCTATATAAATTTTCATTTATTTTTATGGCTAAAATAGCTGATGCTTTTCTTTCTAAACTTTCCCTGTAGTGGTCACATACCAAAAAAAAAAATCATATTTTTCGAGCCATTGTTGAGTTTTTGTGAGATTAACATACAGTAATTGATTTTTATATATGTAGATTATGAACTTAATTATACTCACTAAAATCACATATCCTCAATCAACTAAACAAATCTGAAGTTATCATATTTCATGTACACACTGTACTCAATTGAGAAATCTTAAATAATGATTAGGACATGCTCATTCACGACAATTTTTCACTTTATGTCCATCTTGCTTTTGCATGTATACATGTATTCATTGAGCAGTGATAGCCCAGTGTATAAGGAACCCACCTCTTGACCCAATGGTCCCCGGTTCGAATCCTGGCATGGGCATGTGCCACAATTTGTGTCTTCAGATTTATGTACATATTTATCACTTGCTAGGCGGTGAGGCAAAACATTGCGAGGAAACCTACATGACAAGAAATTAATAAGTTTTATGACCAAACCTAATAAAGTCTTGTTTTTCCTCTGGGTTGTAGAGGTCTGAGGCAGTCACTCCATGTAAAAATCTATATCTTAAAGGGCAAAGGTAGCGCACCCAGCCAATTCTAATGGATTAGGAATTGGGATAATGCTAAGAAGAAGACATGAATTCATTGAATAAAATTATAATAAAATAAGCAGATGTTCAGACCTGTTTCTATAATTTTAATTCTGTATAATTCTTTTGCATGTGGTCACTGAACTCTTAAATGGCGGGACCAATTTTGATGAATTCTCTCGACTGAGTGGTTACCTGAATTGTTTAGATTCACAAAAAAAAAAATTCTTTATTTGCCATTGGTCCCTCGCGGACACTTAGACACCTCTTACATTTTTTAAATATAATCTTATTGTATCTTGTCTTGATTCTCTTATTTTACTTTTTCCTTTTTTTTAATCTACTAGCATTTCGGAAATGACCAATGGCGAAGAAGAAATGCCGAAAGAAACTTGCCAATATAGGTATCTTTTAAAATTGTCAATTAGACATTACAAAAAAAAATACATAAGCATATTGGTACAATAATGATATCAAATGGTAAAATTAAAGATTATTAAGGACAGATAGTCTGTGCTGAATTATTTCCAGATATCTTTGTCAGTTAAATATATATGAATTCTATAATAGGCCCTTCTACAGAGAGTATTTTTAATGTGCTTTTTGAATACATTGTCAGGAAAGGACAGAACTGTTTCAGGCAATTTATTATAAAATTGAATACAATTTACAAGAAAAGATCTACCAGTCCTAGCAAGCCGATGTACCGGCATACACAACTTATTTCTACTTCTAGGTTTTTCACTGAAATTTGAAAACAACTTTAATACATAAGACTCTGTCCTTGCTCATCTTACTTCTTTAACTTTAAAATCATAGCTCTTATCATGCATATTTGCTGTTTCTTGAACTCCTGACATTTCTTTTTGAAGAAACAAGATCAATTTTGTGGACCATTGTTTATTGTGGTATATTATTTAAAATATAATTTTGTATGTTTAAGTCATCTATGGATTGAAGTTGTGAAAGTTAGTGGTATAAAAAAAATGTACCATTAAATTTGTATTTTCAGATTTACACACATATTTGTGATTGTCACTTGCTTGGCAGTGAAGTAAAAGATTGTGAGGAAACCCGCATGTCCAAGAAATTATATTTCGAAAGACATGTATCGTACCTAAGATAGGTTTGGTTTTCTCTTTGGATTGTGGAGGTCTGATAGCAGTCGCTCCATGTATAAATCAATATCTTCACCAAATCCATAGCATACCCCATCAGTCCCTATGGATTAGGAAACGGGATAAAGCGAAGGAGAAGAAAGTTGTGAAATAAATTCTTTTCACATTTTTGACTCTCTGTCATTTTGTTTAATTACTTCTAAAATTCAAGTAGTTAATCGAACAATATGTTTCACATGTTGAAAACATGTTATCCTATTAAAAGCCGTCAAGATCTCTTCTGACAAATGCTGGTGTACCAGTAGTCAGTATTTTGATATTCAAGTTAGTTTGTGTAAACATGAAACTTATACAAGAAAAAAAGACTCAATTTTTTTACCTGCCTTCATTGGTATGTTCTTGTACACTCACTCACCACTTCATAATTTGTCTCCTATGACAGTGTTATAAAAGCATTGTAATGTCAGTGGTTATACTTTTGCTTTTTGGTGTTTGTTTGTGAGGCATTCAATGACAACAGAGTTTCGACTTATGTAAAATGTAAAATTTCGTGAACTTGGCTCATACCAATTCCAAAATCTCCTTGAATCACCGTATCGGGTTTCTGCAATTAATCACATAAGAATAACCACAGTTTTGTCAGTGGTTGCAGTTGAAGACTAACCTTTACAAATGTTGTTATTCAGATAACCATATCCATGTTCGAATTCATCTCTCAACTTCCTACTTAGATGAGGTATTTCCCACCCAGAGAAGTTACAGCTAAATAAATAATTCCTTGGAGGGTCATTGTGTTCCTGTGAGTGACCAAGACCATCAAGAAACAGATGAGAAGTTGTTAAGTTAGTTGCTGGTACAGAGATGCCTAACACAATATCTACCATCCATAGCTAGCATCCATAGGCATAGGTAACTAATTTGTATCTGACTGACTGTATGCTTGTTTACTTCCCTATTTGAATTCAAACAATTTTTACTTTTTCAATTGTCACGATTTTTTACATATTAGGGTTTCCATCACCATTATGTAGTTTTATTTGTTTGTAAGAAATCATAAACTAGAGCCACGGTATCAACGCAAATATTTGTGGAAAAGCCGTTATTTTGTAGTAATAAATATAACAGGCATATTTATTACTACAAAATGACGACTCAAGAAATCACAAATTAGAGCACTTTTTGTTTTTAGGATCATGAAGTTTAATAAGAAACAAGGTTTCATACTGCAAATATATAGGTAGATACAAAAGAATATAATACATTTATGATAGTAAATATCATTTGATGGTCCCTTGTAAGAAACATATATTTTAAGTAGTAGTATAGAACTGACTTGAACTTGACCACAATATAAATTTATCCACTAAAGTAAAGCAACATAATTGAATTGCTGTTCTTGATCTATGATATTTTTTTCTATTTAATGCTTGAGCCCACCTTAAACATTCTCGACATAGGATGAATAATACAAGATTACTAGCAAGTGATAAAATGTTATTTTCCCGTTATTTTAATCCAAATACATGTAAAGATTTCTTCAAAATTTAGTTTGGCAAATTTGGTGCATGTTTTTCAATACCTACTGCATATATCATAATTAAGGAATTAGCTTTAAGCTCTTAATTTAAACAAGACCCATTACAAGATTCTGCATGTCAGTTGCGAAATTAATTGTTTAGTTCTTCACCCATTTGCATAATTGTATTGAACTCAAACTGATTACAATCACAACTGCAAACTAACTGAGGCAGACTGCAAGCGCAGTTGGTTAGCACTTTCAATGCAGTTATACAATACACAATGTGTCAACTGTAAATATTGCTATGTCCTTAAAAGGTATTTATTAGTCATTGTGGTTCATTAAAATTAACAATGTTTATTGTTCCATGCTTAGCTATGATAATAAAGTGATTATATTTTGTTAGTCATACTCTGTTATCAATAGGAGATATGATTGAATAAAATGTAGATAAATGCAGCCTAGTCGTAGAATATGTGTAATTGTTATGTAATTCTGCTTGTTTTCTACTTAATGGTTATTTGTAAATAATGACCCCCCCATAGCTCAGGTGAGGCCCCCATTTGGTCCACCTGGCACAGAACCTTCATGATTTCATTATATTATTTTAAGCTAACTGGGTACTTTTAATCATAATATATTATAGTCTGTATTCATCAACAAAGAGTGACCTATTAATATAAGTCTATATTTATAAAGAAAGGAGAACAGGTGATATAATTTCAATAATAGCTTTTGGTGTGCAATATAGTGAAATAGTAGTCGGCAAATGCGAGTTTTGGCCAATATGCTAGTTCATAACCTTTGATAATTATTTTGCGTCATGTGACCTGTTTGCTTTTGTCACTGTACTTTTTCTATCTTTGTCTTCATGTCTAGTCTCTTGCAGAGTAGTCATAGGGTACCGAGCGCTACATGGCTCCGTCCTTATACACCTCATTCACTTCAACATGACTGTACTTAATGGCATATATTTTTTTGTTAACCCTTCGAAACCCGGGTGGTCGTATACGACTGCGAAATGTATGGGAAAACGTATATAACGGGTTCTGACTGCTCAATCCTCAATGTCACCAATCTCTTTACACAAACAGTGATGTTGTGTATAATGTTTACTTGTCACCTAAAAAATTTTAATGTTTTTAATCTGCTTTTGTTTCAGGCAACAAGTCCACGTTGCGGTTGCTATGAACAGCGAAGTATTATAAAGGAAGCGAAAAACCAATATTTCCTATTATAAAATATTGTCAAGATGCAGACAATCAAGTGTGTTGTGGTGGGTGATGGAGCAGTTGGTAAAACCTGCTTGCTCATAAGCTACACAACGAATAAATTTCCCTCTGAATATGTGCCCACTGTCTTTGATAATTACGCAGTTACAGTCATGATTGGTGGAGAGCCATACACCTTGGGTCTCTTTGATACTGCAGGTATGAAAATGACAAATTTGTTTATATATCTATTTTGATCTTATCTTTTACAGATCGCGTCAAACATGTAGTTTGCTCTAAAGTTGCTCTGTACAGGTGTGCTCCATACATCTTGCTACTGTGTTCAGAGCTAACTAGAAGTTTGATAAATACTTTTCAGATCAAAGTATCCATCCATATATGACAAATGATAATAAATTTATACTACGCAAAATCATTTCTATATATTCTAATAATATGTAGTTATAAAAATATACTAACTTAGCAAAACTATTTTTCAGGACAGGAAGATTATGACAGACTGCGGCCATTGAGTTATCCTCAAACAGATGTTTTCCTTGTATGCTTCAGTGTAGTGAGTCCTAGTTCATTTGAAAACGTCAAGGAAAAGGTAATTAAAAATAGATATTATGTCATCCCTCCTCTCACACTATTCTATGATCTTTAATTTATTACAAAGTCTATTGCTTCAAAGTTTGCTCTTTTTGGTCTACGCTGAACCTCATATGCATATGAATTATGATTTAATTTGGGTACTTTACGCTGTTTCAGAGATCTAACAATATTTGTGTTTTAGAATATTTTGCCATGTTGTTCCGTGATCAAAATTCTGACCGCTTATATAATATATAATAAATTTCCCATATCCTAATAAGGTTCTGAAATTGCTATTAAACATGCACAGAAGGGGCAAATATATGGTCAATTTAGTCTTGCTACTTGCTTGTGCTTTTGACACCAGTTGGTTCACTGATGAATCATTACCATTAGTTAATGAAGGCCACCACTGCTTTTTATAGTCTCTGTGGCATATATTCATACATATCCATTATAGTGGGTGAGAAGCAGTTATTGTGTCCTATGTATCCTTACATAAAATTAACCCTAATGCAAATATACATAATACACAAATAGCAGTAGAAGGGCTATGCAGGTGAATGGGACATGACTGCAGTGTGATTATATGCTCAAACTTGTATTTGTGAGTTCAGTCGCCAATTAGTTACAGCGCTAATTGTAATGATTCTATGCATGTTTTTTTATTATGGTGTAATATAATAGTAGAGGTGACTTTGGATTATATGGTAATTTTGAAACAAGACCCATTTAGAACCAATATTCTGTGATTGGTCTGTACCTCTCTACCCTCAAAGTTTTGATTGTTAACCCAATCCATACATCTTGCCATCCCATCCAGCCGTGTCCTCACTGCCCCTGTCACTAATTAACAATGAATACAATATGTTGTGCAATATGTTGTTCGTATTGATTTGCTCGCGTTTGCCCTCTCGTTTTTTAATACTATCTACTTCATGCAACTTATACAGTATAGAAAATACAGAAATAGGTACAGTATAAAAAATAAAGAAATATGAAAAATACATAATTTCATAGTTTTAAACTCTTCAGCCGTAGTCATATTGATGTTCAACATAATTACTAGGTTGCTTCATATTGGACAAAATTTTTTTTTTTCAAATTTCGCGTGTCAGCCTTCCATTTGTTTCTAAGACTAAAAAAACTTACAAATTAATTTTTTAAGATTTTTATTACAATGTTTAGGGGTCGCTACCAACAAATGAAAATAAATTATTTTATATATTTTTTATGATTCTTATTTAATTATATATTTTGTAATTAAAAAGAATTAGGCAATTATAGTTAGAATATATAATAAATTACGCTAATAATATACTTTTGTTAGTATTGGGATACTTTTTCCTATGTTGTTTCACTGCTAAGGGGTCGTCCATTAATCACGTGATGTTTTTTTTAGCATTTTTTAACTCCCCCTCCCCCTTGGTGATACGTGGTGAGGTTTAAGACTGTGTAAGTGTCATATCAGCTACAGGAGCTTGAAACCAACATCTTATGTAAATTACAACAATGAAAACACAAATATCGGTAATTGCTTTAAGCTTCCGTTTTGCCAACTTAAATTGGTCTTTAAAAATAAAAAGTTTGAGGCAGTAAATTGCTTTCCATCCATCGTGCCCAATGTAGACCAGCTGGAGCCCTGAAAGATATTCCTTTGTTAGGCACACCATCTAAAAATATTATTGTTAAATTTAGCAATTCTTTGTAGTCATCCCGAGCTTGACAATCGTTCAGCTGATTTTCAGCAAAAGTATTTATTCTGCTTCTTATATTTTCCACGCAATAAAGGCAACAGGGTCTGATGAACCTGTACTGAACTTGTTTTGATCAATTTTATGCCAAACAGTTTTGAGCCGTTTAAAAATCAATATGTCGGGCCCACTTGATGCCCAAGAGCTTGTAATACGACAGCTTCTAACATTATTTCCATAATGTGGTGGCGACAAGCTAACCAAAGAATATCCTTTTCCATCTTCTGCTCTAATAATATACATGCTCCATTTCTGACTCCGGTGTTGATCGCAGTAGTGTCGAAGCTAAAACATTTTATTTGGCCACTCAAGTTCCAGACAACAATAGCTTCATATACAGCTGATGCACAGGCCTCTCCTGTTCCACTACTAAGTTTTAAGAACTAACAAAAGTTGCTCAACTCCCTGTCCTGATACTAAGATGGGGAGACAATCTACAGTTTCATGACCTGTTATGTCTTCTGTTAATTTGCTATCCCAATGAATAGTGAGAGGCATATCAGTTTTATAATCACTTTTCAAAGACTCTGCTACCTTTTTTCTTTGCTTCAAACGTTGGCGATGAATAGACGAAGAATTTATATTATATTCAGCAGGATCTGATCCAGCACTTGCGAGCATTGATGTTAAAACAACAGTTGCCTTCCTGTCACTCAATTTAGCAACATCTAGACTTACGGCCAAACGTTCATCAATGAGATTTTTCGTTCCACGTTTACGTTTACGCGGAATTGGTTCTGATGGCGAAGGTTGCGAGGTCTCCACTGATAATTCTGACGTCGTACTTTTATTTTCTTCATCACTGTTGTTCGAAGTCGAAGAAGAAAGTATGCAAGTTTCAGTTAGGGATTTACACGCGCTTTTTTTCTATATGAAAACCTTTTCACACGAGCTTCAGCCTCTAGATTTTTCACTTCTTTTTTTTACTCTTTTTAGGGTTCCGTACCCAAAGGGTAAAACGGAACCCTATTACTGAGGCTCCGCTGTCCGTCCGTCCGTCCGTCCGTCCGTCCGTCCGTCCGTCCGTCCGTCCGTCCGTCTGTCACCAGGCTGTATCTTATGAACCGTGATAGTTAGACAGTTGAAATTTTCACAGATGATGTATTTCTGTTGCCGCTATAACAACAAATACTAAAAAATAGAATAAAATAAATATTTAAGGGGGCTCCCATACAACAAACGTGATTTTTTTGCCTTTTTTATAGATAATGGTACGGAACCCTTCGTGCGCGAGTCCGACTCGCACTTAACCGATTTTTTTTTTACTCTTTTTTTTTTTTTTTTGTCTACACCACCAATGAAACCGAGGCTTCCTTTTTGTCTCTGAGAAATTAAAAATTGTCTGTTTTCTTCTATAGTCATTTTAGTTAAAGCATCGGTATGAACTATATCAAAAATGTCTTCTAATTAACACTGCCACTCTAATTATTTGTTTTGTAGGGCTTTAGAGCGCTTGGCTTTGTTTTCCTTAATTTTTTTTAATTTTGCCACTCTGTAAAGTATTTCTCTATTTTCTTTATTACATCTTTCTTAAATTTTGTCGGAATACCTACTCGCTCCAATACAGCCATAACATCGCAAGCAGTAGAATTAGCTGAACTATGAATAGTTTGCTTCATTTCAATTTTATAGTGAATAAATAGATTAGCTGAACTATGAATAGTTTGCTTCATTTCAATTTTATAGTGAATAAATAGATTTAGCGCTTTCTTTTTAAACGATAACTTGCTTTGAATCAAGTCTTCCGATGTTTGTCCTACTAACTAAACACGTCTTGTTTTATTTCTTGTCATTAACGAACTACCAGAAGACGCCATTACACAACAAAAATAAAATAATGAAGCGCGATTGCAAAATAATACGTGCACTCAGTCTCTGTTTGACTAATTCTAGTGCTATAGGTTAGAAGGGCGGGAGGCCGAAGAAAGGGTAACACGACAGCATTGGAGGGGATTCGACGTCAGAATAAAGTTCAACATGTTTCTCAAACTTAAATTAGCCATTAAACTTCCAAGAAAGTTAAAAAATGGTTAAGTTTGTATTTTTATATAACTTTAACATAGGGTAGCGACCCCTAAAGTACTTAAAAAAAACAAAGAAAAACAATATGGGTTGACTTTTTGTATTATAGAAGGGAATAACGGGGTGACGCGGTTATTTTTCGAAAATGAAAAATAAGAAGCACCCTAATAATTATAGATATCTAAAATTGTAGTGAGTATGAACAACATTAATGGGAACACTTTGGAATAATGGTATCTTTTGTGCCACGTATATGATTACCTGTCCTTTTGTGTGCGTATATGTACCTGTCCTGTGTGTACTACTAACACTAGCTAACACTGTATAATGTCGTCTAGGATATTGTCACAATTATTTACAAATTACTATGTTCGTTTTACATTGTATAATTCGGTATTATATTTAGAGAAAGATTTTAGTATATACTTATTTTCATAGGTATTTATTCTACTGTAGAATATTTCCTTTATGTATTTTAACATCTATATAATTTCTACTCTATAATACCAGTAAATTTATCGAATCTCAAACATAATTTTATGGCTTAGAGAATAAATCATGTGAAACTGTAAACAACTCTCCTGATACTTTTTTTTTTTGGACAGAATCATAATGAATAAAGTCCATAAATTATACCATCAAAGGTACATGTCGATAAATACAATCTAGGCGGAATGGACATGATAATAGTTGTGAGACAAACTCTAGATTAATCCGATTAACCCTATTAACAGCAAGACTCATTTTGGTATATCAGGTGTGGGTTAGGTTAGTTTGACTCTAAATATGATAGTAAGCCACTAATTGGAATAAAAAAAAATGTTACCTGTCAGCTTCATTTACTTATATTGTTTTACAGTGGGTACCTGAGATTACTCATCACCAACAAAAGACACCATTCCTTTTGGTGGGGACCCAGATAGACTTGCGAGATGATCCCGCAACAATGGAGAAACTAGCAAAGATAAAACAGAAGCCAGTTTCACTTGAACAGGGCGAGAAATTAGCGAAGGAATTAAAGGCTGTGAAATACGTCGAGTGTTCAGCTCTCACACAGGTATTTTTTTTCCAATGGCTAAAATATTAAATATTTTTTATATCACATTCCTTTCATATAACATAATGTTCTGTTATTACTTTAACATTGGGAAAGAAAGTTGTTCCTTATTCCCTCTCGAAATTTAAGCTCATGTAAAAGTAGCGGTGCCTAGATTCTCTAGAATTGCCCAGTGTAAATCTAGAGTCTAGACTTTAAACTGGGCTGATATTGCGAATTTGAACATATATTTTGTTACAAAAATACTAACTATTAATAATTAAACTTTTTTCTCATTTTTATTTTAATTGTAAGTTTAGTAGCAAAAAGAAGTATAAGTACTTGAGAGAGTATAATACTTGACTCATGAGCTAGTTTCAAATGCACATTCGTAATCTCATATGTGATTTACACTTTTGGTTGAATTTTTATTACAGAAAGGGTTGAAAAACGTATTTGACGAGGCCATATTAGCGGCATTGGAACCCCCGGAGCCAGTCAAGAAAAGGAAATGTGTGCTGTTGTAATGCGTAGCCTCTTCCGGTGAGATGGCACTGCGCCCAGCGTGCTGCCCCAACATTACGCGCGAGTACACCACACATGTTATAAGCTAACACTGTAATATTCAGCTTATTTTTATAAACATATAATTGATATTATGCCATGATTAAAAATAATGAATATTACAGCTATATACGTATCAGCTATGAAGTGAATCTTAAGCTCGAGAGTACTGGCCTCCATAGGTTCGATTTGATAATACTAAAGGCGATTTTGTACGTGCTGTTCATAGAATTTAAATTTTATTTATAATAATCTTTATTTGTAACCATATTATGCATTGTATTTAATTAACGATTGGAACTGAACTGTACATTTACTATTTACCCTTATTGGGTAATGGATGATGGAGAAGTTTCCATTTTTATTTTATATAGACTAATTATGTAGAATTACTTAAAATCAAATACAAATGTGACAGAATCATTAAAATGTCTACAAATAAAAAAAAAGTGCGACTAAAAATATGCGCTTCAATAATATTTATGTTTCATGTATGTGTATGATGTCACTCCACCTAGAAGACACATCTGGTATTTGCATATTACTTACATAATTATTCGTTTAATATTTGAGAAAAAGTTGCTTACATTACTTACTTGACTAAAAAAATCGATTTTGTATTGCCCCTATATGTCAAAGTACGAAAGTTAAAACCTCAAACTTATTTTTCTTTAACAAGTGACGTGAATAAAAAGATGTTATCCAAAGAAAGGAGGCAGGACTTAATTGAACATACATTCTGTGTACTAAGTATCGGGAATTTGTCAATAAAACAAAAAATACAAATTATTCATCTAAATTTATTTTATCGCCTTCAAAGTAGGCCCCATCGCTTGCAATACAACATCTCCACCGCTTCACCCAGTCTTCCATACATTTTTCATAGGCTATTTGCGGTATGGCCTTTAGCTCATTCAGCGAATTTTCTTTTATGGCTTCTATCGACTCAAAACGTTTTCCTCGAAGTGGTAATTTTAACTTGGGAAATAAAAAAAAGTCAGACGGAGCCATATCAGGTGAATACGGTGCTTGGTCGAGAACTTTTGTTGAATTTTTCGCTAAAAACTCTTTCACTATAATGGCTGTGTGTGATGGTGCATTATCATGGTGCAGCATCCATGAGTTGTGTTGCCACAAATCTGGACGTTTTCGGCGGATACTCTCACGCAAACGCTTCATGACGCCTAAATAATATTCTTTATTCACTGTTTCTCCCTCTGGAAGGAATTCGGAGTGAACCACACCACGGTAGTCAAAAAAAACTGTCAGCATCACCTTGATTTTGGAGCGACTTTGCCGCGGTTTTTTGGGTTTCGGCTCGTTTTCGAGACGCCATTCTGAAGACTGTTGGCTTGTTTGCATGTCGTACTCATAAACCCATGTCTCGTCGCCAGTTATTATACGTTTCATAAAGGTCGGATCCGTAGAAGCTCGGGAAACCATGTCTTCAGCGACATGCTTTCGCTGCGCTTTTTGAACAAAATTGAGCTCTTTTGGAACTAGTCGAGCGGCGACGCGTTTCATGCCTAAAATGTCAATGAGAATGTTGTGGACGGACTTAAAAGATATGTTCACCTCACTAGCCAACTCTCTCAGACTCATACGTCGATTTTCGAGCACTAGCTTCTTGATTCTGTCGATGTTTTCTCTGGTCGTAGCGGTTGAAGGTCTACCAGAACGAGGCAAGTCTACTACTACTTCTCGGCCTTCTTTAAAAGCCTTATACCATTCATAAGCCCTTGTTTTCGATATACACGATTCGCCGTAGGTATTTCGCAACATTTTTAGTGATTCACCACATGAAATATCATTTGAAACACAAAATTTAAGGCACACTCTTTGTTCAACAATATTTTCCATTGTAAAAATCGCCGAGGACTCAAAACTATGACCAACAAAAAGTGTAGTTTAAAACAAATTAAATGACAGATCCCGCTCAAATTTTGCGCGCTAAATCAGTACAGTGCTACCAACATGCAGTAAAAAAATTAGAACGACCTCTTTTACGCGGGTCTTTTTATTGACATATTCCCGATACTTTTTACACAGAGTAGTACAAACAATTTATACAAGCACATTGAAAAATTGTGTGAAAATTTTGACGTAGGTATAGGTACTATTACCTATTTCTGATTTAGTATGTTTAGACTTGCATTGAGTTGTGAATGTGTACTGTCTTCGTTCATGGCGAATAATATATCGTTTTCCGAACCCTTTAACCATTATGGTGAAATAAAATCTCTGCCGTATACATATAATAAGGAAATAAAAACATCATGTGCGAGGCAGGCCTCGCTTTACTATTGTTCCGTATTTTTGTTTTACAATTAAAGGTATAAAAGGAAAAATAAATTCGCCGATTAACAAGTATCGCCATTTATTGTTTCAATGCATTATTTAAACAACAAATGCAGTTAAGTTCCAAATATGATATACGCCAACTAAATATATTTAAAAGGAATACCAAAAATTATAAAACTTTTAGAGGCCCTAGTTTGTATATAAATTTATTTATAATAGAATGGTATATTTGTAATTTGCTTAACCAGTTTCAAACGCTCTACGTTATGAGAATATTAATTCCATTCCTGTATGAGTCGCAGTTTAGATGTGAATGTGATGTGCAGGCAGAAAAATTGATTTAGCACAATATATCTAATCTTCATTTCTGTAACACATTTCACGTTAAAAAATTCAAGCTATTCGTGACATATTGATGGACAGACAGTATAGTAATTGAGTTCTCATTTGACCCTTCAAACATGGAATCCTAAAAAGTATATAAAAAATTATTGACAAAGAGGCGGCACGGTGCGACTTAGGAATAAGGGTTATTTGTGGTGCGATCGTCATGCCTAGGTGGAGTCACATTAGACGGTGACGTCCATGACAATGACGTCACAGTTGACAGATTTTTTTTTTTTCACTTGTATATTAGTTTTGGTACATATAATTTAACCCATTCATTGCCATCAACTCACTATTTGTGTATAACGAAATTTAACGTCATTCAATTTAACGCACTGCATGCGTTCAGTTAATTGATAATAATATTAAGTGGCACACAGACGCGGTTTTTTAAATTTAAGTGGCAATCAATGGGTTAGTCTTATTAAGTTAAATAAATCCTTAAGGGCATCGTGAAACTTCTCCATTGGACTATTGATTAGAATTTGGAGATGCTTATGCGTTGTTTGCTGCTATCGATCAAAAACGTCATGCACAATATAATGCTATGCACAGTGCGAAATATTTTATGTAAGTATTACTTGTAAACATTGAGTTTTAATGGATTACGATGATTGCTACGCCTGTCGTACTGACGGCCGTCCATTTCTGTGTGTTAGCTATGATTTCAATGTGTTCTTTATTATTTGGTATACCTAGCTAAGCTATGTTTAATTTGTAGTCAATCAGCTTACGATAATATTGTAATTGGATTTGATCACCATCGGAACACCAATTGATTACTAATTTAATGTAATGTATCTATTTTTCTAAAGTTAACATTAAAATTGTTAATCACTTAGATGTCAGGTTTTCAGGAAGTGAATGAGATAAAACAATGCGGTTTTTATACAGAGTATATTATAGCAATAATCTTTTATTATAATTATTACCTGTATTATTAAAAATATACTTTTTGTCGTAATAGAGGCAATGTTAATTTCGACTGAATTAAATGTATTCATTCCAGGCAACGTCTTTGCATTTTTGTAAATAATACAATAGAATTAACGATGGTGGTGCTCGTGCGACTACGCAGTGACTGTGCCGCTTATTGCCGCTCAGAGAGATCCCCTTTTCTGATTCTTACTGGATCCATGATAAATTACCAAGTGCGTCATGGGTGGTCACTATTCCTCGTGATACAGTTTACTACTACTGTTAGTGATGACCTGCCAAATACAACAAAGATAATGTAATATATACTGGACTGTTTAATGTCCACGGATTATAATGTGAAGGTTTCACTTCAAAAACCAATCAGTCATGCGATACAATGATTGTACAGAAAATTGTTGGACAAATTTTAGTTTTCCCCGAAAATGAATAAATGGATAATTTATTAAGCGCATTTAAACAAAGTGAAGGTAGTTTATTTGTATCAATGAATGTACACGCAGTTACATTAATATAATTACAACAATAAAAGAGATTGATATTCTCATTAAGCACCTTATAAATCCATTGTGGACTTTATTTGTACCACTAAAGTGGGAAACAAGCATACGGCCTGCTTATTGGTAATTACTTAATGCAGTCTATATTATTTAATAGTTTCTACATAAGCATCCTTGCTATAGGTAATATAGATTAACAATGATCAAAATTAAACCGGACATTACAGGGGACGTGTCACGGGGAATAAAAATTCTCGTAAGACACATAGTGGTGTGTTTAGATGGTGTAATCATAAATAATAAAGCGAGTAATGCTTCCATTATTTCCAATGCCCACATGAGATGCGAGATGCGGCACAGGCGCTCGTGTAATTTGCATATACAGATCAAGTTCATTCTTCCATTCTGTCTGCTGAGAAATTAAAAAATCTTAAGACATTTACATACTCTTATTAAAATTTTTATTGTTTGGCATACCTATTTTGGGTATAACATATACGACTATAATAATCCTATGTAATTCATTCACGTCGCTCTTTATAATAATGATGTATTAAGAATTTATACGTATTTGGATGAATGATTATTACTTCTTTAATGAAGTATTTATTTTTAATTATTCCTTACTTAATTGGGAATTGTTTTCATATATGTCATTTTATTAAATTTACTTATATTTCGTTTGTGCCCGTAATTAGATTTAGGTGTATATTGAGATAATAAATATAAGAATAAACACAAACGAATATCTCTATTATTTCATGCAAGAAAATAATGTTTTGCTAATGCGCAATAAAGTGGGCAGTAAAATGCCTTCATCGTTTGGTTTCACTAACTCCGTAGGATTCGTAGAAATACACGTATTCTATCGGCTATAGATATTTGGTGTTCAAGCGAGGAATACACCATTAGATCCCACTCCTGTGCAGTGTTTTTACAGTGTAGAAAATGAACTCCACAGTGGACTATTCTGTCATTTAAGGTCAATGTATAGTAATGAATTTAAAATATTTCTTAAATCGACGGTTCCGATGCAAAATCCATATGAGGAACATAACGGACTCTAGTTTTATGTACGACCGATGGGAGCAAAGGAGTAGAATAAAAATTAATAGACTAATGAAGATATATAGTAGAATAAAATTAGAATAAGGCCTATACGAGCCGACTTTATACTGAACGATTTGTAAATTGTAACATACAGAGATTATAGTTTTTACGCACACTTGAAACGTAAATCAATTTCAAGAAATAGCTAACTCGCTGAACTCATGCGGGCGACCCCCTGACCTGAACGAACACTTAACGTTGTAAACTAATGCCAACATATCTAGTGCCGCCCGCTGATGTGAGTTTCTATATTGACGAGCTCGGTGGCGCAGTGGTGAAACGCGTTGTTACGCTACTTTGACACCAACGCTTGTGGGTTCGATTCCCACACAGTACAAACATTTGTGTGCATGAACATGTCTGTTTGTCTCGGTCTGCGTATTTTCTATGTATGTATTTACAAAAAAAAAAAATAGTTTATCAGTTGTCTAGTACCCATAACACAAGCTTCGCTTACTTTGGGGCTAGATGGCGCTGTGTAATTTGTCCGCTATGTATGTTATAGAAAAATCTAATGTTTATGTAATATGTAACTCTTAGCGTTATCCCTATCCATTAGGATTGGCAGAGTCCGTTAACTAAGCCTAGGGATTCGGCGAAGATACCGATTTTTACAACGACGTCAGAACTCTACAGCCCAGAGTGAAACCAGGCCATTCTTACATTAGGTCATATGTCATTCGAAATATAATTTCTTGAACATGCAGTCCTTCACGATGTTTTCCTTCATCGCCGAGCAAGTGATAATTACAAATATGTACATAAATCCGACTATAAGAATTTAATGGTACATGCCAGGAATCGAAGTAGTAGTCGGTTGGTCAATAGGACGGTTCTTTATTCTTTGGGCTATTACTGCACATATATGCTATATTTATGTAACTAACTATATTAAACTTAGCGAGGCACGGTGGTTTCCTGTTACAAAGCGCCTCGCCCGCATGACTCTCACCTATCTGTACGTATTTCCATTTTTTTTGGCGGCCCACCATCTAATGTTCGCGGAACACCAATTTGCAGGGCCACACACTTTGCGGAACACTGATCTAGACTATAATCAGTTTTATTGGTTTGGCTATAGAATAGAGGAGCACGCTTTTGGGGTAAAAGATAAAATAAATTTTAAATAAATCATTTCTATTCTGCAAAGATGCATAGTTTTTTTAAAATGATGTTTTGAATGTATTATTGAGATGGTTGTAGCAACCCGTATATCTTTTTCGATCGAAATTTATAATGAAATACTGTAAAACGGAAAGTGCTTGCCATTTTGATAGTCACACTTAAAATTATAAATTACCACATTATAAAATACAACGCCAGGAAAAAAGATATTTCACCAACCCTCATTGCTGACAGTAAGTTAGGTTCCCTTTAGACCCTACACCCAGAAATAGTCTACTTGTCTTTGATCACTTTTGGTTAGAATTTAGTAACATTTTTGGTGCATTACTTTGTCATAGGATCCAGAGGTTGGACGGCTCTCTCCACTGCTCTCCCTAGGTGCCTTTTTGAGGTTATTTGTAGAAAATTTCAAATTGATATTTCTCCTAAACTATGCATTTCCGCGGGGGAGGGGCATTAGTGGGTACCCGCTACCGATCCTCTCCTCCCCTTCGCCCCCTAATACCTACGCCTCTATTCTATACTTTATAAAGAGTGTAATCTATCTGCTGTGTGAAAATGAAAACCTCACTGCTAACTGTAGGTTAGATAGCTTTAGACCCACATCCATACCAGAACAGGTTGGCTTAGATTTTCGTAGCCCTTATGTTCTTAACAATTTTACACAATCAGTTCGACTTGCGCCAAAACCTGATTTGACCAGTGTAAAATTTATCCAATGTGTTTTTTTAATTCTTTTGTCTATGTCCACTATATACATAGATTGACGCAGAAATAGTTCAACGTTTCGCTGTTTTTAAAAATAATTCGCATGGCTCATAGATTCTGAAGTAACGTCCGATGCTATCTTGTTCCAACTTGAATTATTTTGACAACATTGACGTAATGATTTTTTAGTGATTTTACTATTGTAAAACATTTTATATTAAATAACCAGTCGGTAGTTTATTTTAAAATTGACACGAGCTGAAGTCGTGTGGTATGAAAATTTATTGTCAATTATGGGCGACAGCTTAAGGATAGCTAAAGGTAAGAGTTTAGGTAACATGTGTCTAAAACATTGTGCAATAATTATTACTAGTGGTTGTATTGCTACTGTTGATCGATATTTGGTCGTAATTATTTTTTTTAAGTTTGAACTTTATTCATGAATTCACTCGTTACGTAAATTTCGTTTTGCTGCACTTCTCTGTAACAATTATAACTGTCAAATCCTATACGACTTCGTGCGTCCATTGTGCAAATGGATAGGTACTAAGTTCATTCTTCACTTATTAAATAAACAGATTCCGTATTCATAACTACGTTTTGTCGTATTCAGCTTATATTATCGTATTTCTGTGAGTGTAAAGTTGTTATGTTATCGTTTTTGTACTGTCTACTCGGGTGATTACATGTGTGACTAATAATGCAAAAATTTGTGACGATCTTGAGGATTTTTTTTAGTGTGACCTAAGTGACGGCATAACAGCCGGTTCCGGTTCGGTAGGCTTTTCATACGATGTAGCTTACAAAGATTTAATCGAAGTAGCCGAAGCAAATTGAATGCCAGAACCAAAACATGTTCATAGAATTCAAATATTACCTACATTTTCATTCAATAGTGTAGAGATGCCACTGGCAGCATTTAATCACACAGGCATTCTTCCTGCAGAGGAATTATTATTGGCGAGTTATGTTACCTACAGGATATTTTCAGATAAACGTCACAGAAGCTCTAGCAGCCTCGCCGGGGTTCTAGAAGGTACATATTCAGAACGGAAATTGGACATCCGGGGTGATTATTATTTTACTACGAATTACTACTCTACAAATTGGTCGTATTTTATCAGAAAGTAATGTCTGGAGGCTTAGGAACCAACGAGCGTACATGAAAAGAGCTATGAATGTGAAAGAAGCCAGTGAAGTCTGTAAGGACCGCGTCTTCTGGCGCCCTTTTCTTTCTGCCTACCCCGCAAGGGGCCTGGCGTGAAGATATACATACATACTACTCTACAACCTAATATTATTCTCCCTTTATTGTATGTATTAGTAGTAGTTTTATGACTACACTTTATGGTATTTGTTTTTATTTAGTGTTTTTGTTTATACAATTTAATAGGTGTATGATTTAGATTAGAAACTCGTCTCGTCTGCTTGTGATCCATATTGCCGATTAGCAAATGATCTGACGAAGAAACGGTAGGATATCTGTACTAATATATAAGGAAGAGTCTATTTGAACTCGCTAATGGCCAAGACTGCTGACCGGAAAAATTAAAAATAGCCCAATTAAGGCAGGTTATAGGCTTATCATCACGATTACCTTACCATTAGAAGAGAAGAAAAGTAAGAAAAAGCAGTTCTTTCGGGACATTTAGGTACGCGTGGGTCGCTAGCTGCACCTAGGTATGGTTTGTTGCAATCATGCTAATTAGTGATGGCTTGTTTACATCAAATAGTTTGTCAACTTAAGTACTTAAGTTGACAACTACCAGAAACTTCGCTTGCCGCCTTCGACGACCGCACCAATTAGATCCGAACGAAATATCGCGTCAGTGTACTTCTCAGAATCTGCCATTTCGTTTACTGAACTCGTGTGAGAATCATCTGAATCATCATACTGAACGCGTGTAACAATGAGATGGTCTATTAGACGACAAGCCATTATTATAATGGCGCTTTATGCAGGCTAGCGAAGTAGACCTGGTTGTTAAAGAACCCAAAGGTCAGTGGGATGATAGAATGAGTGGCTGTATTAGTAGTTAGGATAGCAACACTCACGTCATACTCCTTGTGTAGCAGGTGTCTATATATTACAACTAGCTACGGCTCCCGACTTCTTTTGCGCCTACCCTGCTATCCCAAGGAACAGCTTTTTCTTACTTTCTTTCTTTTTACTTGTCTTTTATGGATCATGTGATGTTGAATAGGTTTTATCGTTCCAGAAAAATGTGGCTTTTTCATATCCGATTGATCAGAGATTAGGGTATCCAAACAACAAACAAACAAACTCTTCCGCTTTTTTATATTAATATAGATTAACCGCTAACCGCTTTACATTAGACGTTTCCTATGCTTTTATGTCCCCTGATATTTTATAAAAAATAGAAATGGTTGGGCAATGACGTTTCTGATAAATAATGGGTATAATGAAATTAAAAAATGTGATTCGTGACTTTTATATCACATTGTTCTTGTTTGTTGTTATGCTTTTCGGCACCAAGTATTCTATAGGTATTCAACTAGATAATTTCGTTTTATTATTAGCATCGATACCAGAAGTTGACGACCAGTTCGCTATAGCGGAAGCACGATGTGATGACCTAAAAGAAAAATTAGATGTGGTAAAATTAATAAAAAGAAAACGGAAATTAAAAAGAAGAAGGTATATAAATTTTATTGTTATTATTACATTGAGCGCCACATGATATCAAAAGTTACCCTTTATTATTAAAAATTCAGTTGCATATACTTAGAAATAGGCTGGATTTTTTATTAAAATATTTTATGATTTGAACGTACCAATTATGACAAAATTTATTATGGGACCAACTTCGAATTCATATGGGATGGAGAGGTACGATAGTCTTTTCGCGATAAATATGTTGTGGTACGTTCGTGAAATCTAAAATATTGCAGGTGATAAAATTGACAGTTTTACAACGGCAGGATTGACAATATACAATTAATTTTAGAGTGGAAGTGGCTCACAATCATCTTTATCAGTCATAGCTAATTTCATCAGTACTCGTTGCACCCTGCCAATACACAAACGAGGCTCGAGTGAAAGAGAGGTAGACTGCAGTGAAGCAGGCCGACGAGAAGCTTCACCTCACAAAACACGGCACCCAAATAACAACTCTCCATATGTTTCTGCGAGTGTGTAAGGTGTTTGACGAGCTCGGTGGCGCAGTGGTTAGAAACTTTACTTTGACACCTTTGTGAATTCGATTCTCACGCGCCAAACATTTGTGTGAATGAACTCTGTCTATTTGGCTTGATCTGGGTGTTTTTAAGAGAGGTTGAGCACATCTAAGCAGCCCGTCTGGAGAAGTACCTCCACCTCACTAAAAGTAAGACTCATATAACAACTCCCTGAAGGTTTGTTGAATTCCTGCGAGTGAGTGAGCTTACCAGTAAACTCTCAAGGAGTAGCTGTGTTAACTGCAGAGATGGCATCGCGCGATTGATAATGTGTTGCAAGCGTTCATAGGCTACGGTAACCGCTATACATCAGGTGGGTCTTATGCTTGTATGCCTTCCGACGGTGTGATAGAAAAATAAGGTTACCCGTAAGCTAAAGAGTGCCTGTGTTAGCAACACTTACTCCTTAGGCGTGGCAACTCGCGGGAGATATCTTCTTGTATTGCAAACGGTCAACGGCTGTTGCTACGGCAATCACTTCCGATTAGGTAGGCTGTATATCTGTTTGCCTTTCAACTTTGTTTAAAATACATTATGTACTAAAAAATATATTCAATATGTTTGTGACACGATTGTTTCTATTCTCGGTTGTGATTATATCAGCCAACGTCTTAAATATAGTAACGGAATAAATAGATACGTAATAATAAATTTAAGCTCAGAATTTAAGTACAAAGTGTTTTAAGCATGACCCGAATGAGTGACCAGCCGCCGGCCGCAGAACCTGTTCCATTTATTTCAGTGCGTACGCAACCCAAAAAAAGTAAGTATACTATTTATTACCTTATTTCTTATTACGACATAGTATACAACTACTAACCATACACTTTTAAAAAGTGTAAGTACAACAGGCACAACAGTCTATAAAAAGCTATTTCTAATTTCCATTTAGGAGTACATCTTTCCTACGTATATTTAATATATATAACTTTTATCGAGTGCATTTTACATTGCGATAAAATATCATTTCACTAATTTTGTATCAGTGCGCGTGAGTGCGAATGTCTAACAGGTTCGCAGTCCTGAAGCAATTTCAAACCTTCTTTCGCACGTCGCCTTTTCGCAAGAATTTGATTGGTTAAAATGTGGTTCTTGCATATTTCACTAATACTAAAAGTTAACCCTAACCGCCCTAGACGCACACATATAGATCAAATCGGTGATGTGTTGAAAAAGGGCCAAATCAAAAGTACTCAAAACCGAAGAGCGTGCATGAAGAGGTTGATAAATGTGGAAGAAGCGAGAGTGGTATGTTTGGATCGGTGTACCTGACGTTCTATAGTCTCTGCCTACCCCAATGGGAGACAGGCGTGATGATATATACGAGTATGTATGTATGTACTAAAAGTAAATAATACACACAAAATCTATTATTTATCGAAAGATCAACTGCATTATTTACATCACTGGCCATGAGGCATATGTGCCGCATGGACATACGAGTACTAGTAAAACAATTAACAATTATAATTTACCTTTTAATTATATTACAATTTGGTACTGGCAACAAGAACGGACCATTGCATTGTGTCCGTACACATTTATTCTAAGGTCTTTAGATTAGTGTGTGATTGTGATTAAAGTGTGTGTGAAATGAGTGAAAAAAAAAAAAGTGAAAATGTGATTAAAGTAGTACCTTTGGAGTTTTCGCGTCAGCGACGGCCGAAAGTAATGTGCGCTGTTTGGATCACGTACTTCAGCGGTTCCATTAGCTTATGAGTACGGCGGTAGCCCTGATGGTTACAGAGGTCTCGCAGCAGGCCGCGCGGTTACGCCGGCTCGAGATGCCGAACCCTACGCGAGGTTACTTGGACCCGGCTACGGTGGAACAGCACCAAATGATTGATCAGATGCACGGCTACAACCAAGTCTACACGCCTATACAGGAACAATTACGGGTGACTTTAAATTTCCAATATAATAGTCATAGTCCTAAAAGGTGGATGTAGAGTACGGATAGTGCAACATTTTAAAATAGGATTGTCAATTTTTTTTTAACAAACTTTCATAATATAATTAGCTCCGTAATATGTACGCAAATCGGGTCGTTACGCGTTCATGCTCACTTGCGAAGTTAGTTGGTTTATACAACGGCGGGCATACAACCAGCATATGGTTCAACATATGTAAAGTGAAATGACCTTTGTACCGTTGTTTACTGGCAACTCACTCGTAGGAACACAATAACCATCCCGGGAGTTATTTGGCTACGGTCTTTTCTGAACCGTCTGAGGAAGTATCACAGGTACTAGGTACCCCAATCGGCTGCATTGATGCGCGCTGCTTGCATCGTTTATTATCACTGCCTCCGTGCACTTAGTCCTTATACTCCTACCCTAATGCTTTCCACTTTAAAGATTATTTGTACGGTAAGAATGTGTCGAAGTTTCTCAAATACTGCTCAACCAAATCTGATTATGTCTACCGATCTCTTTGCCGGAGTTACCCCTTTAACATAGTCATTAACCACTTCAGGTACTTTATTCTCGATATAAACCGTTCTATATATGAACATATTATTCTGTAAAAAATATAATATTATTATGAAAAATATGTATTGCTTTTCCTTTGGAATAACTCGACCCTAACCGGACATAACTTGAAACTGCGCAGGACAGGAGGATAATGTTGGGTATATGAGGTACCTGTAGCCGAGCCATTCAAATCCCAATCAAAGCTAGCTCGCGATTGGGTGCTATCTGGAATTTGTACTATTTTGGAAGTGCGAAATCAGTTCTCTTGAGATCTACCCCATTTTTTTGAGTCTTGGTTTAGTTTTATTGTTATTATAATACTTAATACAAAACAACAAATATGTCTTCGTCGGTCTGAGAGGAAACTCAATATCCGTAGGGCTCATTGGCTAATTTCAAAGTGATCTGAAATGAATACACTGTGCCTCTCGTCGCCGTTCGCCGACGGGTCTCATTTAGATCAAAATTTTCAGAGCGTAAGCGATCATATGCTTTCAATTTATTATTTGCTTTGCAATGCGTTATTCCTTTCTCTGTTATTTGAAATTGATAACGATGTTAAATTAGATATGAAATATTAGATCTTTTTTTACCTAAACAGACTACGAATCAGAAAACGATGCCTAAAGGCCGCCAGCGGCGCTCCAAAGCCGACGGAGATGGTAAGAAAAATATTGCTTTTCCTTTGGAATAACTAACAGCTTCACATGTTAATGCATTAATGTGAACATCGAATTATGATCTTCCCGTAAACGCAGCACGTAGCAAGATTATCTACTGCTTGATTTGTCTTTGGGCTGTGGGAGTATGTAAGTTACTAAGTTGTATCGTACTGTAAGTAAATAGATAGATGTATATAGTATTGCGATGCACGTTTCGCACAACTGTGGCTTATGTACATTTTGCAATTTATAAATATTGGAAAATAATTAGTATTTTTACCATTCAAATTTATTCCCCAAAATATTTTTTTTAAGAACACATGAAATCCGATCTAGATTCGAGGAAATACTTATAATATTTAGGTGTATATTTTAGAAAGTCACATTTATCTTCAATTTAAACTAAACTACTTTGTGTGCTTCCGCCACCGATTTGTTCATGCGAACTAATTGGTGCCGTTTCCATGACTGCTCCATTTGTCTTTGACTCTGCTACAGCGTTTGTCTCTGCGATTGCTTGCCATCTGAATCAGGGACCACATGCGCCTGCCACCATTGCTTCCCTGACTGCTCTGGTCTTGACTGATTCTGGTCTGGCTGCTATATATATTTTACCTCTTCACAAGGCATCCTCAGGCGCTTTATTTTTCAAGAATCCTAAATATTTCTTCGATAAACGGAGGATTCTCTATATCTGTGTGCTAAGTTTCATTCTTATCCTAAACAATTAAAATTTGAAGGCGAACATGGACAAGCTCGCATACCTATTTATTTTGTAATTAATTACCTGCCTCAATATAATCGAAATATGGGAGTTTGCGTCACTGTATTACACAAGCTTTAGTGACCACGTAGGTAAGAGTTTCGAAGACGATGAAATTTCATAGGCATATAGGTATTATATTAGGGGTTAAAGTATGAAAATGCCAATTTGTACGGAAAAATTTAAACTCGTAATTTTCTAAGATGTAACATATTTATTTAATATTTACCCTCGTTATTTATACATTGCTGTCATCTAATCGGAATGGTGAAGATCGATTCACGAGGCTGTTTCACTGCCAGTCACGCCATCATTGTTCGAAGTTCGGCACAGTAAACATCTGCTGTTGTTGCTTGACCAGACCTGAGAAAGCTATAGTGAATAACGCTATGAAGAGACCACCGAACAGTTACCATTACATTTCTATTGGCAAGCCTTAACTTTAACTGTTTACGGCGTTTCACCTGGGGTCAGCCATTGCATTTTTCGCTTACGGTTATCGTAAAACATCCATTTTCTTCACATGTCACAATTCGATCTAATATTCCTTCATTTCTGTACCGATTCAACAAGGCAACACAAGTTTCAACACGCGTTTCTTTCTGCAGATCAATCAAATCACGAGGCACTCATTTTTCATATTTTGGTTAATGAGTCAATATTGTAGGTAAGGTAACGTTAAACCATGCCGCTAATTCCTGGGTAGCTTGACTCGGATCGGCTTCCACCATCTCCTTCAATTCAGCGGTATTCACCTGTGTGAGCGGTCATCACGTGGTTCGTTCTTCAAGTCGAAGTTTCCATTACGAAAGCGTTTAAACCAAAAACGCACCGTGGGTTCATTAGCAGTCTCCTCTCCAAACCCAGCATTGATATTGCGAGCCGCGTTGGAACTCGTATTCAAAAATTACTCAGATTTTCGAAGTATCTATCTTCCCCGTCTAAGCATGAATAAAAACAAATTTTGCACATTTTTTGAAAGAAAAACCTCATAGGTATCATGTGACAAAATTTTCACTCAAAAATCTCACACCATGAAGGTTTAATGTCATTCAAAGTATCTATTACATAAAATGGCAATTTCATACTTTAACCATTATTATTATTGAAAAATTTGGATATTTACTATAGTTCAAATAATAGGTTCTACCAAAAATGAAGCGTTAAAAGAATCAGAAATTGGCCAATTTCGACATTTTGCATTTTTTATAATTGACGTGAAAGAGAATATTTCGCTGATTATGTATGGAGTCTATCTTTTAAGTATATGAACAAATATCTTTTATTATCAGACTAATTTGGGAGAGATGAAAAAAATCTTGTCCATACAAATTGCTCGAACAGTTGATTATTTTCGTTTTATGCATGTATTTTTTTGGGTTACAATATAAATTTTTACAAATTGTTCATATTTATGGTACATATATATTTTTTTCTCATACGCTAGCTACAAATATGGTTAAGATGACAAGCGGGCAGGGCGTTCAGATCAACATCCCAGTGCACTCCGACGCCGCTTGCAGGGATAATATTGCCACCCCAGAATTTTCTGACCCTGACGATGTCTACAACCGGCCAAACAAATAGTGCGTATTTATCTATTTTGGGTGTCTTTGACGTACCTATACACGGGTTTATCTTTTAGTTTTAAGCGTACACATAATTGAAAATGTTTATTCGTTATCTTACATAAATGTAGTTTTTCTTTTTTTTATATACTACGTCGGGATGCAAACAAGCATAAGGCCTACCTGATGTGAAGCGGGTACCGTAGCCTATTAACGCGTGTATAAGTATCACTCGCGCGATGCCTCCTCTGCTGCTTACAGAGCAACTCCTTGGGAGCATACTGGTGACCTCATTCACACGCAGGAACACAACAACCCTCTAGAGAGTTGTTATTTGGCTGCGGTTTTCTGTGAGGTGGAGGTACTTTCCCCGGATGGGCTGCTTTGATGCGCCCTACCTCTCTTAAAACATCCAGACCAAGACAAACAGACATGTTCACGCACACAAATGTTTGGCTTGTGTGGGAATCGATCCCACTAGCGTTGGTGTCAAAGTCGCGTCATTCACGACGGAGCCACCGAGCTCATCAAAATTACAAGTGGCCGGAGACTCCTTGTAAGCAAATAAATACTTGTGTTAAGAGTCTCAGCTCTTCCATAAGTACTACAATATTCTATAAGTATACACATTAATTTCGTGTTCCTAATCGCAAATAAATAAGCATGCGTGTTGTGTCCGGATGTATTTGCGTATGTTTGTATTTAGGTATCTATTTGGGAATGAGCGTGTGAGGAGCTAGTGGTGTACTTAATAATGTAAATTTAGAACTTATTATTTTACATTATTATGTATTAATATTAGTAACAGCATGTATTAATTACTATAAAGTAGTAATTTATATTTGTTTTTATTACACCACTAAGGTGGAAAACAAGCGTACGACCTGCCTGATGGTAAGCAGTCACCGTAGCCTATGGACATTTGCAACACCAGAGGTGTCACTCTTTTTCTCTCTGAGAAAACCTCGGGAAAACCGGAAAATTACGGTTAACAGAAATTCAAATTTAAATATTATTATTTATTGTAATAATTAAAACGATGATGATGATGATATATAGCATGATATACTATTTCTTCAATGTCATTGTAGTTTTTAGTTTTTAGCCAGATGGTTAACTTTTTTACAGGTATACGATATCTTCTTATATCTTCTCTCTGCCTACCCCGTAAGGGATTTGGCGTGAAGTTATAGTAGTAGTAGTAGTATACGATATCTTGGATGGGATATATATTTACGTTGTTATTGATTGATATTATATAATCTGGATATTGACAATAGAATTAACCCAGTACACCGGTGCTACCCTGTACGTTCTCCTTTTGTTTAAAATGCTAGAATCATATGGTAGATCCTTATGTACCATCTGTATAGATTTTAAGATAATATATAATAATATAGCTTAGTAAATTTGTCTTACATATTCTTAACAAGTTATCTATGTTGCTTACTTTTTTGTACATTGGTTGTAAACATATTCAAAATTGTATTTACATACAATTTTTTTTTAATATAACTGCATGTTTTAAATTTAATAATTTTTATGCTCTATTTTATTTTAATAGCTCAATACAAAAGAACTCGCCCGAAATACGCCAAGCTCTCAAGTCTTCACCAGTCGTTCATCGAAGGCACGTTCCAAACCAATCAACAATTATACAAGGTTCCTATTTTGTATGTCCAGATTATTTTTTTAACACATTAATTACAAACAAGCATAGGGCCTAACCAATCGATACCATTTGTTGTATAGAGCATGATATCATCGGACAGAGTAAAATTTTCTCATTTTTTCTATGAAACATATAATACTTCATATACTCAATTTTTTCTATAGAAAAATAAGAATTCTTTTTACAACTTTTAAACTGATCACTAGAAAATATATAGTATCACTTGAACTGTGGCGCTCTATTCCCTCTCCCTACCCCGCAAGGGTCTTGGCGTGACGATGTACTAATCACTTGTAGAAGTGATTTATTGTTGATATTGGTTTATTGTTGGTACAAATTGTTCCATGAGATGTTTGAGATTGTTCCATGAGATGTGTGTAGCTACTTCATATTTGAAATTTATTTCTCAAACTTTACGCTTAAACAGAAATTTAAATTTCAAACATTAATGGAACTATTTGGATAAAGTTTGAATCTCATTACAAAATGAGATTCATGATGGCCTCATTCTCATTGCAAAAAGAGATTTTATACAAACATGATGTCACTGAGAAGTGAACTTGGATGGAATGCTAATTTGTTGTACTTTTAACTCATTTGAAACTTAAAAAATTGTCGTCATGTGCTATAGAATAAATGGGATCCATCCATCATATTATTAATTAATAATAATAAAAAAGTGATGTTTAGAATGACTGAATGTCACAGAAGCGAGTGAAGTATGTAAGGACCGCGTCTTATGGCGCTTGATTCTCTGTGTCTACCCCGTAAGGGACTTGGCATGAAGATATACATGTTTAGAAAATAAACCTATTATTTAATTAAAAAGGGGTACTCTGCCTCCGATATTAGTTGAGCACCGAATTTCGCTTTGCTCTTTCTCTCTTAAAGAAAGGTAGGGAGCCTCTAGGCAGCACACGCCACATAGAACGCCCTGTGCATCCTGCCAATTGCCAGGATGATCCAGGTGACGTGGACTTAGGTACCATCTATATGAGACTAGAGAATCATTACTACACTCGAAAGAGTAGGTACATAAAATTGCCGTCGTGTTCCAGAAGAGTCTATCGCATTGAATTAATTTCTTTTACATTCTATATATTTGCCCCCTGAGATGTGAAGATCTGACGGCAGTCGCTTCATGTAAAAATCTTTAGGCTTTGGTTGCGGATCCAATTAATCTTAATGGATTAGGAGATGAGATAACACTAAGAAGTAAAAGCACAAAAGCAGGACAAAGTCACTGAATACGTGCCTTAGTCATTCTTCTAAGGGCAGGGAAATAATAGGTGGTGAAATCTCATGAATGCCTTTAAGGTCCGCGGTACTGGTTATGTAAGACTCTTACTGACTAAACACTGTCTGGGGCTTATATTTAGCCTCGAAAGCTTTATCGGAGGTGGATTTTTCTTATGTTATTATTTATTAAATAGGAATGAATGTAGTATTTTTGTAGTATTTTCTCACACCACTTTTGTATTATTTTCTCACAATTTTAGGTAGACTAGTAGTAGACGAGCTTTGTACGAAGTTTTATTTTATATATTTTGCATTATCGTGTTTTCTTTTTTAATTCATTAGAATGGTTACCGAGAGAATTATATATACATATAATCTGTGTATCTGGCATGCATGCGTGTATGCAAGCTTTGCTATTTTAAAATTATAGGAAAATATGTGCAAATAGGCAGTGATTATTCGAGCGTTATTCCTGGTCGCGTCCTACGCTTTCACTTCGGAGCCCAGGGTTCGCTAACGGCTAACGTTCAGGGTTATTTGTATAGATAAATTTAAATACCAAAAAGCTTTCTTTGTTTTTATTTATACAACGTCGGGAGGCATTCAAGCATACGACCTACCTAATTTACCGTAGCCTGTAATTGAACACGCTAAGTATCACTCGCGCGATGCCACCTCTTACTGGTGACAACACGCATACGTAAGAACAGAACCCTACAGGGAGTTGTTATTTGACTGCAATTATCTGTGAGGTTTCGGAAAACTTCATTCAAATTTTCTGTGAGGTTTCGGAAAACTTCATTGAGCCGTTTCCGAGATAGGTATAAAAAATATACTTTTATGTATACAAGAATTGCTCGTTTAAATAAATAGGATTGTAACCTACTATAACTATCCCTAAAATTAGAATTACATTTCTGGAATCGAAATTTTTGCCCTATCAGAAATCTAGCGTATACCGTTACATTGTACTCGTATATAATAAAATATAATTAAAATGTGTGCCTTCAAAAAAAAAGTGAGAATGGTTTAGGATGTGTGCAATCGCCTACAAATTATATATACAAATTTGGATTTCAAGGTACAGGCGAGAGTGCAGAAGCGCAAAAACAAGTATGGCGGGCGGCAACATCGCCAACCGGCCAGCGAAAGCTTCTCAACAATAAGACGCAACTAAACAACGGTAATCATGAACTAATATATTTTTAGTAGGCGATACAAAAACATGAATGCCAGCATGAAACTTATTATTTCCGTGCTTGCTAGAGTGTAATAGTTAGAAACATGTAAAAAATTTTCAAATTTGGCGCCATTTTCGTGTGCAACGAGTCACTAGACGGACCCTATGTTAAGTGATGTTAAGGTCTATTCGTAAATTGTTCTTTAAAAAACGAAAGACATATGAAAAATGAACTGAGATGTTAACGAACTGTCGTTTGACAAATAAGACAAACAAAATGTTATATCGCCATTTAATAGAGATCGAAGTAGATATAGAGATTGTATTTGCATTTATATATATGGCGATTAGCGGAGGTACCGCGGGCCAAAATTTTTTTTTTTTTTTTTTTTTATACTTGCACCCCTGCCATTGGCAAGGCTATCATCATCTTAATATTCTTCCAGCCGAAACACATTCATACATCATATTCTCATTCATTCCGTAATTCTAACTTTCATTCATCATCTTTCGTTTTTGCCCATTTTAGAACGCCAGTAAAATAACTGCAGTAATTTTCGAACTTCCCTCCCCATACTACGTCAGTCCATCCACGGGCGACAGCGGGCTTCACAGCTCCACCTAGCCACCGCGATCCCATCGGCTATGTTTTTTAGTTTGAAGAGTTCGGTGGCGCAGTGGCGAAACGCGCTGTTACGTTACTTTGACAACAACACTCGTGGGTTCGATTCCCACACAGGACAAACATTTGTGTGCATGAACATGTCTGTTCGTCGTGGTCTGGGTTATTTTTAAGAGAGGTAGGGCGCATCAAAGCAGCCCGTCAGAGATACCTCCACCTTACAAAAAACAGCAGCCAAATGACAACTCCCATCCCAAGAGAATTGTTGTGTTCCTGCGTGTGAGTGAGGTCACCAGTAAGCTCCTATGGAGTTGCTGTGATAGCAGCATAGTTTACTATAAGGGTTTCGTGCTGACTTCATATCAGCTATGCGTGGGGTGAAGGTTTATATATATATATATATATATATATATTCACGATATTGATCTCACTAAAAGGTTCTCGAGATACCTCACTTTAATTTCACATGGCTAACTTCACATTATGATGTATCAATATGCGGCACCCCAGCGCCGCAGCGGGAAGAACGGCCGGTGGTGGAACTGTTCAGTAAAGCGGGCGAGCTCAGCAACTTCGCTACGAAACAAGAGTATTCCACCCCATTTGACAAACAATCTAAAAATAAAAGAGGTGAGTAGTGTTATTTAATTAACATTAGGGTTTTATAAAATAATAGCCCGACGTCGCTTCACTGGGAGTTATTTTTTCCTTTTGTTTATCGCTAAACCTTCTCGGTAATGTGTTGAATATAACCCAGAAGTTTCATCACAATCGGATGAATGGTTTCAAATTTTATAACGGACATAGGTACAACTATTTTGTGTTTTATGTATTAAGATTAAAAGGAATCATCAAGCAATTTGATCTAAACTACTTTGCGTGCTTCCGCGTCGTTGGTTCGCATGGACAAATCGGCGGCCGGCCGGTACCTACCCTCCTACTACTGATAGTAGATTCATGCCGGTGTTACCACGTCTGCTCCGGTCGTCTCTTGCGAATGCCCGCTATCTTGAACATGAATCACAGCAGCCGACACAGAGACGACGGTAGCAGATATGGCATCCATCTAACGATAGCGGGTGGTTGCAGGCCGGCGCCGGTTCGCACGAACGAAACGGAAGTACAAATTAGTTTAGATCAAATTGCTTGTGAATTTGACTTGCAAAATAACATCTGAATCTATTAATTATTTAAAAGGTATCATTTTATGTATTTCTGGTAAACTCCTTATCTGAACACTAGAAATAATTCAGAATTGTTCAAAGATTGTCCTAAATTAAGTTATATTTCCACTGTGTAGCATTGCAAGGTACGGTATAATTTAATTAATATCCATTTTGATCATCATGATCAAATCATGCCCAATTTATTATCTTTGTTTTCATTCACAGCACGGGAAGACCATAGACAAGAAGAAAAAGTGATGTCATATTTAGAAGCTGCACCGAAAGTAAGGAACCTTGACTTAATTTAATGTCAGAGATTGTTATTAGTCTTTCGCTCCTTCGGTATTGGATCCGGTGCGATGTGTCATTTTTGTATGACATGTTGCATATAGGCACGAATGTTACAAAAAATCCTATCTTGAATCTTGAACAATTTCTAGCATTTTCCGCCTCTGTCGCTTTGGCTTAGAATGGCAAACTAAAGGCGATAGACAGATGAATTGAGATATCATATTTATTATTATTATTCTACAATTTATAAAACGGAAAGGTTAATTAATTTTCGTTGTTAATCACATCCTCTATTACTAAATAATCTCTAATATTAATTATTATAAAACCATCCGGTTAGGCTCTTATTGCTCGTCGAAAAATAATAATAAAAAATATGTTTTTGTTATACAACATCGAGAGGCTTATAATCATGCGGCTCACCTAATGTAAAGTACTACCGTAGACTATGAACGCTTGCAATTAGTGTTGTAAAATACTCTAATCTGGAGACTAAATTTGTCAACGTTCACGAGTCCAGAGTCGAGTCGAGCACGAGTCATCGAAGCATGAACTCGAGTCGAAAAGGAACTCGAGTCGTAAACTTGACTCGAGTTGTAAACAATACTTGAGTATGAAAATTAGACTTAAGTAACTTCTACTCAACAAATTCTAGAGTACGACAAACAGTTTAATTTTACTAATCATCTATTATTTCGTACAAATTCGTCGCATAAAATACAAATTTCCTATGCAATCTTTTATCCATTAGTTACTACTGGAGTTTGCGTGCGTAATATATATGTATATATCTATAACTTGACGCCAAATCCATTGCGGGGTAGGCAGAGAGCACCGAGCGCCACGTGATTCGATCCTTACACACCTCACTCGCTTCTTTAACATTCATTGCTCTTCGCATACACGCTCGCCGGTTTGTAAAGCTTCTGACATCACATTCTGTTAGAACACGACCAATTTGGTCATAGGTAAGTCTTGGCCTTCCTCGTAATAAAAGTAATATAATCACGTAAAATTTATTTTAACGTAAATTATACAATATAAAAGTATTTGTTGATTTTTCTTGTACAAATATTCTCTATAATTCTTCGTCTAATTCTGTGTAAATTTTGTAAAATTCCTGTGCAACTTGTTTTTATTTAAATTACTTTGGGGTCAACATAATATATATATATATATATATATATACATGTGATACCCCACACGGCATCATTCATTCTTTTTTTCAGTTTATGACTATGTCCTCTAACCAGCGGACGAACAAGACTCTTCTAATGATACTTTATTTGTCAAACATATTACACATACATTTGTATGTCAAACACATATACCCTCCGTAGTCGGGTAATAAACCCGATTTCTAGCTTAGTATAAAAAAATACTAACTGTAACTGAAAACAGTAAATCAGTTCAATAATCTGTAAAATTAACCTCCTATGTTTTTGTTATATTTATAATGTAAGTACTAGCTTCCGCCCGTTGCTCTGCTCGCACAGAGCATGGGAAAGTAGCTAAGTAGCCTTCTCCAGGCTTCCAACTATTTATCTGCATACCAAATTTTATCAAAATCGATTCAGTGGTTTATCCGCGACAGGCGAACAAACAAACAAACACACTTCCACATTTATAATACTAGCTTCGTTAGCGGCTACGTCCGCGTGGAGCTCAGGAAAGTAGCCTATGTTCTTCTTTAGCTTCCATACCAAATTTCATCAAAATCATTTCAGCGCTTTAGCCGTGAAAGACGAACGAACAAACAAAAATACTTTTGCATTCGTAATATTAGTTAGTTAGGTTAGGATAAATTGGTTACGGGATGTATATAAACAACTTTTTCTATAGAATTAGAGACTTTTATGAAATCCTAAGACACCACGCCGAATAATATACCAACAGTTTTATACACCGTATGTCTATATTCAACTGATTGTCTAATCTCAACACCGCTATGTAGGACTTCTAGACTCGAGCGCGACTCGTTGCATTAGCAGACTCCTAGAACGCTACAGACTTGAGCACGAATGTAGAGTTCAGTCGGAAACTCGATAGGCTCGTAATACATCGAGCATCAGACTCTCTGTTTTTATGAGTTGAGTCTTGGAATTTGAGCAGACTGAGCAGTCTATAATTTAGACTCCCAGACTCGAGTTTTTTACAACACTACTTGCAATACATGAAGTACGGCCTGCGTGTTGCCATCCCTGCTGCTAACGTGGTAATTCCTTAGGAGCAAACGTGTAAGTTCACTCACTCACAGAAAAATAACAACCCTCCGGGGAGTTTTATTGGACTGCATTTTGGTTGGGATATTGCAAAGATCGCTAAATGAATGTCTACATTCGATCCTCTTTTATGCTATTCTATGCCTCATGCATTCACTAACGTTATCTTCACAGAGCCCACTACTATCTTAATAAACCGGGCCTAGTTTACAATTTATTAAAATACAATATTCTTCGCCTTGTGATGTCGCCACTATGAAATATTGGCTAGGGAGATTGCTAATAGTTCATGAAGCATGTGGTACTGACAGGTAATTCATAAGCACTCGCGTCGGGTGAAGTACCGCAGTCGGCACTACGAATTGCCGACGGTCGCGTCTCAGATGAAGCAGGCCGGCATGCGGTACAACTATGAGACCGTCAACTACGCCAACATACCGTTCGTGGTTAGCAAGAGCACTGCACCCTCGCACAATATCGGCGTCAACATACAACAGGTACGGCTCTGAACGCATTCTCAACATATAAATAGAATAGAATAGTATAGTATTAGGTCATTTGGCGTTTTATCACACTATGATCTCAAATATCTCGCGTTTGGTTAGGAATTCAAATTTATTTCAAGTTTAGGCTTCTGTATTTGTGTTTCGAATTTAGTGATTCATTTGTTTTTATGCCATTTGATTTTTATTTGACACGGTCTGTTCACAATAGGGAAAACTTAAAATATGCGTTATTTATGAATACGAGTTCCACCGTGGTACCAATGCTGCAGAAACTCGAAGGATTAATGATGTGTATGAAGAAGCTACTGTAAAAGAAAACACGGTACGTTTTTAGTACCAACGTTTTCGTTTTGGGAATTTTGATCTACAGGACAAACCTTGTGAACAGCCGGAGATCCTTGTTGATAACGAAGAATTAAAGGTGATCGTGGAAGCAGACCTATCACAATCCCCATCAGAGTTAGCGGCAGGCTTCAGTGTGAGTGACAGAACAGTTTTAATTCACTTGAAACAAATTGGCAAGAGTTGAGTGAAGCACAGCAACAAACACGCATTGAATGCTACGTTACATTACTCAACCGTCACAATGATGAGAGATTTTTGATTTGTATTATTACTTGTGATGAAAAACACATCCTGTACGACAATCGGATATGCTATCACAGTGGTTAAACCGAAAGTCCCAAGCGAAAGTTGACCCAGAAATAGGTAGTGGTGAGTGTTTGGTGGACCAGTGCTGGTATCATACACTACAACCTATTATGTTCTATTAATTAAGAATCATAAACTACCTTTCGTACCTTTCCAATCGTTAGAGTGCCACAGCATTTACTTTTACTGTAAGATGAACATCGCTATTACATGGAGCCGTTTGTATAAGTTTTTTGCGATGATACCGGTATCTGCCACAAAGGAGGGCGGTTCCGCCATTTATTTGGATGAAATCTATTTTAGTATCGTCCATTATAGGTGCTAGGCTAGGTACAACAATTCAACATTTTTTTTCATTTAACAACTTCAAAGTACGTTTTGAAACAGTTATTACGGTCTCAGTAAATAGTTAGAATTGCGTAGTACTCAATAATATGTAATAGTGCTGCATCGATACTTATTAGAATTATATATTTCTAAGTACCAAACTATAAATAAGAATCAGTCATTAACGTACGAGAGATAATTAACATACTGTTTGTCCGCCTAGTATCTGCACAGCACTACGGTCACTTCATACAGTGGTATGGTTTAACTTTAAAAGATACACCATACCACCAGTGGTACGGCCATGGGTACGGTGAGTCTGAAGAGGATCCATTAGATCCTTCACTCTGTATAACCACACCAGATAGATTAAAGGCCTGTATAAAAGCCAAGGGTGGCACTTTTGGCTTTTCAATACAATTTCGAATAGAAACATTTTTATTTTATTTTTTGCTGGCACTTCCATAAATATGTACATATAAGATTTAATAAAATTACATTAGTTCATTAAAAAATAACTGCATATTCATTTGTAACAGAATTTATGGCCGGACTAGGTCATATTGCAGAGAATTGTTATATTTTTTTCACATTGAAGACTATCGTATTCATTTTTGTGGTTTATCGACAGGTTTTGAATGGTCTCAAAATACAACAACCATTATCCGGAATTCCACTAACAATAGCACATCACATGGGTAATGAAACATAGAATTCTATTAACAAGTCGATATACTCGTAGTTAGTTCTTTTTAAATATGTAATTGGTTTTCAGGGTTGGGCCACGTTCCTACGTTTGGACCAAAAAGTGTCACAGTGGTAAGAATTCCCTATATAATTTACACATGTCACATCGGCTAGTCACTGCCAGCTCTATTTGGTAGACAAATATATAGGATATAGTATTAATACATTCATACATTCACAATATGATTTTGCGAAAGTCACATTTACATGCAATTTGATTTATCTCTTTTTGTGTATCTACGCTAAGCCAGAAGGCACAGGTCGCTGTACACAACGCGGTGCTAATCCCAACGCTAACTTATGGAAGTAAGAGCTGGGTATGGCAGAGAAAGCATGAAAGTAGAATAAATCCGGTCGAGATTAGAGCTTTGCGCAAAATTTGTGGCATAATGCTGACCGCGTTCGTAATGAAGACGTGAGAGAAAGAGTTGGTCTGAAAGAGAGTGTCGGTGTTAAGATAAGAAAGGGCATGCTCCGTTGGTTCGGACATGTAGAAAGAATGCGGGACGAAAGAATGACGAAACAGATATACAATGCGAAAGTGGAAGGATGTAGGAGCCGAGGAAGACCGAGACTAAACTATCATAACCAAATTGGTCACGTTTTATCAGAAGGTGATGTCAGGAGCCCCAGTAACCGGCGAGCGTGCATGAAAAGAGCTATGAATGTCACAGAAGCGAGTGAAGTATGTAAGGACCGTATCTTATGGCGCTCGGTTCTCTCTGCCTACCCCGCAAGGAACTTGGCGTGAAGATATACATACACACGTCCCTAATTTGTTCATACGAACTATGTAATGCGTGGCGTCGCTGTCATGGCTGCTCCGATCGTCTGTGCCTTGGCTGCTGCAGTCGTACCCGCGAATCCAGCCATCTGGAACAGGAACCGCATGCACCCATCACCGTTGCTACCCTGGCTACTCAGGTCGTCTCTGCGACAACTCGACAAATGTTTCGCCTCTCCACGAGACATCTTTAGACGCCGTGCATGTTAGTCATTAGATTAACATGGTACAAAAAAATATTTTCGTACCACGGCTAGTTACTAAAAACTAACATCTACATTTTATTTTGTAGCATGTTATTTTGTAGCATCCCGGTTGGGGGCCTTCTCCTTCAGAGCACCGCAGAGCGCGGGCTTGTATACCGTTTATCCTTGCATAGTGACGGCCTGCATCATAGGAAGCCAGTCAAAAAACCATATTTGAGTTTCATAAGCAAAGTTGATTGTCGTATATAGAGTTAGATTCTGACTGGGAGAAAAGCACAGCACAACTAGTTAGTCCGTGAGGAAAACGGGGTCTTTTCATTGATGAATATGACCCCGTTTTCCTCATGGACTGACTAGTTGTGCTATCCCAGAATGTATTCCTGTTCACACAACTAAACACAACTAATTTACTATAACCATTACTTCTAACACAACAGCAGTCGAACGGACTTGACGATAACGTTCGTGTCGTCTCCAAACGATTGGCTATATTTATTGAAGCGATAGAACCCATTATATATTGGGGGAAAATATTGATCCCAAACAGGCAATTTGCAATAAAGACCGTGTAGGTACAGTTTTTAGTTATACCGCAACCATATTATTATGGTTATTTTACGAATAAGCGATATTATTATAGCTTATTCGTAAAAGTACCGATTATTAATTTTATAAAAAGAGACAAACGGCTGCACTAGCCCTCGCTACAATCGGTAGACATCTGCTTGAGATTGTTTGTAAACGTAACGTCATTATTTGCGTGCGAGAAATGACGATTTGTTCTGAGCGGTCCCTTTGTCCGGGCGCCCACTGCACTACGTACTTTGTGTCTGTGCTATGTGTTCGTACCTTCGTGAAGTTTGCATTTAATGTACAAACACGATTAGTTAGACTGCAAATTTATTATTTCATATTATGCACATGACTCCCTCTGAATAATTGGTTAAATAATAATAAAATGTATAAATAATTAATACATATATTAATTGTGAATTGGAAATTTGCGGCATTTGGCGAAGGAACTGGGAAACAGGATCGGTAATGAATGCGTTAATGAGAGTCCTAATATACCCGTAATTCTTTAGAAAGCAAAGTCATTACATCTTACTCCTATAGAAAAAAAAAATGTAAATATCTTATTGAAGTAAAATTATATGAACTTATTGAATATAAAATATAGCTTTTATTGTAATTGAATATAGTAGGAGTTAGATGCTATGTAAAAGTACATGGGTAATTAAATTAATTTAATTTATTAATATGAAAAATATAGTGCAATCACGACCCGCGCTGTCAGAATTGTAAATAAGTATCTTAAGTTTTATTGTAAATTTAACCTTACAATATTGCAGTTTTTTGTCTAATTTTAACGAGCTAGGTGGCGGTTAATAACGCGACTTTGACACCAACGCTCTTGTGTTCGATTCCAACACAAAAAAAAGTAGGGCGCATCATATCAGCCCGACTGGGGGAGTCCTCACAGAATACCGCAGCCAAGTTACAGCTCCGTGGAGGGTTGTTGTGTTCCTGCGTGAGTGAGGCCACAAGTAAGCTCCCAAGAGGTTGCTGTGTTAGCAGAGGTGGCATTACGCGTGTAATACAATATAATAAAAAAAAACTTTTTTGTATTATGCTTATAATGCAACATACTTTTCAATGGTGTATATCTAGTTTTTTTTAATTATTACTAGCTGGTACCCGGCGCATTGCTGCAGTTTTTTTATAAACCTATAACCGCAGTGCTAGTACAAAGTTAATGAAGTTTTTTATTTTTATTTATTTGTTTCCACAGTCACACACATACACGTAGGATACAATGAATCGTTGGCTAATAAATAGTTACAAAAGTTTTATGTCAAATGACGGTACGAAATGAACGGTATGATAGTTCTTAAAAAAGAAAATATTTAAGATACATTGCTTTGCTTTGTTTTGGTCATGGGAACAAACCAGGACCGTACAGTGTTCATGCACATAAATGTTCGTGTTGTGTCGGAATCTAACCCACGAGCCTTGGTGTTAAAATAAATGCCCATTTTAATTCTATCCGGCTCGTCAAGTGTACATTTATTCAGTAAAAATATTTTGAACTTAGTCGTCTTTATAAAGTTGATAATATATAATTTAGAAGATCATCAGTTGACAATATTGAACTGAATGTGTCTATATGTGTGTATCCTTAACGGAATGATGCATATTGGCGTTCTAACATATACACTATGAATACATTGTGACACCTACCGTACTTATAAATCGCTACCATACCACAAAAGAGATATAAGCAGCAGGTAAACTAGAGCACTTCAGTCTACCTCGACACATACGAACGCTTGCTTTAGGCTTCCTATAATCAAGATCGCGGAAAACTGGTTAAAAGGCCATAAAACGTGACCTATTACTTCGAAAAGTTAGTCGCTTATGGTTTCGCTGCGAAGTTGTAGGCCTTGCACTTGTGTGATTGTGTCGATTATGAACATTTATTTGAAGTTATCCTACTACTTATCTCTCTACTGGACTCCCTACCTTTCCCTTCGCTGTCTGTTTGACAGAGTACCTATATAATGTTAAACAGCAACCGTCACTGGACATCCGGGAAATGAACTCTATCAAGCTCGGCCAGCGGTTATTGCGGCTACCTTCCTACAAATACATATCGTTCAACAAGCTGTTGAATTTGTACCGAGAGGGTGATGGGATGGTGCCCCGGTTCTTACGCGCCATCAGTCGGCCGCATTATTTCTACACGTCAATGTACAAGTGAGTATTGTTTGTTACCATTACAGTACCGGCATCACAATTTTATTGGAATATGGATTTGCTTCGTTAAACGTAGAGATTTTCGATGAAATTATTCCATACCCCAATCACATTATGTATCTTCAATATATATATAAAGCTTATGCCCAAAAGAAAAAAACCTAGAGCCCAATATCTATATAGATCTGCATCTATATAGATAAAGTAAGAGCAAAACCTTATCTAAATACAAAATTTGATCTAAGCCGTTACAGGCATTTCCGAAATAAACGACGACATGTATATTATACAAGAGTTGCTCCTTTAAAATAATAGCATATTATGTTATACTTATAAAATACATCTATCTATCTATAACTTCACGTCAAATCCCTTACGGCGTAGGCACAGAGAGCCGAGCGCCACGTGATCTGATCCTTACATATCTCACTCGCTTCTTTCACATTCATTGCTCTTCTCATGCACACTTGCCGGTTTCTTGGGCTCCTGACTTCACCTTCTGATAGAATACGACCATTTGGTCATGGTAAGTAAGTTTTGGCCTTCGTCAGCTATTACATCCTTCTAATTTTGCGTTTCTGCTTCGTCATTCTTTCATCCTGCATTCGTTCTACATGTCCGACCCAACGGAGCATGCCTCTTCCTATTTTAACACCGACGCTCTCTTTCAGATAACTCTGTTTCTAACATCGTCATTGCGAATACGGCGAACAAGCGGTACGGCACAATTTTTGCGCAACGCTCGCATTTCAACCGCATTTATCCTACTTTCATGTTCTCTCTGATATACCCAGCTCTCGCTTTCATAAATAAGCGTTGGAATCAGCACTGCATTGTGTGTAGCGGGTTGTGCCTTCTGGCTCAAGTTTTGACTGTAAAGAAGTTTTCCCAACGCTAAATTCACACTATTCCCAGCATTCACCCGTCTTTCTACATCAGCGGGGTATCTTCCATCCCTGCTGAAAGCACATTCAAGATATACAATCTCATTCACTTGTTCCAACACTTTCATCATCAACCGTAATCCTTACATTGGTTCTGGTTTCTTCTCTTTAAAAAACCATTATCTTTGTTTTCTTCGCATTCAATAATAAGCCTTTCTCCACACAATCGTTTGCAGTTCAGATGGTGTTTCTGCTAGGTCACCAATGCGCAATCCTACATTGGGTGACTTTATTCGCTGCAGATAACGATCGATATACAGAATAAGCAGTTTAGCAGATAGCATGCAGCGCTGTTTGACACCATACCAGGGTGATATGCTACCATCTATCCGCACACACGCTAAGCAATTCTTGTAAGTGGACTGCACAGCACATAGCAGTGAACCGTCAATACAATATCCCGCCAATATGTCCCACAGTTTCTTTCGCCCAACCTTATCAAATGCTTTCTTAAGATCCACAAAACCGCAGAAAATCTTCTGTTCTATGGGCAGATGATTTTCCACGATATTGCGGAGCGAGAAAACTTGATCCGTACATCCCCTTCCATTGCAGAATCCTCCCTGTGCCTTCCACAGCATTCCATAGGATCTCACCCTGATTCTCCTTTCAATTATCTGTCCATTTACTTTTGCTGCTAAGCTGATCAAATTGATGGCCCTATAGCTGGCGCAGTCCAAGTGTGATCCCTTGCCTTTATACAAGGGCACGATGACTGTACGTTGGTGACGCGCAGTCCATTGGGACCCTTCAAGACAGACCTCCAGCACAGATTGCTTTAGCACCAGAAGGCGTGTCCCGGTTAGTTTGATCATCTCGTCTGTGGTTATATCAATTCCCGCTGACTCCATTTTTCAAGCTTTGCATCGATCATTCGATCACATCCATAGTTATACCTTCGTAGGCATGTTCATACATTTCTTCACAATTTCCACTTCACCATCCTACCAATTCCTGATTGCTAGCAAGAATGACACCATCTTTAGACATTATCATATCTATTCTGGATACCGACAAACCACTCCGAGACTTCTTTACCTCTCTACAAAAGAGTTTGATGTTTGGCTCGAAGTTTTTCGTCAGTCTCTCTTCCTCATACATAATTTGTCTTTTATGCTTCTTTTTACTAAAGCCTTGGTTTCATTCTTACATAGACGGTACATTTCTTTCTTGTTCTCTCTCATATTCCATTTAGGGGAAAAAATGATACTTAATTCAGACACGCTTTCCTCTTTCTTGCTACGAAGGATTCAACCTCCGCATCCCACCAGGCATCTTCTTTCAATGTTTTATGCCTCTTTGCGCATCCACATGATTTTTTTGCACTATTCTCCATACTTTGTTTCAAAACTTTTCAGCAATCATCCACATCTGAGTCAGAAAGGCTTGCATTCGCAAGTCTTTCGTTTACTAGATCTCTCTCCTTACACTTTCGTCTTGGAAATTTTCGCTCCGTATCCTTTCATGATCTCCGAAAGGGATACGCACTCGCCAGTGCCTCCACTTCTTGAAAAGTCTCACAAACCGGCTCACCACCGTTCAAGTGTGTGACCTCTAAAGGCTCTTGTATTCATTCACTTTTTTGGTCATTCCCTCTCCATGTATACGTGTGATATAAAATGTTATTAATTAATCTTTATATACATATAAAATGTTATTAATTAATCTTTAAAATTGTGAAGTACGTGTTTCACGAATAAGTAAGTTAAGATTACAGCTTCTAGAAAATGACAAGAGTTATTAAGACTAGTAGAATTTTGAACATTCTGCAAATTCAGCAGACCGTGACCCCTCCCACTCTTTCACCAGGACCTAGCTCGTGTAACCAATTGCTGTCTTCCATGATGTTATACCAAGACAAGAACGAATTGGCAAATCTCCGCTCTCTATAGATACGTAAGCATGTCGCCACATCGCGTAAATGATAACAGTTCTATCTTTTGTATATAAATAGTAAAGTCCAGCTGCATCACCCTACCAAAAATATTCTATATGCAAACTCCACCCTGCTACGATTTTGTTATACTGTTGACTATAAACGCTACAAATAATAAATAGAGTACTCCGATTGCATAGCATAGCACGGTGGTAGTATTTTGATACGTTCCTGTCGGGTTCTCTCTTTAGGTTCTCAACACCTCTTTATTGGAATCTATTAAGAGACCTTGCAAGAACCCGAATAGGGACGCATTGAGTAAATTTTTATATGTATAGAACACAGACATTCGCTCGGAAGAGAAATTCGGTGTGGTCAATGTCTCTAACTACTGTACTCGTACCGTTCAGAAACTACTCTAGAGATTTACTTTCTGTTATCACTAATTCTCACTCTAATTTACCGGAAAGATTTAGATCTATATATTGCTCGTACTTACTACCCTTGGAGAGCCAGGGCGCGAATATTTAACGTGTGTTTGCCCTATTATCAATAAAACTGTTAATTTCCCATATTCATGTTTCAAGCAGTCTTACGACGAATAGGGAAGATTTTGATGGAGCTACTTCAAAGGCCCACGGCGGAAGCCAGGAAGCGAAACAGAGTTTAGCGGAGTACGCTAGTATTTACCGCGAGTATGAACACGTAGACAAATGTATCAAAGAGGGCAACTACGGACCGGAGCTAGAGCGTCGTAAGGAGGAACTGTCTAGAGAACTTGCAGCTCGCGAGGAACACATTCGTAGGGTAAGTTCATATACCTATAGGCCATCCATCTTAAGATGGAAACCTAAAACACGGATGCAATATAACACGGATTTGCAACGCTCAAAATATCGATAAGCTCCAAATTCTTATCACATGCACGACGTGTTGTTTATAGCTACTATTATCAAATAAAGATAACAATATTCAACGCAACGCTAAACACGTTGCTAATCACGAGCAAATGATCGTCGATTGAATTTACAGGATTCAAAGATGCGATGTAGCGCCATGGTTTAAGATATTGACTCAAACGTTAGGTATCTTTTGTAGTATCCATGGAAGTGTATAGATGCGTATTCGTACTTTTGTCGAGCCGCGTTATCACATCGATCATAATCGATTTTTCAAATGTATGAAACACGTCTCGTTTTTAGAACTGGACTCCGGGGACATGACAATACCAAGCAGATGAAGGAAAACAAAATATAACCAAGAATGTATTATATTTTTAATTGCGTTGCTCCACTTCTTCGTTTCAGGTAATCTATAATGGAAAGTATAAGACGCAAGGCGAGTGGCCGCTCTTTCTTATATAATATCAAGCAATGTCTGAATTTATTATTGTTATTATTTCAAGACTGCTAGCGACACAAAAGAGAATCATATTTTTAAAGGTTCATAGTGAAAGTAACCAGCAACATTGCTCCGGGGACCATGATGTTGTGGCCTTGTGTCGCTTGTGCTTGTGTCAAAAATGAAAAGAAGCAACTTTACTGATGACTATAGCTCCTAATAGGGGTTGTGAGTGAATAAGACCTATTTTTCGTGACTATGTTTATCAATTGACTTCACCACTACACAAAAAATGTTATAAAATTACAGTAAGTGGACAAACGTAAGAATGAAAAATTAATCTTTGCACAAGGGTAGTCCTCTCAAAGAATATTAAAAGTCGAATACCTATCTGGAAAGGTGGTTATTTTTAGATAGGACATTACTAAGTCAAATCTGTTTGTTTAAAAATTACCTTTACTACAAACTATTAATGGATCTAGGTCGACTTTCCCTATAACCCTAATTTAAAACTTATACGTTATTATGTATATTTAATTTGGTGAGCTCATGGAGTAGGTACTGCAGTCACCTTTGAGCAAGACCTGGATACCAGCTTGAGGTCACGACATGACATCTGGAACGTCGAAACATTGGGAAAATAGTTCAAATCGCGGTAAGTCCGTGTGATTCGATTTACACACGTACTGAGGATTGATGATATGTGTGTGTATGTGAGAATTGTCGACGATCCTAAGCTTACACACAGTATTGAACCCTTCAGTTTAAGGAGAGATTTTGTCTACCTTTGTGTGTTCTACAGATTGTATAACGGCTTGAGGTCCGAAGAATTGTTAGACATGATCTCGAACTACTAATGTCAATAGGTAAGTACGAGGCAACGTTGCACGCTTTGGTATTTTTTTATACAACGTCGGAAGGTATACAAGCATACGGCCCACACGATGTAAAGCGGTTACCGTAGCCTATGAACGCTTGTAATATATTAAATATCACTCGCGCCATGCCTCCTCTACTGCTAATACAGCAACTCCTTAGGAGCTTACTGGTGACCTCGCTCACACTCAGAAACACAAGAACTCTCTAGGGAGCTGTTATTTGGCTGTGGTTTTCTGTGAGGTGGAGGTATTTCACAAGACAGGCTTTTGCTTTGATGCGCCCTACCTCTTTTAAAACAAGACATGTTCATGCACACAAATGTTTGTCTTGTGTGGGAATCGAAATCCAGAACGGCTCCACCGGGCTCTTCAAAATTAAATTTTTCAGGGTCAGCACCAAATTCAGGGTCGCCAACGCATGAGTGACACCCCTGGTGTTGCAAATGTCCATAGTCTACGGTAACTGCTTACCATCAGGTAGACGGTACGCTAGATTACCACCTCAGTGGTATAAAAAAATAATTGAAATGTTTTTTTTTTTCAATATTTACACTTAAATACGAGATTTATGATGCCAATGAAATAAATTTCAGAGGAGAAATATATATATATATATATTTCGCCTCTGAAATTATGGTCGCATGCTTGTTTGCTTGTCACCTTAGTGGTATATATACATATATTTGTGTGTTCTACCGATTGTACAACGGGGCGTGTTCTAAAGAATTGTTCGAAATGATGCCGACAGCTACTTTTTATAACCGCACCGCTCGCCGACGGCGGGGAGTTCACCCTCACACACTGGAACCGCAATGGTCGCGTACTGTGCGGTTCCAGAGAAGTTTTCTTCCGAGAACTCTCAAGCTGAGTGAGCTTCAAGTGAAATGAGCTCCCTGCCGAGGTTTTTCCTAGGGACTACAGCATGGAATTCTTCAAGAAATGCGTGAATAGGTTTTTAGAGGGTTGGCAACGCATGAGTGACACTCCTGGTGTTCTAAATGTCCATAGGTTACGGTGACTGTTTACCATCAGGCAGGCCGTATGCTTGGTTGCCACCTTAATAGTATAAAAAAGAACTGTTACCAGCCAATCATTAAAGTTAATAGTAATTCCATTCTAGTAAAGTGTTTACCTGCTCCTTCATGCAATCGAAAGGAAGGTATGGGTGCGAGCAAGACTGCTATTAGGTGTGAGCGAGCGTTGGTCCGTTGTTTCTTATTTAATCTGCTTATGTGATTCGTCCGTCCTAGATGCGATATTCAGTGCTCTCTGATTTTAACGCGAACTTGCTTGCACTCTGGACTGTTTTCTTCCAATCCTGTGACTTTATCAACTGGACTCTGATATCTGCTTCTTATTTGGTTGTCACCATGTTCACCAATAAGGAATATGCTGATATTCTGATGTGTTACGGATTTTGCCAAGGTGTGTCCTGCACGTGCTCAAGCAGAATACGTAAGACGATATCCCGACCGCCGGATGTTAGTATGTTTGACCGAACTTATTAGAGAAACGGCTTAGAGAAACAGGCTCTGCTATAAAACGAATAACGGATGTGGGTAGGACTCGTATTAATGATACGGAGAATGAAGAAAATGAAATCAGGTGACTTTTTAGAGAAGATCTGACAATTCACAATGGAAAGTATGGTTCACCATGCATACTTCAGCGCAATACCCATACCATTATACGCCTGTACAAGTATTTGAAGACGGATATCCATAGGTGAGGAGGTTAGATTTTTGCAGGTTTATGTTGAATGCCGCTTTAAAAGATTCGTCTTTTTCAAACGTATCTTATGGATCTATCCAGTATGGTATCATACGGCATCACATATTTTCACAACGCTCATTATTGGGCACGAGGAAATCCCAACAGGAAGCGGATAAAAGGATCGAGAGACAGACAAATAGATATATATAGAAATAGGGATAGAGAGAAAGACGATTCAGTTTGAATGTATGGATGGGTATAATATCCAAATATTTAATTGGGCCGTACATTCTCCCACAAAATTTAAGCGGAGAACACTATAAAAACTTCTTGAAAGAAAGTTTGCCCGATTTGCTAGATTAACCTGATAAAGAGACACGTGGGTCCAACATGACGGCTGCCCTGCACATTACAGAAGAAGTGTCAGAGAGTGGTTAAACATTGATAAGTGGATCGAAAGAGGTGGACCTATACCGTGGTCAGACAAAAGACCGGACACCCCCCATGGATTCTCTTCGAATATCTCAAAATGTGATAGGATATTCCTTAGTCAAATTGTTTGTAATTACCCCCTACTACAAGCTGTTAATGAATCTAGGTCGACTTTCCCTGCTACCCTGTATATATACGATAAATATTTATTTATTACTCGTCCTTCTTTCACTCGTTCTGCATATACACACATCAAAAGTGTCTAGGGATCAACATATATTTTTGCAATAACTTTTCTCCTGATTGATATTAATTAAAATTTTCTTTAAGGATTCATCAAATAAAGTGTTTTCGTTTGTCTACAGTAACGATAAACCAAGTCACCTTTGCATTAATAAAGAAATTTGCCATTTTCATAATAAAGGGATTTTTGACATTTGAACCACTAACATTAAAGTTCGAAAAAAAGACTGAAATAACAGTTTTCTTTAAAATTTTATTGGGTAACTTAAACAATTAATAATCCGTGTTTCTACCGCGAACACTAACAACACAAGAACATCGGTTTGGCATACTCAAAATGAGTTCATCCAAATCACGCTGTGGAATGGCCGCCCATGTTCGTTGCAACAACAAAAAAAGGTCTTCTTGCGACTGGATACCCTCCATATTCGGCAGAGCTCTTCTCTGTAGCATATCCCATGCATGCTCAATCGGGTTCAAGTCTGGCGACTGAGCAGGCCAGGGCATGACATTGATGTTAGCTGCGGCGAGAGTCTGTCTTACAACTCTTGCGGTGTGCGGTCGTGCATTATCATGCATTAACTGAAATAAGGGACCGATTTGCACTTGTAGAGGAACGATGACGTCTGATACAATCGTCTCAGCATAAATTTGAGCGTTGAGGTTGCCTCTGATCCAAATCAACTCAGTTCTTCCGCCGATCCAAATACCCGCCCATACCATGATGGTTCCACCACTATAAGGATGGACTTCCTGGCAGGATTTTAATCGCTGTTGGCGTCCAGGGGTTCTCCAGTGTCGTATACGTCTTGTATCCGGTCTCATACCAAAACGAGACTCATCAGAAAAGCACACGAAACGCCATTGTTCTTCTGCCCAATTTCTGTGTTCAAGAGCCCATTGATATCGAATCCTACGATTGTGCATTGCTATAGGTGGTACCCTTAGCGGTCTTCGGGAATGAAGGTTCACTTCATGCAAGCGGTTTCTGACTGTTTGGTCGCTAATTAAGTTCCGTGAAGAGTGATGAAGCGTCACGGCTAACATCATGGCGGTTATTGTTGGAGATCTTCGAGTTGTGATTTGAATGTATCGGTCTTGTCTCCGTGTGGTGCAGCGATACCGTCCTCCATGGCGCTCAGCCACGGTACCAGTGCTTCGGTAACGTGTCCAAAGTCGACTGATAACACTCTGCCTTGTATTCAGAGCTAAAGCCACAGTACGTTGCCGGGAACCAGCTTCTATCATTCCCACGGCTCTGAGCATTTCTTCCCTGCTTAAATGACGTCGCCGCTCCATAATAACGTTGGTTTTAATCAGTAGTAGGGAAACAGTAGCACTAATAATGTCTTCAATGCGTTATATGTTTTTATAGGGAAAATATTGACAGCTGATTTTCATCTTTTACTCGAATTTGATTGACAGTTCCTGTTTCAAATTATGAAATGCACCAAAAAGGATCCATATAAATTTATAAAATCATAAATTTATTACAAAGCCACATCTCAATCTCAAGAAATCCGCATAAAAATGCTTGATCCCTAGACACTTTTGATGTGTGTATTATTGTTCCTTTATTTCTGCATAGTAAATTAAGAACGTTTTACATAACGAAAACCGTCCTTAATTTGTTCACCAGTTATCTGTTACATACCGTTACCCAGCCTCAATCGTTTTTATTATTGCTATATACTATTCCTTCACGCCAAGTCCCTTGCGCGATATGCAGAGATATCCGAGCGCTTCGTAACTCTGTCCTTACACATCTCACTCGCTTCTTTAATATTCATGTCTTCGGCATCTCTTACTGTGAGACCATTGGCACGCTTGTCATCCCTTAAGACGTCAAGCCAGCACTTCCTGGGCCTACCCCTTCTACCGGGACCCGGCGTAGGTGGCATGGCCAGACATTTGTTCCCCACGTAACTTGCCGGTTTTCGTAAGACGTGGCCGTACCAACGTAGGCGAGACGCTCTTGCAATTTTGTCACTGAAAGCTACCGCGAATGCGGGAGTTCTTTATGCGACCCTTCTGCGTCCCTCCGCACAACCAGCGCAACTTATTCATCTCCGTGACATGCAGCTCCTGCCGCTCAAGTACATACCACGCTTTGCCATATAAAAGGACAGGTCTAATGTTGGATTTATAAACCTGTCCCTTCAGCTTCACCGCCATTTTTGGGTAACAGATCTCACGCCATTTAACCCAAGCCGCTGAGTTACGTGTCATGACGTCGCAATCGATGTCACCGGACGCGTAGAGGACAGACGGTGCTATTGCAGGCCTAGTATATATATTTCTCTCTGAAATTTATTCATTTCAATGGCACCATAAATGTTTTAAGTGTAAATATTGAAAAACATTTCAATTATTTAATCTAGTAGTAGTACGATCTGCCTGATGGTAAGCAATTACCGAGCCTGTGGATATTTGCAACACCAGGCGTGTCACTAATGCCTTGTCGAACCAGATTTTGTTGCTGACCCTGAAAAATCAATACCAAATGTGCAACGTTGCCACGTACTTACCTATTGACATTACTGATTTGAGATAACGGGGCTATTTTAACAATATGGTATGAAAATATGGGAATCGGCACTTTAGTGTGGGTTCTGCGAATGCGAGTGTCCGGATCTCATTCGTTGTGATCCCAGTCTACGTTTGTTTTGAAGCTCGCGGATGGAACGTAACCAAATGGCTACATCCAGTGCAATCCACATGGTGATCAAATTTCAACTTCCCATTCTAGGGAAAGTTGTATCTATCTAGTTGAAATACAATTTTGTTAACATGATACTAGGCCTCCTGAGTCATTTAAATGATTTTTAAGAGGATCGATGTGTGTTTGTGTTCGTGGATACATAAACAAGAGTTTGCGCTTATTTTGTTCATGAAACATTAAGCAATTGAGCTTTGGGTGCAACAATACAACAAACAACAACTTTGGGAGCATCGTGCCGGAAGTTAGCTTAATTAGATTTTCAGCAGCTTTGTTGGTATTAAAGAAATATGAATGAATTCCCACCTTTTTAAAAGCTGCCACTATGCCTAGTTTTTATACTACATCGAGTCGTAAACAGGCATACGGTATACCTCATATGAACTAGCTTTGTAGCCTATAAGTTCTTACTACATAAAGAGCCTTGCGTTGCGTTCGCACTCGCTGCTAACGTAGAGACTTCTTGGTAATCTTACTCGCTCGCACAAACCCTATTATTAAGGTGTAGTCGCCAGTAAAGTTATTTAGTTTACTTTTTGACACAAACACAAGCGACACAGGGCTACGACATCATGCTCTCCGGAGTAATGTTGCTGCCAACGCTCACTATGAACCTACATTTCACTATTATATGATTATCTTTTGTGTCGCTAGTGGTCTTGAAATAATAACAATAATAACTTCATACATTGCTTGATATTATATAAGAAAAAGCGGCAACACGCCTTGTGTTATACTTTCCATTATTGATTTCCTAAAACGAAGAAGTATAGCAGCACAATTGATAATTATGATACATTCTTGGTTATATTTTTTTCCCTTTATCTGCTTGGTGTTATTGTCATGTCCCCGGCGTCCAGTTCTAAAAATGGGCGTATACGAGACTTTGTTACATTTGTCACGAAATCACGAATTATAGTTAAAAGTTTTAAATAAAGTAATTGGTCAGTATTTTCATTTTTTTAATGGATAGTGTGCAACTTTGTTTCCATAGTTTCCTATCGTGTCGTCTGTGCGCCGTGATAACAGGGTATGACAGATATTATTTTTTATTATTACAGGTGGTCCAAGAGTATAGATCAGCGCCGGATGTAGACCAGATCACTCTCCGGGCTGTAGGACCTAGCGCTGAAGACGGGTACCGGCAATCGACGTGCAAGCTCAATTTAGGTGATCCACAGGAGTAAATGTACAGACAACGGAATTTCACTCTCTCGATCAAATTCAAGGTTAAGGAAACTACATTCACCGCATAGCTTACGTGAATTACTTAACAAATAATATTATCTAAATATATAATAATACTTACCTTAAATTTTCTATTACCTTTTCCCGAATTTGAGACCCTCAATTATTGTATTCATGCACATCCTAGACTATCCACGTGGGCCCACACAAAAACGTGTCAAAATGTATACGTGTCCCTTAGTTAGCTTGGTAAGGAATCTTAGTCTAATTCTGAACTTGTTTCCAGTAGACTGTTATTGTTAAGATCTTTAAATATACGACACTTAATCGATTCTGAGTTTGGGTTCCATGTTGATAAATGCATAATTGTTACGTCGAAATAAATTGGAAATGCTACTGCAAGTACATAATTTGAAAGTTGAATATAAAAGAGCTTGAATACATTATGCCGATGTTTTATTCACGCCAATGACACCTTTTTTTACTACATGATTGGTGCTGGTACATCTGAATGCTAATTATTCTACAAGCATACCTATCTCTACATTTGTAAGCGTGCATGCGCAAATGCTAAGGTCCAATTGATTACATTTGCAGATATGTATACATTCTAATGATGAGTTAGCGGATAATTAATGGGTCGACACAATATATTTTTTAATTTGTATAACATTAATAAAATTGGACAGCTTTTATTTACACAGTTCAAAAGTCAACAAAGTTAAGACTTACAACTAGATAAGTATGATTTTACATTAACTACAAAATTGGACATGGAAATCATTTAATTAAGTTACGATGACAAAATGCATTTTAATAATAATGTTAACACAAACTTAACACTAAATCGTACTTACGTAACCATGATTAAACAAATACTAACATGATAAATATTCTAAGAAGATATTAGGTAACTATTTACATCAATTGGCCAGTTTCGCTACTAATTAACGATATTGATATTACTTTTATAATTACAGACTTCAAAAGTGTCATAAAAAGATAATGGGGGACAGGTTAGATTGTATAATCTAACCTGTCCTTGGTATACTGTATAGTAAATAGTAATTGAGTGTTTTTTTTAATCGTGTAAACAGTTTTCCATTAATGTTACAATAATTTTTTTGGGATTTTATCCATATGAGTATGTCACTATCTGTGATTAAGTTATAGAGCAATCCGGCTGCCACTAATGTAGGCTTCTCGTGTATGTTAGTCCAGTATTAACATCTTATATGGAGGAAAATATCTGGTTTGCGATTTAACAAGGAGATTTAATAAACATTGTCTATTTCCGTCTACTGTACTTGTTCGTAAACACTATTATACATCTACCTAGCAGACAAAGCAAGAGTGTCGTCTGCGCTGGTACAATCACATTTTAAGGAAACTGGCATATTACATATGAAATAAATGTCTAGGGTAGACCTAAGGAGTACTAGCTTGATGGCGTAAGGGATGACATCTGTGCCAATGGTCTCCTAAAAAGGGATGCTGAAGACCTCGTGGAGTGGAAAAGAAAAAGTCTGAAAGCTTAGGATGCTTTCTAGTTTAGGGCTCCATACCCAAAAATGGGATATCCTGTAAAGTCACACAAAAGTTAAATTTCAATCACGCTCCCCCTTCCCTTCCCCCAAATACCCTGTCTATATTCGAAGTTTGCAATACGTAAAATCATAAATAGTGCATTTTCAGGAAAATTATAGCAAATTTAAGTGATTTCAATTTATTAGGAAAAAAAAATCCGTCTACGATTTTGTTAGTGACCAAACGTACGGAATCCTCGACGTGGAGTATCCAATTAGCTACTCGAAACCTACTGGTACAATTAAGTTGAAAATTTAGCTAAGTTACGTCAGATACCTACACCATTATAATATTTGACACTTTTAATGTGTGTACATTTTACAATTCATAAAATATTCACGCGCGTGAAACAGCCGTGTGACGAGTTGTTACAGATGCTTAAGACGAAGACCTATCTTACCCACTGGGATCTTATTTGCTAACGAATCGGTAGAAGTCTCTTGGGATATTACAACTACTTACTGAAAAATTATTACCGCAGTAATTTTTAATACGTGTAGTTGCTTATTGGAAAGCAAATCCAACTTTAACTGTCGAAGAGGCATTGATGAAGATTTGTAGATGTTTTCGAAATTAATTTTGATCGACGGATGTGAAAGGAGTTTCTTTAGTTGCGCGAGTCAGTCGAAGAGGGTAAGTTCTCGCCGTCCATCTTGTGGCGAGCAGCGTGGATGTAGGCCTCAGCGGCGAGTGTCGGCCATGAGTCTGATGGGGGCACGGGCGGCGCAGCATTTCCAGCCCACGCCTCTGACGTAGAAACTTCAGCAGGCCGCTCCGAGCCCTCCGCAGACTTTGGAGCACACTCTAATGACAACGGCTTCGGAGTTTCAATCCTACAGCAAATCATAGATCACGATAAAAATATATCACAAATAGATTACAGTAGGCACAATGCAATTGAGTACAAATAAACATCGTTAGCAACTACCAAAAGCGCACACCCTGAAGTAAATAAGATGCTAGCTATATATTAAGTTATATATATTTATTCACTCTTGAATTTTCTCTTGTATATCTCTTTTGAAGTGTTTAGTATTATGTAGTAGGCGACTAGTTCAACGTGCGACGTCTACCGTGATAGTTTTCAAATCCATAAAAAAGTACGTGTGACCAGTTGCCCGTACGGATGCGATTATGTAACCTACGTGAGGTTAGCTTGCTTAAGGTATTCTTCAATTAATATAAGCGATAAATGAATGGGTACTAAAGGTAAGATAGGAGAGATAGGCGAAAATATAACATTTCTTTAAATGATCATCACACTTGCCAAGTTAAAAGTATCAATAAATGGACTGCTATATAAATTCATGTATACATTTTATAAAATATTCAAGAATAGTTTAAAAAAAGGGAACACTGATAAATTTAAAAAAGATCGACTGAACTAAGATGGTTAACAATGGGCATAAAAACATCGAGTAAAATTCATTTTCTCTGTGCAGGTAAATCCGACCAGAACGATGAATCAATAACAAAGAAACAATTATATAACGATTTCAAAAGACTTGTTAGTATGCGAAAAAAGTTTCACTGAGACATCAAACAGCTCGTGCCGTTAACATTTCTGGGGACGTATGGAGATTAATAAATAGGTATAGACATATGACAAACACCATAAAACAGGACCTAACATTGGAAATGGAACATTGTATGGGAGCCTAATCAAGTAGTGAAAATACTTACGGAACATTCCTTCCAAAATAGGAAAATGTTTGTACAGATCAGTGCACTGCATGATAACATGTTCGCACATGAGAATGAAAATTGAATATAAGTCAAAGTTAGTAAACATAAAACCGGGGTTCAACTACAAGGCAGCATTTTGGGTCCCATTATATTTTCTATATTCACGAATGATTTGATGATATAGAACATGCAGTCTTCAAGATTCAATGAAATTAGCGTTGTTTTTGCTAATTGCTGCTAAATTTAGTATAAACAAAACCCTAAAGCTATTTCATGAGTGGTTTACTATCAACGGTCCTCAAAATAAATGTCACTAAAACTATAAAAGTAAATTATTTTGTGAACAATTCGTTGGGAGAGGGTATGCTATAGCATTAAGAATATGAAACAAGAAATTATTTATTTAGCTTCAAGTTGACATGTTCTATTTAATAGAATGTTTAAATGTGTAATGATATTAATAAAATTGTAATTTAGTTCACGTGACTTCTTTTATACAACGTCGGGAGGCATACAAGCATACGGTCCACCTGATGTAAAGCTTACGGTAACAGCTTTACATCAGGTGGACCGTATGCTTGTATGCCTATAAACGTAATACATTAAGTATCACTCGCACGATGCCACCTCTGCTGCTAACGCAGCAACTCCATAGGAGCTTACTGTTGGCCTCACTCACACGCAGGAACGCACAACAACCCTCTAGGGAGTTGTTATTTGGCTGCGGTTTTCTGTGAGGTGGAGGTACTTCCCCAGGCGTGATGCTTTAATCCTACCTCTCTTAAAATTGATCTCTTGACATTAACTATCAAATGAAGAAATGTTAGCGACACGAGCTGTTTGGTGTCTCAGTGAAAGTTTTGTCCCATACTAACAAGCCTTTTGAATTCGTTATATAATTGTTTCTTTGTTATTGATTCATTGTTCTGGTCGGAGAAAATGAATTTTACTCAATGTTTTTATGCCCATTGTTAACCATATTAGTTCAGTCAAACTTTTTTAAATTTATCAGTGTTCTCTTCGTTTTGAAACTACTACTACTATTCTTGAATATTTTGTAAAATGTATACAGGAATTTATATAGCAGTCCATTATTGATTATTTTAATATGTAATTTAATAAATTAGCATTTTATTGTATTTAACTGATTCAACTTTGATTTACATGGATTTAAATATGTCTAAATGTCCGATACAATGTATATTGTTATGAATAAAGAATATTAATGGATGGAGTTTGCACAAAACTCTTGTGCAGACATCTACAATTCGGGTACAATTGGCAATGTGCGAATGTGGCATCAATTTCTCAAATTTTTTTATAATATATATATGTAATATATAATACTATTGCACCAGCCAACAGAGATTGTCTCCTATTGTAGCATCGTATTGGCGAATAACGTAACCCACCTCCGTCCATCCGATTTTAAAAACTTCCATGCTTCCATAGGTATACTGTCCGGCTCAACTGATTCCATTTTCACTGCTTACATTTCTTTCTTCACAACATCCACACTTGCTTCGTGCATCACTTCAATACTTACTCTACTATTTTTAATTATTAATTACTAACTCAGCTTCAATTGTCTATGTAGTTAGTTCAGTATATTGAATGTGAGTTTTTTAAGAATTTGTCTTCAGTATGATACCTACCTTTTATCATTAAAATCTACGGTTAGCAAGTTAAGTGTTAATTAAGCCACACAGACCCTTATCGCGGAGTGTGAAAGTGCATAAGAATAACATTATACATTAGTGGTTCTAAGAGAAAAAATACCTCACGCGTTCGGGTGATTGCATTGCGTCGTTCGTGCTAGATATCTCGAGATCTTCGGCGTAGTTCAAGTGCAATTTGTCGCCATCTCCGCGTTGCTCTTTATCTGTAAAACATTACGATGCCAAAAAATAAATTATCTTCCCAAACGAAGGTGTTTAGTATATCGATGTATGGCCAAGAGATGAGAATAACTATCGAAATTTTTTTTTATCAGTGACCAGTAAATAAATAAATAAATTATAAATGGCAAGTCAAGAGCATGTGAGATGTCACCTTATTACTTTATTTTTTTCATCAACACACTTTATATTTGTCAATTAACTGAAGCTATACCTAATGCTTATTCGTGATTGACTAACATTGTGGATTTCAGCCTTAGTCTTACATGTATCAAATAATTTATATCTCTAAGTAACCAAACTTACGATCTGCCTGATGGTAAGCAAATTACGTAGCTAAGGACCACTTGCACATAAAAAACATCACTTATGCAATGCCGATCTTGTAAGAAGAACTCCATGTTATGATATAATGACAAAACCTAGGCTAGATAGTAAAATTGACAATCTTTAAGATTTAACTTTGTGTCGTGATTGAGTTGGATTTAATCAAGTTCGACCGCCCCAGTTGGATACATTAGTAGTAGGTTAGAGTACTCTCATTTTGAACTTTCAAAAATTCATGTAACATACTTCACTGAATCGTGAAGTAAACCTAACCACGCAGCGTAAAGCAGAAACTAACCATCGATATTAATGGCAGCTTCAGGCCAACCAAGGGAGTCGCCTTCGACATCGACAGGCTCATCCTCAGCATCATAAGGGCGCGGATCCCTAGGCCTTTCTTCACGACGCTCTTCCTCTAAATCGTAGCCCAACATGCTCTCTACGGTGTGGTGACGTTTGCGAGTGCGAAGTTTGAGTCGCCGTTGGCGGTTTGCTCTAATTCGCTGGTACGTCTGAAAAATTCAGGCATTAAATAAACTTCAATGGTTAAGTTGTAGGTGGGTGAGAATAAGAGGATGAAGAAAAGATAAGTGCATTGTGTGAAAAAGTTGGCATCAATAAAACACGAGTAGATAACTTGACAAAAATTGAACGAAATACGAACGTGATCAGAGAGATCAGGTTAGTGATGATGATGATGATGAATTAAACAGGAACTTTAGCGTGGTAGTAAGGAAAGATGCTTTTGTACGAAGTTTTATTTAGTAGGTAACTAAGATCTAAATATATTCGAAATTCCAAGCGAGTGGGTCTATTTGTATGTGGAAAAGTTGTATACTCATCACGTAGGTAAGTACATATATAAATTGCCTTACCTCCCAACGAGCATCTTCATCCTGATGATGAAGGGAGTGAGTAGGTGGGGCTCCAGTATCCCGTGGCAAAGCACTCAAACTGTATAGATGTTGAAGTTCCTGTAGAAAATGAGCCTGTGCAACTCCAGGGCCGAGGCGAGCACCACACACACCACATGACGACTTGCGCTCACCATCAGCTGCAAGCATTTACATGGGTTATTTAAAAGTATACAATAACCACACAAGTCCAGCACGGTAACTGTGGCCTCACTAAAGATGGTATCAATTAGGTAAAGTTACATACTTTATACGGGCCTGTATTGGATACTTTCTTGAATTGAACTGTTTTTATTTTATAATTGTTATTATTTAAATTAAAGAAAGATTAAATAAACTTAAAGACATCCGAGACGTATTTATAATTAGTAGGTTTTATGATTTTCGTAGTTAATAGACTTTTTAAGGGAAAATTAAAAAAGATACATAAAACTGGCTAGTGTGAAGATTCATAACTGTCATTCCATTAAAATTTCAGATTAAAATTATTTTCTGTTAATAATTTTTGATTTGATTTTCCACCGCTCAATTTATTTTTGATGTATTGAATAAAGAAAAATTTGATTACGCATTCATATTTACACTTATTTTCTATGATTATGATTGGTCTGTGCTGCGCTCCTGCAGCGTAACGCGTAACCGATCATAAATCCGTCGTGGCCCCAACACAGCAAAGAGGGCAAGTAATATTAATGATGCGTCGTGCGTGATGGATAAACTAATTAAGTAGTCAATTTGAAGAATATCTCATGATGTGAAAAATCTGAAGTCTTTTGAAGCTGGTTCCTCTTTTTATTTACGCAAAAAGCTTGCTATGAATATATTAATGCCACTTATAATTATTTAGTTAATACTTCTATAACTTCTTGTTATACTCAATAGCGATGTCGATTATTTTGCTATAAAAATTGCATACAAGTATAATCTAAAATGATACACTTTGGCATAAAGGTTTCGATGACAAATGTAAGTACAAATGGCAGACACTAACGAGAGAAAAAGTCGTGGGAGTCCGTGCATGGAGTGGTGACAGGTGCATCGTCGTCCTTGCAGGGCCGTGGGGACGCCGAGGCAGCTGAGCCCGGGGAGCTGGTGTCGTCTCGAGCCGTATAACTATGCCGGTATAGCGGAGGCGTATTACTGTCATCTCGAACGCTCTGTTAAAAATTAAATCTTACAATCATTTGAGTTTTTTAAAGTGCGCTACGTTTGGGCAATCAGACTTAAGAAAATCAACGAGTGTCTGTATCTATCTCACACTAGATTTATGTCAAAAATGTTTACCTAACGTACAAAAGTGTTTCGTAATTTTGACCCACACGTATAATATTAATTTCTCAAAAATTATGTGTATTATTAGCTTTAGTAACATTTCGTTTATTTAGCTGGGGCAACACTTAAATGTATATAGACTTGTAAAAAATAATAGCGAGTAAAAATGCTAAAGTCCTAATGTAGATGTTTCAACTATCATAGTTGTAACTTTGTTCGGGTAATACGTTTTCTTTTCAAAGGTTTCTTACGGTGTATAACACCGTAGAATCATTTTTTTGTAGTAATTGATCAGAAGAAAATATCAGGAAAGGGAAACATATAATTTGATTTGCAATGCGATATAGTTCAAGTAAGAAAAGTTTGACCGCCACTTATTCTGTATTGTCCTTGTCCTTGTATTGTAATTAGATAGCTTAGTAATTGAAACCTTTGAGTACCTATTGATTAATCTACGGCTTTGTGTTATTACGCATGATCTGTATTGATCACAATAATATGCATTGCTCTAATAATTGGCCCTCTTATTGATAGTTATTCCAAATTACCCAGAAGAGATCTGTGTACAAACTATCTACTAAACTTTCTCCATGTCTTTTAAACACGGCCTTTATACCACTAAGGTAGGAAACATGTATATACCCTGTAAGTAAGCAGTTACCGTAGCTTATGGACCCTTGCAAACCAGGGGCATCACTCTTGATTTGCTGATCCTGTACAAACCTCTTCATGCCTTTTTTTAGTACACGTCCTTCATGTTTCTTAGCCTAGCTGTAGTACCTGATTAAAGAGACTTATATCACGCTCCTTATTCTGGCCTTGTCTAGTATCCTACTAATATTATAAATGCGAAAGTTTGTATGTAAGGATGGATGTTTGTTGCTCTTTCACGCTTAAACGGCTGAACGGATTTGAATGAAATTTGGCACGTAGATAGATTATGATCTAGATTAACACATAGGCTACGTTATTTCACTCCACGCGAGCGGAGACGCGGGCAGTAGCTAGTTATGAATAAAAGTATTTGTATTACCCTAAGAGCTTGTCCAACGCTTTGTCCGAGAGCGTATTGCTCGCCTAAATGCCTAGCAAACGCCTTGCCCGGGTAGAGCGGATGAAAGGCACCACCGATGGGGCGGAAGGCGCCGCATCCGAAGCTCTGCAACGCTGGATGCAAAAATTGCGGCGCCATGTGATGAAGGAACCCTTCCATGGTCACGGTACTCTGTATACAGTAAAGAAATATGTAAGCAAAATATAAGATAAAAGTGGAGCAAAATATAGGATAAAGCAAGCATGTTAACATTTTGTAGAAATTGGGGTTAATAACGTTTTTAGCAGGAAAATTCTGTGATTTTAATTTCGGTAATATAATTAGGAATGCATCGGGCGGTCACACTGAAAGTTTTTAGAATTGATCAGTAAGAAGAGATGCATATGAAAAAATATTATCAATTTTATAGATGTAAATTAAATTCATATTGATTTGTTTTTACAAATTGGCGGCAAATCGTGGCGTGCATCGAAGTTAATATGACTAGGGAAAATTTTCACTTCATTATTTATTACGACTTTCATTACGATTATATCAACAATAATGTTAAGATAGACTTCGATTGGCATTTCATAAGGAAGTCTCATCCCGTGTCATTGTTCTTTACTGATGTAATACACCTTTTTACTGAACGTTATTTCCCTTTGAAAACGTTATTTCCGTCCGAAGAATATCAGAATTACTCATCATATCGCATCTAAAGAATTTTAACTTCAAAAACAAATTAATTAATTACACAGATAATTTATTTGATTTTAATAATGTCTTAAATATTTATATACCTACCTAATTTAATTATAGTTCTTTATTACCAATGTCAGATGTCACACATCATATACGACTAGTATAAGGCTCGATCGTTTTAATTTTTTTTTTGTATGTATGTATGTATATCTTCACGCCAGGTCCCTTGCGGGGTAGGCAGAGAGAACCGAGCGCCATAAGACGCGGTCCTTACGCACTTCACTCGCTTCTTTCACACTCATAGCTCTTTTCATGCTCGCTCTTTTTTTTTGTAGTAAAATGATATTCACACGAGTAACAATTTACGAATCCCTTTACTTTAAGGCGCTAGTTGTTAACAACTTGGTTTTGAAGACTAAAAGTTGCTTAACAACTTGGTTTTGAAGACTAAAATTTGCGATTGAAATTGAAACGTATTTTTACTGTTATGACTCAACGGTTAAGTTTAAACGACTAAGTGCAGACGTGCTCGAGAGGCCTCAAAAATAATAATTGTACTTCCTTTATTAGGCCTTAAACTGATAAATTGTCTGTTGTCATTACTTGTCTAAAGAGACTCATGGAGGTAACGTTGCGTCTTTTTGCATGTATTGATCAATAGCGTCGTTACACCCGTCGTTCTAACTGAACACGCAGGTTAAACAACTTCAGCCGCATCCTGCCTATGGATGGGTTTATCTATTTCGAACTTCTTCATGCTTCGGAGAGCACGTTAAGCCATCGGTCCCGTCTTTCGATAGATGGCAGTCAATAATCTGTGTCAGTGGCCTTTGGACGGCTTGAAAACAGGCTTCCGCCAATGCACAGTTGAGCAGTGTAGCAGTATCCTTGCAGTGGGATGAGTTAAAGTTGGTGTACTTGAATCTTCAACCGACGTCTGCCATATCCGTCGGGACAAACACACCAATGGTTTTGTGCAAACTCCTTCGTTGCGGTAATCAGGTAATCAACGAAAACACAACGAAAACGAAACATGTATATAATATTATTTACATATTACATTACAGAACATAAAAATTATAAAAGATAAATATATCGGTTATAGAATATATTACAATGAGAATAATTAAAAAATATAATATAGCCGCCTCGACGTCGTCTAAGTCCTCAAAATGTTTACTTTAGATCAATGTAACATTCAGTTTGGTGTTAGTAAAGACGCTGAAATTGCTACACCGTGTGAAATTTATTAATTTGAGTGGGGGTTATATACATTACAAAAAATAGGTTCCAGGATTTACGAATATGCCAATATTTTTGTTGAATATACAAGTACAACGAGAAAAGTTAGTAGTTAGTAATGGTGTACGAGCTCATAGTAGATATACACACATCAAAAGTGTCTAGGGATCAAGCATTTTTATGCGGATTTCTTGAGATTGAGATGTGGCTTTGTAATAAATTTATGATTTTATAAATTTATATGGATCCTTTTTGGTGCATTTCATAATTTGAAACAGGAACTGTCAATCAAATTCAAAAAAAAGATGAAAATCAGCTGTCAATATTTTCCCTATAAAAACATACAACGCATTGAAGACATTATTAGTGCTACCGTTTCCCTACTACTGATTAAAACCAACGTTATTATGGAGCGGCGACGTCATTTAAGCAGGGAAGAAATGCTCAGAGCCGTGGGAATGATAGAAGCTGGTTCCCGGCAACGTACTGTGGCTTTAGCTCTGAATACAAGTCAGAGTGTTATCAGTCGACTTTGGACACGTTACCGAAGCACTGGTACCGTGGCTGAGCGCCATGGAGGACGGTATCGCTGCACCACACGGAGACAAGACCGATACATTCAAATCACAACTCGAAGAGCTCCAACAATAACCGCCATGATGTTAGCCGTGACGCTTCATCACTCTTCAGGGAACTTAATTAGCGACCAAACAGTCAGAAACCGCTTGCATGAAGTGAACCTTCATTCCCGAAGACCGCTAAGGGTACCACCTATAGCAATGCACAATCGTAGGATTCGATATCAATGGGCTCTTGAACACAGAAATTGGGCAGAAGAACAATGGCGTTTCGTGTGCTTTTCTGATGAGTCTCGTTTTGGTATGAGACCGGATACAAGACGTATACGACACTGGAGAACCCCTGGACGCCAACAGCGATTAAAATCCTGCCAGAAAGTCCATCCTTATAGTGGTGGAACCATCATGGTATGGGCGGGTATTTGGATCGGCGGAAGAACTGAGTTGATTTGGATCAGAGGCAACCTCAACGCTCAAATTTATGCTGAGACGATTGTATCAGACGTCATCGTTCCTCTACAAGTGCAAATCGGTCCCTTATTTCAGTTAATGCATGATAATGCACGACCGCACACCGCAAGAGTTGTAAGACAGACTCTCGCCGCAGCTAACATCAATGTCATGCCCTGGCCTGCTCAGTCGCCAGACTTGAACCCGATTGAGCATGCATGGGATATGCTACAGAGAAGAGCTCTGCCGAATATGGAGGGTATCCAGTCGCAAGAAGACCTTTTTTTGTTGTTGCAACGAACATGGGCGGCCATTCCACAGCGTGATTTGGATGAACTCATTTTGAGTATGCCAAACCGATGTTCTTGTGTTGTTAGTGTTCGCGGTAGAAACACGGATTATTAATTGTTTAAGTTACCCAATAAAATTTTAAAGAAAACTGTTATTTCAGTCTTTTTTTCGAACTTTAATGTTAGTGGTTCAAATGTCAAAAATCCCTTTATTATGAAAATGGCAAATTTCTTTATTAATGCAAAGGTGACTTGGTTTATCGTTACTGTAGACAAACGAACACACTTTATTTGATGAATCCTTAAAGAAAATTTTAATTAATATCAATCAGGAGAAAAGTTATTGCAAAAATATATGTTGATCCCTAGACACTTTTGATGTGTGTATTTACCAATTCGTAACTGAAAGTTATTTAATTGATATAGGTCCTAAGAGATCGTTATTCTGGCTGAATGATAGTATTGTAGAGTATCACAGTGAACAATATACAAACTCTCCTCATGAATTAATATGTTCACATTAATGGTGACCGGACAAAAAGCTCCTTCAAATTTATTTATTAAAAAATAGTTTGAGATTGGGAGAGTGGCATAGACCAAGAAAGCAAAATCACTTGCTATTTTTGAAGTAAAACTCTTTATGCACGCTTGACTTGGGGAGTAAGCTGGTCAATGCGTGACGAGAGCGTTACGAAAAGTGTGATCGAGCGAGGCGAACGGAGTGCGTTACGAAAATTGTGATCGGGCGAGGTGAACGAAGAGCTTTACGAAAAGTGTGATCGAGCGAGGCGAACGGAGAGCGTTACGAAAATTGTGATCGGGCGAGGCGAACGGAAGTTGAGAGGGAGATATAAGTTAGTGATGGTAGAAAGAGAGAGAGAGTTACGTTTCGTATATTACTGTAGGGGCAAGAAAGTGAGGTGTGGGCACACATTTTCTTTCTCTCTTTTTCTCATAGCGATATAATAACATAAGTTTCGTATATCTAAGACAGTGCAGGCCTATTGTCTGTATCACACTATGCTAAAGAAGAGCTAAAGAAGTTTTACTTTAGTCTTGTGGTTTAAAGCACACTCGTTTCTTTCTCAAATAGGTATCTGCAATAATTTAGGTTTAGTTTATTTTTTTTTTCTATTACGAGCCGTGTCTCGAAGGACTGCTCAACAATTTCACGGACTAGGTTTTGGTAAGAATTATGGTGTATCTCACCACTACCACCATAAGTCCATGTATACCTCTGGTCTTTTTATATCAGGCCCTATTTCTTTCCAACAGCGCGATCAGTTAAATGTCATGTGTTTTGGTTGCTGCACCTAACCGCGGGGATGGGATATTAGCTGCATGGGTAATTTTAACAATCATTAAGCCTACATTGATTTCATCATATTTAAATAACAGAATACATACTGTTGACATAACTGGAATTACTGGTAAATTTGGCTGAGATTGATGAAAAATTATTGGTAAATTGTAGTCGATTCTGCAATACATTACCTGAACGGTTCAGTCCTTCTCTGGCAATGTGTTTAAAATGTAGGTAATATGGATAAACTGTTCCACATTAAATATACTCTTTGTGAAAGGCTTTATATCAGAATCGACGAATATTTAGCTACTAAGGATGTCTGTGAAATGATTCAACACTGACAACCTTTTCTTAATAATCTTTAATTCTACGACTTGCATCATTATCATTGTACCACTATGCTGACATAAATGTATTGTAATATCAAATCGAGGATTTGAAAAGGCAAGATATTGGCAAGTTTCTTTCGAAATTTCCTTTTTTGTATGGGACCCTAATATTCTCGTATTTAATGTATATTTGTGTCTTTTCACCACCAATTTCTACATGCGAAAAGTGAGTATCTACTGTGGTCACAGATCACCGCACCGAAGGTTCCGAGTGGATTAAAAAGAATACAAACAATACCTAACCGACCATCGAAGAATTCACTTATGCGCTCCACCAGTGGCATATAATAATAATATTATATTATTATACTTCTTTAATCACGAGCGTTAACCCCGGTCATTTGATAGGCGTGCGCGGGGTATGGATCCAACGCGTAGAGGCCCCTTAAAAAGATTAACGTAATGTATTATATCCACTGTGAACTGCTCTAGGGGATATCAATGGGAGACTATACCCACGAACAGGTCACGCCAGGTATTGAACTATAGCAAATGCGTCGGAAATTTTTGAGTTATTGAAATGAGATCTGGAGGATTTATTAGTACAGGGCTATTACAGAAGAGGGACGGATACCTGCTATAACTATCATATTTGATGTTACTTTCGGCAGATGGTGGCGTGCCACTCACTCCCCCGATATGCCAGAGAAAGTCGGCCGGGGGCAACAGTGTGGGTGTCGAGAGCTGTACTGCGCTTTATCCGAAGTTACTCGCGGCATTATGCCCTTTAACACTTCCACCCCTGGAGCATATCACCTTGTAGAGCGATATACTCTATCGACTCCTCTCTCGACGGCCAATGAAGGCAAGGCAGAGCTGAGAGTCTTGCGGCCCTTCATGAGTGTCCACTCCGACCGACGAAGACACGGCAGGGACGAAGGCCCTGATCGACTCTCTGGGGCGCTCGGGTGCCCGTGGTGTCGTTACGCACCAACAGCTCTACACAAACTGCCCTGCGGGAATATTTTTATTATTTATTTACCACTTTTACAGCTCCGTTGGTTCGGACATGTAGAAAGAATGCAGGATGAAAGAATGACGAAGCAGATATACAATGCAAAAGTGGAAGGATGTAGGAGCCGAGGAAGGCCCAGATTTACCTATCATGATCAAATTGGTCGTGTTCTATCAGAAGGTGATGTCAGGAGCCCTAGAAACCGGCGAGCGTGCATGAAAAGAGCAATGAATGTGAAAGAAGCGAGTGAGGTGGGTAAGGATCGAGTCGCGTGGCGCTCGGTTCTCTCTGCCTACCCCGTAAGGGATTTGGCGTGAAGTTATTTACCACTTTTACAGCTATTTTAATATGTACTATCCAATAGTACAATTTTTATTTGTTCTAGAATTTAACTACTGACGGCTATTGTTTATACGTGTTTGTGTATACAAATACCTATTGAAGTGCGATTGTATGAATGGTCGTTTGCCTTTGTTCGATTTATTTAGATAACCGTGTGCTATTGACATTATTTATGTTAATGCTATAGTTATTATTTTACCGCGAACACATAAAACCAAGCCTAACATCGCCTTCCCTATAACTCCCCTTTGGAAAACACGTACAAAACTACCTACCTACAGGTTTCGATAAACATATGCAGAAATAAGCTCGTATAAAATGGTACATTAAAAACAAACGAAAAATTTGTGTTACGCTCACAAAACAAACGCTACCACACAAATAGTATTAATGTGTTTATTTTCTGAACAATTGTGTGGGTCGTCAATAGTTTGGTAGCGGGTGGTGCGAGTGCTATCTCATTGTATCAATAAACATCCTTTAGGCGATGGACACTTTAACCCGACCATCTTGCGTGTAAACGCAATCATTAATGTGCTTAACTGTGCTATGAAATTATATAGATAAATTGAATGATGATTGCTACAATAATTATGTTATTATTGTTAATACGTTGCTATTACTGCTAATATTATGCTATTATTTACAGACACAGCGATAAATGAAATTATATCATGTTCTTGGGAGTAGGTACACTGCGAATCGTAAAAAGTAGGATAATGCATCTTTGCAGCCACCTTTGGGCAGGAGCACCTGGATACCAACTCGGACCGTGTCCGTTCAGAGATGAGCTGTGAGAACCGTCGAGGATCCTAAGCTTACACACGGTATTTAATAATAAATTTACTTAAGTTTAAGGAGCCTCCCTTTGTGTGTTCTACAGATTGTAATGCCGACAGCATTATTTTATAACCGCGCCGCTCGCCAACCGTGGGGAGTTCACCCTCACACGCTGGAACTACAATGGTCGCGTACAGTGCGCTTCTAGAGACGTTTTCTTCCGAGAACTCCCAGCCGAGGTTTTCTTGAAGACCCCAATGCTGTAGGCTTCAAGAAAAGCGTGAAGAGTTTTTTAGAGGGTCGGCAACGCTTGAGTGACACTCCTGGTGGTCCAAATGTTCGTAGGCTGCTTTGATGCGCCCTCTCTTTAAACATCCAGACCAAGATAAACAGTCATGTTCATGCACACAAATGTTTGTCTTGTGTGGGAATCGAACCCACGAGCGTTGGTGTCAAAGTCGCATCATTCACGACTGAGCCACCGAGCTCGTAATACATTATTAACAACCACTCGCGCGATGCCACCTGTCCTGCTAACACAGCTACTCCTTAGAAGCTTACTGGTGACTTCAATTACACGCAGGAACACAACAACCCTTCAGAGAGTTGTTATTCGACTGCGGTTTTTTGTGAGGTGCTTATTTGATGCACCCTACCTCTCTTAAATGGAAGAGAACACCATGGAACCGTACAGTACGCAACCTTTGTGGTCCTAATGAGTAATGGCATTATATCGATTAACGCCTCTATTCACAACAGTCGTTATTCGATCGAAGCCACAAAAGCAACATCAAAGCCTCTTACTAAACTTAAGAAACCAATGCCACGTGAAAATTTGGAATCGTCAGTAATTCACACAATTGCGTCCCCGATCGACATTTCGCGAAGGACTAATTAGTCCTTCGCTATAAAGCAGCTTCCGCCTTATCTGTCAGTGGTATAAATGCTACTGTATAATTGCATTCATTAGCCGCATTTAAGTTCCATGTGAATTTATTTCCTTAAGGTCGCATTATTAATCATAAGAATATCGACAATATAACATATAGAAATTATAATTACATCACGACCGTATTAATATCTAAGATAAGCTTTAATTGATTACATTGTTAGAGCTTTAACACCAATTAAAGCTGTAACAATGTAATCATCAATTACTGTGTGCAATCAGGATACGTCATTAGTAGCGTCCTAGCGTCTCAGATCTAGTTGCCAATTAGCCAAACAGGCATAATGGGTCAAGTGCAATCAATTGGCGGTTATACAAAGGGTGTGTCTCTTTGATCGAGTTGCATATGTTGTAGTGCAAAACCAATACGGAAGCCACAACACTGATCAGCGAGGAGAAAGTACATTGTTGCTTTGACAGAGCGTTTTATTTAACAAGTCAACAAAACCCGGCAGTGTAAGTTTGAAGTGCATTGAAAACTAACAGTTGGCAACTGTCTTTCGTTGTTTACTGAGTTTGGAAATAGCATCTCTGCTTTGCTATAATTACAGATGTACAATGTAGACCATAGTGTTAATATAATACGTAGGTAGGTGAATACGGTAATAGATATGGTTACTGCAAGGATACTCATTTCAACAGAAGGATTTATCCCAATAGTCTAAAAATAATAATATTTATCCTGTTTCATCAGAAGGTGACGTCAGGAGTGTTAGAAACCGACGAGCGTATATAAGAAGAGCAATGAATGTTAAAGTGAGTGAGAGTGAGATTTGTAAGGATTGAGTCATGTGGCGCTCGGTTCTCTCTGCCTACTGGTTCTCTCTAGTTATAATCTGAAAATAAATGAATAAATGTATTCTAATAGGTAAAATCAATGATTATCACGTTCGGATAAAATACCTACCTGTAGCGTGTACTGTGTAAGTCTAAGAATTTGATGAAGATACTGCTTTTGACATGTGTGCATTTGAGCAGTGATAAAGAACCGGCCTATTGACCAACTGCTCCCCAGTTCGAATCTAGGCATGTAAAAGTCGGGTTTTAGGATTTATGTACATATTTGTAATTATCACTTCGACGGTGAAGGAAAACATCGTAAGGAAACCCGCAAGACCAAGAAATTATATTACGAAAGACACGTCTTTGGAACTTTTACACCAAGAACTTAATCATGCACAGACCCGTTATCCTGGTGTACAAAGGTGTGTACTACAGTGTCTTGAGTAAAAACTGATATTTCCTGATGATAAATTAGGCATGATAACTAATGTATTTTTTATTTTACAACTTCGGGAAGCAATTAAGTGAATGACTCACCATTATGTTAAGTGGTTACCGTGGTCTATGACCGCATTCAAGACAAGAAGTATCGCTAGCCCATTTCTACTGTAAAGTAAAATAGCAAATATTGTGTACCATGTACACAACCTGGGATGGACCGATTGATCAGAGCCAAAAATAAAAACTACGTTTTGAATTAAACAATTTTTAACGGAAGTATCGCGTGTTTTATTTATTTTGTTGAACCTGACGTTTCGAATGCTTTGCAGCGTCCGTGGTCGCAGGAAGACTACCGTTGGCGGTGGTGACGAGCCATAGAGCAACGCGACCAAACGCGGCGCGCGGCAAGCAGCGCTAAGCGTGGTCCACGTTGCTTTATGGCAGGAGCTCAGAAAAAGTAAGTTAGTAAGAAAAAGTAATTCCAACTACAACAAAATAACGAATATGATTTCTGACAAATTAATATTACAAAAGGACATTATTTTCTTGTTAAAACACCGAAACAAACCCTGCTTTTTATTGGCAGAACCCTAGTTTGTTAGTTGCATCTCCCTCTAAAGATATGTGTCACTTGCGATTCAACCGACATTATTTAAAGCTTGTTTATTTTTTTCGCATATAATGCAGCTAGGTTTGTTCTATCTATGGAATAAATAACCTATGGAGCCCCAGGAATACGATTTTGCGTAGTAAATAAATTCACAGCTACGGGTCGAAGGGTAAAGTATAACGCGCAGTTCTTATTGGTTAGTTTGCGGATCAATATCGCGTCGCTTATCGGCTTATTGGTAAAAATATCCCCCCATTGGGTAGTAGGCTCGAATCGCTGAGATATTTAGGCGCGAAAACACTACGTTTTGGTGAATGAAGAGGAATTTCATACGCAGACAAGTTGTTAATTCGGTTGTGATTTTATCTTCACGTCAAGTCAGGTCACGTCAAGTTAGGTCAAGTCTTTTGCAGAGAAGGCAGAGGGCACTAAGCGCCATATAAGTCCTTACACATCTCACTGGATTTTTTATCATTCATAGGTCTTTTCATGCAAGCTCACCGGTTCCCAGGGCTCCTTCTATGTTTATTAGATACGACAAAACGAAAGGTCAATATGGTGAGGCGGCAATATACGAAATTTCAATGTACAATTCGACATCGTCACAATCAGAGACGTAACATAGTCAAAGAATCTATCATGTCATATGATTTGGTAGTAGTGAGACATAGATACTAGTAAGAGTAGAGATGTTTTTCGCTATTGGATACATACACAGAAATAGATTCAAAATCGTGTTCGTTCAAGTAAAACTACTTGTACATGTTTTTATCTTATTAATTCAAATGAGCTAGCTTTGTATATATACATATATTTTCTGCAAATAGAAAATGACTGTAACCATTTGGATTAAATTTCGTAATTAGGTATGGTTTAGTTTTTAAGATTAACTATACTGAAAAAAAACGTAATTTTACACAAAAGGACGTATAAAACGCTAAGCAAAGCTCAGTACTTCAATTAGAACTTGCTAGTTTTTTTTATATTTGATAAGTTTTCAAACATTTGTATGTTTGAGAATGCCGTTGAGTAACAATATTGATGAACATTATATTCAAAGTGTAGTGTAGGGACGTAATACGGGGAACTTGCTTTGAACGAGCAGTTGGTATCCATCGGCTATTCATGCTAACGGTAAACGTAAACAGTCATGAAAAGAATGGTACTCCGGAACATAGACAATAAATATACTGACGTAGCGTTATGAGACGGCACACGCGGTGCATACGGCTACAGCGCTTCGCTATTTACGTGCCGACGGGCTAGAATTTGAAGTCAGATTCTAGATGAAATCGTGACGCCTAATATCAAAACCTGCGCAGAAAGATGCCATCTTTGCTCAAGTTGTTTGCGCGGCAAACAACTTACTATAATACTTATGGAACCGACGCATACAATATTAGTTACGTATTTATTCATCAATATACCCATAAAACAAAAAATAAACAGCGTATATAGCAAATTAATATGTATGAAAATATTGGCCTGACTAAGTAATATAATACATAATAGTAGAATTTATTTAACTCAATTTCGAAATTATTCTTGTTGACTAATCGTTACATCGAAACGGGTCGTTGGGTACTTTATCAGAACATTTACTTTTCATTTCGTTAAAATCGGTTTTTCAAAAGTTATGAACACTTAAGTCAGTTCGCGCTATATCTTAAATATATTATAATACTCACGATAGATGGCGCTGTACATACTAGAAAAGGTTTATTCATATTTTAAAAAGGATTTTATGCTGAAGCACCTACTCACTTTGAAATATGTTTAGCAAATGTGTGAATAGGTGTTTAAAGTCTTGAAGGTCCGGCACTGCAAGGCGTCGGGAAAATTTACCGCGGCGAGCATTCAAAGAGCCAAGAGAGTCGCTTCTCATGCCACAAGTCTCTTGGCCATATTGTTAAAAAATATATGGTCCGACGCTTGGTCATACCGGGACAAGACATCACGTATATAAACCCATGTCTTTACATACTATCGTGCCGTGAAATAAATTTGTATTGTATGCTGAGTGTCAGCTATAATTATTAGTCGGGACAGACAAAACAGTGCAGTGCCTTCTTCTTCTTTGTTAGTTACTTTAACGAGTTTTAGTGCCATCAGTAATAAAAAAATATATGCATTACAAAACAATGGAAACATTCAAATACGTCTTTAATTTTTCAATAATGTTTATTGACCAATTTCGAAAATTATGGCAAAGAATAGTTTTTTAAACTCAAGATTATTCGGTTATCTAACAAACATGTATAATTATATGGATTCGTTACACGGACCCTTCAAGATTAATTAACTTGGTACACCCATCGCAACTATTCCAAGGAATGCCAATAGAACAATATACCATTCATGAGCAGGTGTAGTCAAGAAATATACTCCACTACTGCAATTACAAGCTCCATACCGATTCTCTACACGTACTCTGCACGTTTCATATAATAATATGTAAATACATAAATAGTCTTGGTTTAATAAAAAATTAAATAAATCTCCATTTCAGTTTATTGAGAATATTAAATTGAGAAATTGATTTCATTTTATTCTAGTAAATCAAAATATTTTTAGTAAACTTTCTAATTGGAATGAACTGCATGAGTATTGTCATATTTGCCATATCAGATCGCTATTTCACTTGCTACACAATGAAGGAGCTTTTGAAATACCCACAGATGCGATATCAGTAGAGTCAGATGCGAAAGGATTATTTTTCGTGAGACGGGTTAAAATTGGTTTTGCACAATGGTCTAAGTACCTTGATTATTTTCATTCGGTAGGAGAAGATTGAATGTGTCGAAACCGTAGGATGTGTCAAGATTGGGATATGACTATAATTCATGTAAAATAATTCATTAAGTCTTCCTGCGACCACGGACGCTGCAAAGCGTTCGAAACGTCAGGTTCAACAAAATAAATAAAACACGCGATACTTCCATTAAAAATTGTTTAATTTCAATAAAATAATTCAATTAAAATTTAGAGTTCAAGTCTAAAAGTACATCGTAAAAAATCTCTACGGTTCTAAATGTTGCATTTTCCAAATAGGTGAATTCCAAAGTGACACCTAGTTGTCCTACCTACCTAGAAAGCTGAAAATTTTCACAGTTTTCCTTTGGAATACGGAAGAATAAGGAAGAATTAGACTAGGTTTAGGTAGTAGACTCTGTTAATCCTAATTGATTAGGAAACGGGATACCGCTAAGAAGAAGAACAAGGAATAAAGAAGAATATTTCGAGATACAACCCCAAAATCGTGGTAACAGTGATTCAGTTTGTAATGAAAAACAATTTTAAATAGACATTTCGGTTGGAAGCCTTATAGGAATATTCTTTAAGATAAATAAATAAATGCATTTATTGTGGTTTACTACAAATCATCTACATAGAGGTATGTCAATATGGGATAAATCAACTTAATAATTAACTTGGAAAGAAGTTTTTTTGGTACATTGTATTCAAAATAGCATAATATTAAAGTACAAGACATTGGTTATAACATAACATTAATTCAACCCTTTAATAATGCAAACTCTAAACCCCTGTCTCACCTCATAGTGGTAGAACGGGTGTTCAGAGTTGATATTCACAACCAATATTGAACTGACTGATGGATTCCAACCTTTGTAGGTACATAATTATTTTCCTGAAAACTAAAGAAATAAGGAAGTATTTTCCTAAAATCGACCCCTAAAAATAGAAATTATACATATAAAATATAGATTATATATAAATGTAAATAGCGACTTGCCCCGGGGTATCGCATGGGTAATTCGATCGCTACTAAACTTCACAGGATTTCCCGCTGGCCTAATTTGAAGATTTCCTGAAAATTTCATCGTCATCGCTACCGTCATTTAGGAGTCCATAGCGTACATACATACACACATGAATACTGTATATTTACTCTTTCTTAAAATAGGATTCGGAGAGTGTCCAGAAATTAAGAGCGAGATTACTTCTACTAGATCTTCCCTTAGTTGTAACGAACATTAACGATCAGATATCCCGAATATATTTAGATATTAACAAGTTACAGCAAATATACATGCGATTGTCACACCTTCGAACACTCGTTCGTAGGCGCAGATTACCAGAACAAATCCGTGGACACAGTAGTGTTTTTTTTTACATAGGTCAATTGCAATTTGCGCACATCCAGCAGTTTGTACTCGTATAAGTATTCTGCTGGGTGTGCGCAGATCGGCTTACGTCAGAAATCTAGTTCCTCCGGCGTGGGGTTTCCGGAACTTTTTATATATTTATTTATTTTTATTTAAATCTTAATTTTATTATTACAGCTTACTATTCTAATTTCATTCTATTACATGGTAGACACTGTAGTATTGATAGCTCGATGGCGTCATAGCGCGTGTCATTCTAACCGAACACGTAGGTTTAGCAACGACTGCAGCCTGTCTATGGATGGGTTTATCTATCTCGAGTTTCTCCGTGCTTCGGAGGGAACGTTAAGCCGTCGGTCCCGGCTGTTGTCGATAGATGACAGTCGTTAAGCTAAGTCAGTGGCCCTCGGGCAGCTTGAAAACACTGGCTTCCGCCAATCTCCATTTGAGCAGCGTGGCGGAGTATGCTCTAAAACCCTTTCGGTTGAAGGGAACCCCGTGTCCCTGCAGTGGGATGAGTAAGAGTTGATGTGTGGTAGTGTTAAAAGTGTGAAGTTAAAAACTAAAACCCGACTACAACATAAAGTGCCGATTTCAATACTGGTATATTTCTTATTATAAAATATGATGTCCAAATAAAAGTATAATACTAAACTACTTATATGAGGAGATTGTAATTAAAATTGTCTCTATTGTTAAAACGTAGTCATGCCTCATTACTTAATGTCTGTTACCATATCTACACAATAATGATATACAACAATTGTAATTTTTAATTGCTGCTATGCTACGACTACTAGTTTTTACAATGTTACATGATTCTATTTCAGCTTTGAGTATCTTATAGCTTTGATTAGTTATTTCTTTACATACATACAGACAGATACAATAAACTAGGCTCGATCAATTGTTAGTATTGAATTATATGTGATTTGAGATCTCTAAAAAAATAAGCAGACACTGTGGTTATCTATTTATAAATAGCAAAAATAAAACAGTTGCTTAAGAGCGGCACTAGAAGACCCTGCTTATTGCCAAATTTCGTGATCCTAGATTAACAGGAGGTACCCAAGAATTCACAAAATAAAACTTGTAGGTTTTGGTTTTTTAAAGTAGTTTCATAATAATAAGGATTTCATTTTGCCTTTCTATTCCTGGAACCCTAAAAAAATACTTGCTATATTCAGCCATAGTCTAAAAAAAGATTTAATTGCATACCGTCCAGCGTCACGCGGCGAATCGCAATGATTCTTATCGAGTAACTTATTGAAAAAGGGGCCGGCGCATTCCTATCACGCATAAATCAGGACGCATGAGCGTGTATTTCTTTCAAACCGCCGCCCATTCCTTTTTATTGCCCGCTTATTGGCCTATTACAAACCCATTTGTTACATGGGCTCCTGAAGAAAGAATTACAACTTTTATAAACATTATCATTTTCTTAACCAAGAGATATTTTTCTAATCACAAATATTTCTACGGCATATGAAACTGAAAAGGAACGAGACAAGGTAAATGTTTTGTTCGATTGAGTTTGTTAACTATGATTGAATGTCGTCCACGTTATACGTCTCAAGAAATTAGTGCATGCGTAGTAGATCTAGAGCAGGAGTATGCAAACCCTTTTCTACGGGGCAAGAAAGTTGTAGAAATTTTACAAGGGACCAGGTTTACCATAAACGATTCACTTTGTTTCTATGGAATGTTTTAATAATCGCTATTAACTTGGCGCAAAGTTATGTAACAATGACTTATTTTATCTTTTGATTGTAACAAATACAGTATTTAATATTTTTATCGAGGAGTCAGTCAGATTCCATGTTGCCTATGAAATTGTCGATTTATGATCTTATAAAAAATAAAATATTTTTTGTTCTCCCGGTGTTCGATTATTCTTCGACTTTGCTTTTTGAATTTTTTTTCATCTTTATATTCAATTTCGAGCTTCTTCGTATCTTTAATGTTGCACCTAGACACACATTGTTTACAACATCATTGACTACAAGAGCTTGCATTCTCAAGCTTATAGAATTTTATAAAATAATTATAGAAATTTTTTACTAAAATATTAATTTATTTTTGTTAAAATACCACTTATCTTCATAAATTTAAGTTTTTTTTTTAAATACCTTCTACTGTCCTTTATTTCTGTAGTCACCTTTATTTCTGAGTACACAACAACAAATTCCGCATTGAACATTCATGTTTTGTGAAAACGTTTAAAGTATCTTTCTCTTTAAATGTAATATTTTTTTATAAAATATGAATGTATCGGGGGTGACCATATCCCAGACGCATTCAAAACCGTAAAAATTAATCAATTTAGTGTGTTACAATAATTATTTATTTTGATTATTCCTTTAAAAAATAACTGCACCAGTGAGAATTCGATTTTAAGTAAAAAATCGATTTGATTGAATCAATTCTCGACCGAACTGACTGACTTACAGTCAGAGCGCAGTCTAAACCACGTTCATATAAAGATGTTACAAAACAAACATATGTTATACTTTTTTCTAAGAAGACTTCTCATCTTCATCATTGGCAAATTGCACCCGGGGCAAGCCAGGCTGAGTCCCAACTGAATATAAAAATGGATATTACTATTGACTAAAGGTATTTCTTAAAAAAATTTGCGTGTTTAATTTCATTAATAAACGATATATATTAAATAACATTTCACAGGTTAGTTACATTTTAACTCAGTATTGATAGATATTCCAGTATCGATTAACAGTTAGTTAATTGTAGTACGTTCTCATAATATCCTGTAACATTGTAAGTGTACTCGTATTGTACCAGTCTCGATTACACATTAATTACTTGGATACTCGAAATTAACCCTTTGCCTCCACTTGACACCGTCTGCAGTCTGATATCAAATTATAATCGATAGTGAATTGACCGTTGCTAAATGCCGCTAAGTCTAAGTGCATGATTTTCAATTCTGCGGTGAATAATAGAAGTTGCATCTACATTAATCATCATCAGAATGTAACTAATCACTGGTGGGCATAAAATTAGTTTCGCCGTGCCTCACTATAACAACAAATCCCAAGCAGTAAAGTCCCATGCAGGGTAGGTAGAGATCACCGAGTACCACATGACTCGGTACGTACACACCTCATTCCCTACTTTAACATTTATAACTCATTTCATGCGCGGTCACCGGAAACTCCGTGCGTAAACATAGCTCATTTCATCGCTCAACAGCATAGTAACCGGTAGATCTGCCCAAGAAAGGTAATTCGTTATACCAAACTGTGAACTTACACTGGTTCCCCACTTAGCATTCAAGTATTCAGATTTATGGCCGGTTACAAACGTGCTTTACCTAATTGCTACCCAACACAGGCATTTCAGTTATCGCTTTCTGTATCATAAAGAGGTTACAGGTGATAAATTGGTTCAACAGTACTTTTATATTGTCTAAGTTAATCCCCAGCTCCATGACACGAGATGCAGCATTTATATTGTATAGCATCTGTCACAGATCCTTTTGTCAGTATTACCACATTTTTAGCAACCGAAAATGTACGATGTATTCGTCTTTAACAATAGCAAACTATGTAATTTAAAATTAATTAAGTATATTTATACATATTAAAAGTGATTGCAAAAGTTGTTACACGTGTCTAAGTTATAGACAGACATTATGTATATATACATTTAGAGCGGTATTTAAAACTAAAGCATTACAATTAGGAATAATTTATACTTTTGAAATGGTACAAGTGCATAATACAAGTCAAATCACCGGAATATTAATTTGTTATGTCATAAATTGTTTTAAATATTTCAAAATACAAATAGAGAGAAATGTTTTTTTTTTAATTATGGTCTATACCTGTATAGATATATAACACCAGGACACGTCCACAATTGTCTATACTATAAAAGTTACATCAAAATCTATCCAATTGAAAGCCACATAACTGTAATATGCTTGTAATGCTGTTTTCTAGTTTTCTCTATGAGTTGTGGAGGTCTGACGGTAGTCGCTCCATGTAAAAATCTGTATCTTCGCCAAATCCTTAGGCTTTGGTGGCGGACTCCGCCAATCCTATCGAGAAAGGAAAATGGAATTACGCTAAGAAGAATAACTAAATTGGACCACGTTTTAACTATCGCACGTATTATCAACTTAAATTTTGAACCGAAAAGAAAAATTAAAATTACTCTGTGCCAATTGGTACATTTATATAATTACTACTCGTTTTTTAATATGTTACTCAAAGTGTCTTTTAATTAAAAAACATAAATAACCAAGACCAAGTTATGTTAATATATGAAAATTACTAGATACATCAAATCAGACTATAATAATGATATCTGATTTTCTATGATGATTTAAATAACATAATGTAAATAACTAATTGTTTTTAATCGATAATATATATACACACAGACTGATACGTTTCTTAGAATAGAAGTAGTTAGTTTCAATTTAATTGAATATGATATATGCTTCTGAACTAAGTAATTATATGAAGAAATAAATTATTATCATGAAATAAATAATGTATAAATATTATATTATAATGTATACATTGCCTTGGAAAAGGCTTATGCCAGAGTGGCGAGGGACGAACTTTGGACTACGCTCTCCATGTATGAGGTGGATAGTATTTTGACACGGGCACTCGAGTCCTTGTATAAGGATTTGAGTGCCTGTGTCAGAGTAAATGGGGTCTGTACAGACTGGTTCAGCATCGAATGTGGTTTTAGGCAGGGCTGTGTACTGTGTACCCTTGGCTTGACTTATTCATGGACAGTTGTTTGACAGACTTGAAAGAGTATGAGTATAAGCTCGCCTTGCTATCATTCAGGGTGTATTAACGCCAACATTGATGTACGGTTGTGAAACATGGGTATGGCAGAAGAAGCATGAAAGCAGGGTGAACGCCGTAGAAATGACAGCCCTGAGGAGTATGTGTGGAGTGAGAATGGTTGCTAGAATAAAAAAATAGCACGATTCGAGAATGTTGTGGAATGAAAGTTGATGTAGTGACAAAAATTAAAAAGGGTATGCTGAGATGGTTTGGTCATTTAGAATGAATGAATGACAAAAGAGTTACGGAAGAAGCGTATCAAGCAAGAGTGAATGGTGATGTAGGACCGCCCTAGACGCATACATATAGATCAAATTGGTGATGTGTTGAAAAAGGGCCAAATCAAAAGTACCCAAAACCGAAAAGCATGCATAAAGAGGTTGATGAGTGTGAAAGAAGCGAGAGCGGTATGTTTGGATCGGTGCACCTGGCGTTCTATAGTCTCTGCCTACCCCAATGGGAGATAGGCGTGATGATATGTATGAATGTATAAATAATGTTTGCAGAGAAGCAAAATATATAATAAAAACAAAATTAAGCAATCATCAAATAAAATTAAGGCTGTTTAGGATATTGTTAGTAAAGAAACAGGTAAATATAAGCCACGGAATAATGACATTGAGACAATTTTATCTTATAAAAACGTGCCATTCGCTCTATTTATAACATGGGCTCCAGAGAATCCCCCAGGGAACTGTTCAAAGAAATAAATACCATCACTGTTACTCCTCAATATATTTATGAAATTATAATGTGTGTCCGTAAAAATATAAAGTCGTTTTCAAACTTCAGCGAAAAACTTAGAAGTAGAAATAAGTTGTGTATACCGGTAGATCGGGTTGCTAGGACTGGTAGATCTTTTCTTGTAAATTGTTTTCGATTTTATAATGAGATGTCTGAAACAGTTCTGTCCTTTTCTGACAATGTATTCAAAAAACACATTTAAATATGTACTCTCTGTAAAATAATTTAAGAGCTTATTATAGAATATGACTGAAAATAATTCAGCACAGACATCCTGTCCTTAATAATCTTTAATTCTACAATTTCATACTCTACCAATATGCTAATGTGAATTTATCTAATTGGCAATTTTAAAAGAGACCTATATTGGCAAGTTTCTTTCGACATTTCTTCTTCGCCAATGGTCATTTCTGAATTGCTAGCAGGTTAAAAAAGAACTAAAGACTACAATCCAAAAATGTAAGACGTGTCTAAGTGCCCGCGAAGGCCTAGATAAAGAATTTTTATCTTATCTTTTTTATCTTTTATCTTAAAACAATTTATACTTTTTGGAGTGGGTAGTTGTACCAACCTACATAGAAAAACCATATCAAGATCTATCATTATGCTTATTTCTCGGTTTCTACGTTGCACATTGGCTATCTCAGGGAACCCTTATATGGGTTTAATTTTTTCATTTCGTTATAAGGGACAGAACCCAAATCTAGACAATGATTGTAATTCTTTCAACGGTATGAACTTAATAGAAACTAAGCGAGTACTGATTAAAATAAACAACTATAAACCTACATAATATATCTTCTACTCTTATACATCCATCTTAACATAGGAACTAATATCATTAGAATTCTCAAGAAAAATCGGGTACAAAACCTAATATGGCAGGTAGGAAAAGAAATTTAACTTCGAGAATTTTGATAGAATAAATATTGTCGGCCAAATTACACAGCGCTCTCTAGCCCCAAAGTAAGCGAAGCTTGTGTTATGGGTACTAGAGAACTGATATACATAGGTAAATACATTCTTTTTTTTAATATGTACCTACTTATTATACATAGAAAATACCCAGACCAAGACAAACAGACATGTACATACACACAAATGTTTGTCCTGTGTAGGAATCGAACCCACGAGCGTTAGTGCCAAAGTAGCGTAACAGCGCGTTTAACCACTGCGCCACCGAGCTCGTCAACATGATTAAAAACGTTCCTGGCGTACCAAAAACCCAATTAATAAAATGTATTTGTATGTATTTTCGTTGTCAATGATTTTAGCTAAATTAAATTAAAGCAAATTCAATTCAATTCATGATAAATGGTACCTAGCATTATTTTGTAAAATTCTAGAATGGGTTTCTGAAATTTTTGTTAACTTGTATATTACGGCGTACATTGATACTATTTTTAACTTACTCTATTTATAACATGGACTTTAAGGAATTATTCAAAGAACTGTTTAAAGAAATAAATATACTCCCTGTTACTTCTGCTAAGTTAACACTTTCTACTTTTATGACGTTTGAGAAATACTCAGTATATTTATGAAAATATGTAAAAGTTTTACGAACGGCCGTGCCAGCCCTCGCGACAATCGGTCGAGATCTGCTTGAGACTGCGTGTGATGGCCTGTAAACGTAACGTCATTTTTTACGTGCAATAAATGACGCTTTGTACTGAGGGGACCCTCTGTTCTGACGCCCGCAGCATTACGAACTTTGTGACGCAGTGTCAGTGAGATTAGTACAAAGTTAGTTTAAGCATTTTCAGTATGGGAAATTTTGATCATAGATGAAATTCGCTCTGGTCGACCTGACAGACCTGTCGATAAAGTCGATGCCATTTTTTAAAAGGGAGCATGATCGGTATATAATTACGACATAGCTGAAGAGCTAGGGGTTGACAAAATAGTTTTGATCTATTTGAAAAAGTCTGGATATACAAAAAAACTCGATATTTGGGTGTCACACGAATTCACTGAAAGAAATTCAATGAATTGCGTACTCATTTGCGGTACTCTATTGAAACGTAATGAAACCAAACTGCTTTTAAAAAAAATGATTAGATACAGTGATGAAAAGTGGATTACCTACGAAAAGAACGTGCGTAAAAGATCATGGTCAAAGGGCAGTCAAGCTACATATACGATAGCAAAACTCGGATTAACTTGCAATAAGGTGATGCTGTGTATATAGTAGGATTGGAACGGCATCATCGGTTTTTCATCATGATAACGCCAAACTGCACACATCTTTAGCCACTCACCAAATATTGAGAGAGCTTAGCTGGGAAGTGTTAATGAATCCATCATGTAGCCCTGACCTTGATTCCTTAGATTTTTCATTTAGTTCGGTGTCCTCATAATTCTTCTCTTCAGGAAGTGTTAGTAAATCTACTTATCGCAGTTCTTTGATCAGAAATCATAAAATTTCTACAGCAATGTGATTATGCCACTGTCCACAAAATGGCAACAAGTTAGCGAACAAGATGGCGCATATAGTAAATAAACTGAGCCAATATAAAAAAAAAAAAACTATGGAAAAAAATTTTTGATATCATATATGAAATACGAAATAACGATGTCCTCACCTAATATTAGATAATAGAATAATATATTAAATAATATAGTAAATTCGTTCTGAAAATCTTAGAAGCAGGAATATTCCGGTACATTGGCTGGCTATAACTGGGTCGGTCTTTTATTGTAATCTTTATATTATTTTTAGAACTTTTAAGGGGGAAAATCTTAAAGTCGCTATTTAAAAGAGATTTAATGTACGTATACGAGTACGTGTACGTGTGTATTTTGGTGTGTAATTGTCCTGCTACTTCTTAAAAATCAATGCCATCTTTACAAGCACATGGTGCACTTGGCAAACGAGGCTCTATCAACAAGGAGGTAAAGAGAGCGAGAAAGGAGAGAGCATAACAATATTTTAGTAAAAAGCCTGACTGGTGAACTAGCTCTCTCTTAAGTAACAGCTACTTGTAGATGTTGTATTTCTACCAGTCATTCACGAAGAGATGAGGGTATGGTAAAGGAGGCAGTAATGCGTGAATTACACTGCTCGTATTGCCAGTGTAACTTTTGGTATTCACTTCGCTTTGGGTGATTCGTAAGCTACGTAACCTGCTGGCGTAGTATAAGAAGTGAGGCTTCAGTGGGTATGTTTTGTTTTCTCTCTTAAGCTTCCCGATAAGGTATCGATAATAACCTGTGATACTTATGAGTGATATGTAATGTATTACCAGTGTTCATAACTACTTTACATTAGGTGGAACGTATGCTTGAACTTGCGCTTTATTATCTTTTTATATGTACTAGCGACGGAAAATTTAATAGTTTTATATTATAAATATTTACACCATGAAGAACCTATCACTGTGCAAACCTAAAATGGAGGTCTATGTTCAGCAGGTCTTTGAATGAAGTAATTTATTTTTACTCGGAAAACAAACAGTATCTTTTAAAACAAAATAGGCAATGAAATGCCACTACACATATTCCGTCTTACATAAAAAAAAAATATAATAATAATTTAATTATAATTAATTTAATAATAATTTAATTAATTAATTTGTGTTAAAAAGGTCAGTACAGTACATTGAAAATCACCGGTGTAAGCGCGTAGCAAAGATAGTCTTTTGGATCTTTTAGAATTTCATAAATATTTGGAGAGGAGCGAGAAAGAATTAACTTTGCATTTTGCAATGCTTGCTAGAAATGATATTTCTGATGTATCCAATGGAAGCGGGAGACTTTTGCGTCTTGAATATTAATTAATGGCTACTTTTCGTTTCATATTTGCTTGCCCATTACAAAATGACATATTATAAGTTATTAAATTGTTTAGTCTGCTATAATTTAGTTATAATCTTCTGATAGTATCACACCAATATCTTTAAAGAATATAAATACGAGTACAATAATAATATAATATGATATCTTTAAGTTTCATATATACATGTGGTACACCTGCGAATTAGCATATGAAATGATGGCAAAAGAGGGAGCAGTTATATGTTATGTATCTATAAGTAAGTATAAAACTCTTCAGGCAGGGTCGAACTTTCACATATCGCTTTTTTTAACAGTCAACTTTTTTTAGTTTCTGTATGTTTGTCCTTTGTACACGCATAACTTACTTAAAGACTAATTAGCTGCGGTTGCTATCATATTTTACGTGATAGCAGCTCACATCACGGTCACGATTGATGCTACGTTTTGCCCCAAAAATATGCAATTTTAAAACTTAAAAATATCACGCCGCTGCCGAAGCCGCTGTTTCAGTAACATTATTTTTAAAAACAGTATTTTCATATATAAATAATTTAAAATCCTTAAAGTGACTGCTGTTAAGTCATTACTTTATAAAAAAAAGTTTTCTAAACCATTTCACAACTGGCGGATGCACACGTAAGTCGGATAAAAATGTGAGGTGCATCCATAGTGGGAACATTATTTTTATATTGTATATCAAATCTAAAGCATTATTTAATTACAATATGAGAGAAAAAATGTCAGCAGATGTGTTTTCCATAATATTATACATATTATTAAATGCAAAAACCTACAACATATTTTTTTTTTTACAACATCGCGAGGCAAACAAGTATACGGCCGATCGAGATATGAAGTGCTACGACTCCTTAGGAGCTTATAGTAAACTCACAAACTCGGAGGAACACAGCAATCCTCCAGGGAAATTTCATTTAGTATTTTTATAAAATTATTTTATTTAGTAAAACGTTGAAAACTGTTACTATAAGCTATGGACGCTCGTAAGAGTTGCAAATGTGTATATTATAATAAATTCACGACTAGTAAAGGGAAATATAATTTATACAAGGACAGACACGGTACGGTACTGACGGACGGAAATCAGAGGCTACATTGTCACTGCAAAAAGTAGTATTATTGGGGAGACATAAATGTCCAAAGTAATGCATTTATTCTTGTACTACTACTAATATTTCAGTAATTTTTATTTTAGGAATGCATCAAGCTATCATATTTATTTATTTTGTATGCTAATGCAACGAGGATAGCCGCCAAGTACATAAAATAAACCGTAAAACGGCATATATCCTACTCACTTTATCTTCATTTATATAAATTGAACATTCGCTGAGCAAATTATATATTTATAAAATTATTACCATTTATGCACAAGCAACATTTTTAAGACACTCCATTTCAAACCTCGATCGGTAGTAAGCCGCTCTGAAAATATAATTGATATTATAAATTTGACTGTTTATTATATACCTTTGTCCAAATTTCTAAAATAAAAAGTATCCAATGCTGCCATTGGGTCCACAACGTAAAGACTTAACGGTACTATGTTCATTCATAATCATATATGAATATGCTCTTAATATAAAAAATGACAATAATAAAATTGTGGAACAAAAATTTTGTTGCAACCCTTAAAAATTCTAGGTCTGTGGCGTTCCTCTAGAATTTGATTATCGAAAATTAATTAATTATAATTATATTTTAAATTAATAATTGATATACATTTTACGATAAAATAGTAAAATAGGTATTATAGCCAGGTTGACAAGGCATTCCGAAAATGCCTCTTTGCAGTTATAATACAACGCTTTATATTAACTACTCTAAATCTAATTATTCATTAATTCTAAATACATAAATACAGGGGTCTTGGCCCCGACTACTACTTTGTTGTCTGTTCGGAGTAGAGACCCTTGGTTCGTGGGTTCCAGGCGCGCAGTCGCTTTTTCAAGAACTAGCGAGACGTCTGATCGACGTCACTGGCGCTCAAAGAGCTGGCACTCGAAGTTTTCTCGCTCAGCGCAAGTATTGCGATTCAGCGCGGAAATGCTGCCAGCATCGTTGGTACAATGCAGCGGGGGCCACACTTTTTAGATTTATTTTAGGTTATTATTTTAGATTCATTAAATTTTAGATGTAATTTAATTTTAGTTTTATTGTGTATTTATTTAATTTTAGTTAAGTAATTATCTGTTATTATTATTCTTTTTAAAAAAGCTTGAGTAAAGATGAATAAAGAAATTCATGAGACGGTTCTGAAATCGCAAGTTATAAAATATTTATGTAAAAATTTCATGTTCTTCCTATTGGCGTAGCGAATTCAATTCCCGCCTAAGTCTTCATAATTTCTGATAGTATTGGTCCAGTTTTTTCACGTGTATGTTAAGCACGTATTTAATAAATTTTGTTTATTATCCAGAAACTATATACATTATTGCTTAGTTCGAGCCTACATGGCGCTAGGTAATTTGTTTCTGAACATTATTTGTTACTTATCGATTATTTATTTGCATTACTACACAACACGTTTAAAGCAATGTTTAGTAGATTTGAAATCTGTGCATAGACGGCGATAAACATATAGATTACTAACAAAACCTACATTTATTAATATTATTAATTTACATTTGAAAAAATGATACATATTGCTAGTACTCATTTTGAGCACAGATTGTTTTTTTCAGTACTTTTCTAAATTCAGATAACTCGCTATTGTACTTTAGCACTGATAAGATTAATACTAAAATTGTATTAATTACACCAGGAATGTTTGGTTTTTTATAATCAATACACTCTAAATATTGCCATGTTACTACGAGTACATTAAATGCCAATAAAATAACTTAACGCAACTTCTATAATACTAAAATCAAAAGTAACAAATCATACAAAAATTGAAGAAATATAATTTTTGATAAGGATAAATGATATAAAAGACTTCCGATCCAGATTGCAGATCATTTATTAACACTTTGAATCACTCTGATCTGAGATTAGAAAATGTACTGGTTTCAGATGATTTTTTTTTCGCGGGATATAAACTTTTAGTATTATGTAATTACAACTTGCAATTGCAAGTTAAGCTACAATAATAATTGCTTATTTAATAAGATCAAACATAAAACACGTACATAACAAAAGTTTCTTGGTTGGTATTTAATTTTCACACTTATAAAGATATCTTTCACGTACCTGTTAGCGGCGGTTCTTAGAGTAACGTAACTTGCGCGTTCGTACCGCCTGCGGTGGCGTGCTTTCCAAGTCGCGGAGTATCGCGGACTAACGTCGACGTCGCGGCGCTGGGCGGGCGTGGCCGAGGCATGCCCCGCCCGCCCAGGTTTGCTGTAAAAACGTGAAAAATATAACTCTAATTATTTAATCTTGCGATTATCTACATACCTGTATTTGTTTAACTAAAGAAATATATAAAATGCGATTAAGAATTAGTATTGTACGATTTTTGTTCAAAAATTTATAAAATTGTTTAGGTAATTACTGTTATAAAAAATAAGTGATATCTAAGTAATGTTCCTTATAAAGTATAGTATTTACTTTACAATACCAAGAGGGTATTGTGAAGAAAATACGATACTTTCAAATAAATATTAACTGACAGAATTCATGGTATTGTATTACAGTATATATTAAATAAAGAATGTAAATTATGTTTTATTTCAAACATAACAGGTAACATTCTAATTTATTACAAAAATATTTATTACGTAACGGGATACTGGAGTTAAACTAAAAAAAGTCGCGAGATTGTGACAACAGGGCGGAGCAAATAGGCCACTCCCAGCGGATAACTCGAGAAAACACATTGATCCGTGGATTTGAATTTTTTGCTCGTTCATTTAATAGCTAAGCTATCAAAATGTGCTTAAGTTGTTACGTTGTTTAGCGGATCCAAATGGCACATAAAGGGCTTTGCTTTTGCTGTTTATTTGTTCGCTTTTTCACAAAACTTACAATACACATTTAATAATATTTACTCATTTCTGTATTTGGTCATATGTCAATAATAATTTTATTACACATAAAAATATAGATACAAAGTACAAACGAAGAAAATTCTTTAGAGGTATCTCATCCAGCCATCGTTAAAATAGACATAAATCACATTCGTTAATATCTATCAGTCTATAACCCTAGTACATTATTAAAAAATTAAATTAATACTATTTATTCGGACAACACAAATCCATTTTGGTTAGTGAACTCTTAAAACTCTTAAAAACTATTTTAGTAGCCTATTTCTAGAAGAGATAAAATAATACAAATAATTAATTAAAATAAATAAATAATTAAAAAAATATTATTGTAGATAAAGAAAATCGTGTGCCACGTTGTCCTTACACATCTCTCGCTTCTTTACTTTATGTACACCCGCTAGTTTTTAGGGTTCCTGAAATTTCTTTCTGATGAACACGACCTATATAATAGCTACCACCATCAGTGTTAGCCTTCATCAGTTCCTACACTCTTCCACTTTCTCGTTGTATAGGTATCTGTATATTTATTTTTTAAGAAAGACTGTTCACTTAAGTACCTGTTCAGGAAAAATCCAAGCATTATTATTTGGCAGTTGCATGTTTGAACGTTTTGCGCTCGTGATTGCTCATAACTGTTTGAATTTTGAGTTCAATGTTTTTTAAACATAAAGTCGTGTATTTAAAATATATCGGATGGAGCCAAGTCCAAACAAATTTACATGAACATTTAAAAAGTAGAAAACTCCGTTATTGTTCGACCATGTCGTTGGCTTCTTACCAAAATTTATGATCTTATATTAACAGGATGTATCCATAGGTTTAGATATCTAACTTATTGAAAAACAGACATATTTGAAAATAAACTGCTCAATAAAACCATTCTACATCCGAAATTTTACCAATGTAGGTTAATAGGAAATACCCTGTAGGCTTTAATTTGTGATTTCTTAACAAACAGTCTGATAATTAAATATAAGAAGTAAGTACCTAAGTAAGACATATGACATACACCTTATAAAGCAATCTACGTAAAAACATATTTAATTTCTTCAATGGGGGTAAAATCGGTTTGTTGATACAGTAATCTTTTAATTCTCATTTATATGAACCTTAATTCAGTGTATATATTACTTATCAATTTTTTTACACTACTTTAGGTGGCAACAAGTATACGGCTGTGAAGCGATTAATATCCTGGTAACTCATGATATCCAAGGACTACCGATCGCGAGTTGCCACTCGCGCTTCTAATAACTCTTTACTTTACCACCTTACTGGTTACCTACATAATCTATTACGCTACTACAACGCTACGGTGAAGTTAGTTTTTTAATCTATCTATCTATATATAATCTATATAACTTCACGCCAAATCCCTTGCGGGGTAGGCAAAGAAAACCGAGCGCCACGGGACTCGATCCTTACATACGTCACTCGCTTCGGGGTATAGGGCTTCAGGAGTAATCATGAAATAATTAGAATATTTTAATGTCAAATGGACTCTAATACGATTAAAATTACTAGTAATGAATGTGGATAAGTTTTTATGAATATATTATTTTCAGTCTTAATATTTAGTTAATATAGAAAAGAGATTCAAGGTATCCACTAAAATCCAATTATTGGTACATTCTAATCAAAAAATTGGATACTTATTAGCCAATAAATGTAAGGATGCCAATAATTGGGCATGCCAACTTTTGATAGGATTACGCTATTTGTCTATGGTCTTTTACAGTGTATTCCGGGATAAAGTGCAACCTGAAAGGGAGTGAAAATAGACCAAATAAATCGACAAAAAAAAATATTATTAATTAATATAATTTTCTATTTGTTTCCATGAATAAAGATTTTTATTTTTCACTATGGACTCTATGTATAGAAATATCAATTTCTTTCACAGTACATAGTCTGCGGATTTTGCTGAAATAAAAAAAATAATCGTGTCAGTTAGTGACCAGTGAGAATACAATATCAATTAGCTAGCAAAAAAGTGACTATCATAGCCTAGTTTTTATTTCACTGTATTTTTCAATTAAGTGAAATTTTCTCAAAATTATGTCCATATTACGTTATGACTTATAATAATTCCTCATCTTATTAGCTTTCAAACAAAAAAAAAACCTGTGTTCTAACTCAAAAAATGCACTAGACATGTCAGATTTTAATCAAACAAGTTTTTATTAATTTTACACAATCAAAATTATTTTCTTAATGGATTAAATGCTTGAAGTGGCAAACTCGTTGCTGGAAGAACATTGCCGAACGTAGACTAATTTGTTTGGTGGCTCTACGTGCCATTCCTGGGTCGTTTTTAATGTCATTGGCACATCAATGATCGATCTTGTAACTCTGCCTCGGTATTTACAACTCTTGTGTAAACTCTTTGTATGATGATGATGGAGGTATTCCCCCAGTTGTGTACCCCTTAATTATATACGTTTGTAGCCTACGTTCGTTCGCTAGGTCCTTCATGTGTGGTCTATTTGGTGCAGTGATGTTAATTTTGACTGTTTAGAAGATTGTTGCTCATAACCAAAACATGGCGATAAGTAAGCAGAAATTGTGAATGGAATGTGCTACGGCGTGGTCTACGAACTGCTACGAACTAGAATTCCCTGATCATTGTACAATAATTATGCCATCTTTAAAGAGAACTGAATGAAGGATTTTCTAATAATGTTATTACCTCTTCGCCTGTTTTAATCGATGTGATAAAAGAGGAAAGTATTCAATTGGATTAGTAAATTTATGTTTTTATGTGTTTTGTACTATGTGCGGTCATATTAGTCATGCATTTTTATACTGCTTGCTTTTCTACTTTATTATGTGTATCTATGAACCCTTGTAATACATAAAGTCTTACTCGCGCGATGCCACCTCCGCTGCTAATACAGCAACTCCGTAGGATTTTACTGGTAACCTCACTCACGTGTAGGAATACAATGACCAGCAGGGAGTTGTTATTTCGGTGTGGTTCTGTAAGGTGGACGTTCTTCACCAGACGGGCTGATATGATGCGCTCTACTTCTTTTAAAAACAGATATGTTTATGCACACAAACGTTTATCCTGTATGGAAAACGAACTACCGAGTTTTGGTGGCAAAGTACTAACTACTACACCATCGAGCTCGTCAAATTTTTAATTATATTCTGCAATTTAGTATCTGCATAAAAATATGAAAGATAAAACTTAAAAATGAACATTAAATTCATTAGCATAAGGAAGAGTTCTAATTCTATCTATCTATAACTTCACGCCAAATCCCTTACGGGGTAGGCAGAGAGAACCGAGCGCCACGCGACTCGATCCTTACATACCTCACTCGCTTCTTTAACATTCATTGCTCTTTTCATGCATGCTCGCTAAATAGTTCTAATTCTAATCTAGGAAAAAACAAACACAAATCAATATTGAATATCGACCATACCAAAAACTCTCTAATGTGTCCCACAATGAAGAGAAAAATACTAAAATCAAAGATACGTCGACATTGTTATATATCACCATAGATTTTATCGTATTGTTTTTAGACTTGTTGTGTATTACATTTGTTTGTGTGTGTTAATCAGTGATCGAATAAACGTTTTATCTATCTATCTATCTACTGTGGAGATCCGACGTATCTAAAGTAATGTTAACCGATGAACTTGCGTAGTGCGAATATTTTTTCCGTCTGTTTGTATGGAGATCAAGAACAAACAAATTAAAATAAATCTAGAATGTACGAGTACTTACAGTTGACCTAGTATCATAACAGTACGGTCCGTTAGTACATATCTAGGAAATATTAAACAATTCCCAATTTATAGCAGGATATTCTGAAGATTTTTTTATGAAATTACAAACCAGTGCGAACTTACAATTGATATCGGGTCATTATATTTGGCAAGAAGGATGATCTCATATAAAGAACAGAAAAATATCAATAATCGCCATTTTTTTCAGCCAGTTATGTCTCTCTGTCCGTCTGTGTGTACGGAAATCTGAAATCAAGACCTAATAGATACTAAGACCTACCTTTCTTCTCTCCTTAGCGTTATCCCGTTTCCTAGCCCATTTGGATTGGCGGAATCCGCAATCTAAGCCTAAGGATTCGGTGAAGACACTTTTACATGAAATGTCTGCTGTCAGACCTCCACAATCCAGATCATTCTTTGGTAAGATAAAACATTCGAACACACATCATTCGAAATATATTTTTTTAGACGTACGGGTTTCCTCACGATGTTTTCCTTCATCGCCGAGCAAGTGATAAGTACCAGTTGATAATATATCATAAAATCCAAAAATCTGCATTTTGTAATTATGTCACTAAAAATATTTACAATCATAATTGGCACGGAACGCTCGGAATCTGACTTGCACATGTCGTGCAAACGCAACAAACGATATTTGACTTTTATCTTACGTTTTCTGTTGGATTTAAACCATTTATATTCAACAGAGGGCGGCTTTGTACAAAAGTCGCCTGCGTGGATGCTTCTGTCTCACCTATTTCTACCGCCAAGCAGCTATATTCATATAGCTGTGTTCCGGTTTGAAGGGTGTGATATGGCAGGGTATTGTGACGAAACAGCCTTAGGTCACAAGATTGGCAGCACGTGGGTAACATCTGTGTGGTGCTGTGAGCGTCAATAGATTGCGGTGACCGACAACCATCCGATGCGGCCGCATGCTTAAATATATAACTTTTTGGTTTATAACGCTCTCAACACAGGACGTATCATTCGTGTGATGTCACACTGCTGCTATCTCAGCATCTTCTTAGGAGTTTACTGGTCACCTCACTCACTCACAGAAATAAAACAACCTTGGGTATTGTTATTTCGATGGGGTTTTTTGTGCGGTAGAGATATGCCAACTATTACATTATACGTACACAATTTTAAAGGTTATATGTAATGGAATCGGCGTTGTTGACAGGCTAACAGACTTCAAACAGATTGCTTACGAGGCTTGGACTACGTACATGCTAATGGGGATTCCAATGTGTCTGATTCGAAATGCGGATCGCTTCGTGAAGCGAATCTAGGAACCATATTTTTTGGTCGCTCACTAAATCTAACTTAGTACACATTTATCGGTCGTTCATGTCACCACTGCGAAATGTAGGCAGCTGTAGTATGGCCTATAGAGCCAAAGAGAAGGCTAAAATTGACCTTAAAACCATATAATTTAAATAAATATCACAAGAACTAAAGTACATATAACTAAATAACGTATTACGATGACAATGGTGCGGCAGTGGAAGTTCTGCCTCTCCTGATTCTCGCTCTGATTGGTAGTTACGGAGGTCAGCGTCTTCATAAACATAACTTCAAATCAACACCATTACATAAGTGTGCTCTAAAACTAAATAATAAAAGGTCGGGTTTCTACCATGACCATCCATCGACCAAAAGTAGACCAATTATTTAGCTATAGTTAGATGACTTATGCTCTACGTGCGTAGGCGAGAAGGGTCGCTAGTCAAGTACTAAATCAGACGGACGAATTCGCAAATCAAAAACCAAACCCAATAAAGTGCATGCTATTATGTTCAAGTCACTTATTACGACAGCCACTACACCTACGACAATAAAAATGAGAAATTATTTTTAATATCACTCGGTAGCATAACAGGGGTTCCATGACAACAATATTTTAGCGAGCCTAATACCGAACCCTTATTACTGACATTCTTTACCGGATAATGACAAGTTACAGACTTACTTTATGACCGCCACGAGTTTTATGTGAGTATAAACTGTTGACCCCAGTGTTGTACCTACATGCAAGCAACTTATGACCATGTCAAGGTACAGTAATTATATATATGGTACTATATTACTATTGTATTATACTGAATGAAATTATTTATAATAGGAGGCCTTAATTTTACCACAGTATGTTAATGTTAGTAGGATAACTTCAAGGGAAAACGTTCGAAAATATTGGGATTCACAGATATGCTCAATTTTCTAGTAATTTCGCAGTAAATTCAGTTGCAGCTGATTTTTGGCAGCGACTGGCCAGATTACTTTTTAAAGTGTAGCGCGTTAGTCACCGTTTGTGATCTTGTGATGTGAAAAGTGATGATGCTTTAACGTAAGTATAAGTAATCAGAAAGGATTAAGTGCATTAGCTACCCTACTGCTTATATAAAACTCTCTGCTATAATTTTACTTTTATAAAATTGCAGTGAATACTAGTGGAGAATAGCAAGTTTAACTACGGAACTTTTTATAAATTTCAGGTTCAGGTTATAAAATAAAATACTTTCTCTTATGCATTTTTCATTTCTCGAAACTTTAATTCTAATTTTAATAAAATAATCAGCCAAGTGCAAGTCGAACTCGCACAAGAAATGGTTCCATAGTATAAAGGTACATAGGCCAATAATATTAACATAATAAATGATCCATCAAAATCGAGCCGCTTAGATATTAATGGTGGGGAGGGAATGGGGAACGGGGGAGGGGAGGCTTGTTAGATTGTTAGATTATGTCCCCACATAATCTAACAACAAGTGCACTTTGAACGTTAATACTTAGAAAATGCTTCCATATATTAAAAATAATATAAGAGAACCATCAAAATCGTATATCTTCATAGAATTCCCCATCAAGCATTTGTCACCCTGTGTGTAGCTTTGGCAACAAGAGGTAACGTTAGCAAATTATCGTTAACGTTACCTCTTGTTTTGCAAGCGTCCACATGCTATGATAACAGCTACACATAAGGCGATATACATTGTTTGCCATCCGACGTCGTACAAAATAAAATAAAATTATGGCAGCGTGTATTATGTCTGCCTACAACCACATATCACTGCAAAACGACATGGCAGTGTAATGTCACGACATGGGACAATTTCAGGACAACAGACACATTTTTCAAGGGGGAGTAGGATCCGGGATCGCGGTGACGAGGCGAGGAATGCAGCGATTATGAAACGCCATTTGTCAAGTTTTTATTGGGCTCCCTAAAGCAGCAGCTATTGTTGTACTCCCCTCGCGCGCCCCGCGCCCCGTCTGACCCTCTCTAATGTTAATTCATAATTTTTATAACTTGTTAAAATCTTGGGGATTATTTGCGGCGGCGATGTGGCAGCAATTCAGACTGTTTAATTAAATTTTAACCTTGCCTCTTCTGCTTTTATTACTTTTTAGGGCGATGAGATGGCGACGTTTCGCTTTCTTCATAACTACAATTAGACGAGAAAGGTCATTTTTAGACAGTCAGATTGAAGTCTTTGCAGGATTCGATCATTTTTAACACGCTTTTTTATATCTAAGTATATTTATGCGTGAACAATGCATCGGTATTGTCTGTAAAGAATAAGATCTACAAAGAAAGGATTCCGCATGGGTTTGAATTGTGAATTGTCTACTAAAGCATACAGTTCGCCATTAGGTAATCCATTTTATTAGCATAGAAATTCATCCATGCAAATACTAGTCACAATGATGGAAGTTGATTATATGGAGAAAAGTTTAGAACTGAATGTAAAGCAATGATGATACGAATATTTGAAAGAGTGGAAATTATAACAAATGTAAAGATTACGCTTGATGATGAAGTATTGTAATAAGATTACACACCTTGAATGCGGTTTCAGCAGAGATGAAAAGTACATCGTTAATGTGGAAAAACGAGTGTGTAGAGAATGGAGCTATGGGAATGACAATGAGCAGATGACATTTTAACCTCTTAAAGCCTTTTACAAAACAGTTAATTGTTGTTTATCATTTATGTGTACTCTGTAGACGCTGTGTGAAAGTTAGGACCCCATGAATATTTTTAAATACACCAAGATTATTTAATATTTCTACAATAACTAAAAAATGTATTATTGCCATAACTAACACAAAGGCAAATTTCATATGTAATATGAATATTTTTCAGTTATTTTAGAGGACAATGTATAAATCCCTGAATAATATTGTCATTAAATATAATTTTATTACCCTTTATACATCATCATACACTTTACAATCTACGACATAAAATATCATAGAAAGAAAACTAGGAACTCTAAATTAAAAGTTATGTTATGACCAATTAGTAAATATTTCTTTAAACACTAGTTTTGTTTTAAAATACCAAACCAACAATGAAAGTCAACCTTATTACTTACCATATGGTAACCAGCGGGGTACCACGGGTCAAATCATTTACCCATGGTATCCTTCACCTCCTTGGAATACCATAGCACCCGCAATGGACCTATACTGGGAGACCCCGAGCTTAGAACGCGGTTAAGCCCAGTCTTACATGGAATACTGTTCACATCTTAGGGCGACACGACGTAGCGTAGTTCCATTCGTCGTCGATCGATTTGCTGGACTCGTAGTCCACACAAATAATCTGCCTATGCGTGTGTGATTAACAAACTTTATTGCAGAGCGAGTTCAGAAGAGCTATTCGATTAGCCGCCAAGTTTCACTATCGTACTGTTTGCAGTAAATTAATATTCCATATCTGGATGATTGGCGTTCTACCACAGTACGCTTTTGAAGTCAGTTTCTTTCATCTATCTATCTATAACTTCACGCCAAATCCCTTGCGGGGTAGGCAGAGAGAACCGAGCCCCAAGTGACTCGATCCTTACATATTTCACTAGCTTCTTGAACTTTCATTGCTCTTCTCATGCACGCTCGCCGGTTTCTAGGGCTCCTGATATCACCTTCTAATAGAACATGACCAATTTAGTCATGGTAGGTAAGTCTTGGCCTTCCTCGGCTCCTACATCCTTCTACTTTTGCATTTTATCTGCTTCGTCATTCTTTTTAAGGGGTTTAAGGGGTTATGTGCCAGAAGCGTGCTCGTTCGCGACCCCTGCCAATCAATCGATTGCAATTCTGGATCAATAGCACACCAACGCGCACCGATCCGCCCCCGTCGGTGTGAATATAGCTGCATGCGGCGGTGGGGGCCGGCACCCACCACGGAGCGCCAATTCAGGCGGGACGAGAGGAGCCGCTAGCCATATAGGCACGTGGAATGTGAGAGGTGGATTGAATGATAAGATAGACCGAACTGATAGACGTAATGAATGACAGACGTTTGGATGCTTTATGTGGGACAGAGACTAAGCGCAAGGGGAGCGACACCGATGATCTGCCCGGTGGGATGATGGCCCTATGGTCTGGGGTAGACCGGGACAATCATGCCACTGCTGGTGTAGGTGTCGTACTCTCCTCTCGCTTAGCCACTGGTATAAGAGATTACTGTTTGATAGGGCCTAGACTTCTCTGAGTTCGTATTAAACTGGGCATCACGCGAGTATTTCTGGTTGCAGCATAACTAGAGAAGTTTTGGGAGTCTGTGAGGGATGTTCTGGACTTAGCTGAAGGGAATGAAAGAGTGATTATGTGTGGAAATTTGAATGGATGGGTTGGGGCCAAGCCATACAGCTATGAAGCTGTTCTTGGTCCGTATGGAGATAAGAGAGTGAACGAAGCAGGTAAGTCAATACTAGATTTATGTATGGAACGAAACCTCCTCGTGTCGAATACTCTATTTCATCATAAGGATATTCACACATATACTCGTACATGGAGAAGGAATGACCAAAAAAGTGTGATTGATTTGATTTTAATAGATAGACGTCTCCGAAATGTTATAATGGATACAAGAGCCTTTAGAGGACCACTCTTGAGACGGATCACTACCTGGTGGTAAGCCGGTGGGCCTTTTTAGGAAGTGGAGGCAGTGGCGGGTGCGTATCTCTTTCTGAGATCATGAAAGATAAGGAGCGAAATTGCAAGATGAAAGAAAATATGCTGGTAAGTGAAAGACTTGCAAATGCCTCTCCGACTCAGCTGTGGATGATTGTTGGAAAGTTTTGAAAGAAAGTATGGTGGATAGTGCCAAAGAAGCATGTGGATGCACAAAGAGACGTAAAACAGCGAAAGGAGATGCCTGGTTGGATGCGGAGGTTGAATCCTCCGTTAATAAAGAGGAAAGCGTGGCTGAATTACGTATCATCTTTGCCCTTATACACTTTACATTACTCCGCTATATTGTAGGTGGAGATTGGAATGCCAAACATGCTTCCTAGGGTTCTAGATTAACGAATAACAGAGGCAAACAGCTGAAATTGAGTGTAAGTAAAAATAAACTAAGCACCATATCCACAGGAGAACTTACTCATTGGCCAACTGATACCAAGAAGGTGCAAGATCTAATAGACTTCTTCAACGCCAAAGGTCTTACGAAGTTGTATATGAAACCTGAGTCCTGTTATGGCAGCTCCCCAGACCATACTCCTGTGCTCTTGACAGTTAGTACCAATCTTATAGAGGTGTCAAGATCAATATGGCTATGTAATAAACTCACAGACTGGAACACATTTCGAGAGCACATTGAGGAATCAATAAACATGAAAATGGCCCTCAAGACACCAGAGGATATAGATGAAGCAGCTAAATATATAACGACACTCATACAGGAATCATGCTGGATAAGTACTCGTGAAATCCAGACCCGAAACAGTAGTGAAGTAAACAACTATCCTTTAGAAATAAAAAACGCTGTTCTAGAAAAGAGAAGACTTCGAAGAGTTTGGCATCAAAGTAGGAATACTGAAGATAAAATTAATTTTAACAGAGCTGTAGAAGGTCTTGAGTCACAATTGCAAAACTGGCATAATAACTCATTACAAGAAAAGCTAGAAAACGTTACTGCTACAGAGGCTACAAACTATTCGCTCTGGAAAATAACCAAGGGTCTTGACAGACCGCAAGCTGCTAAACCACCCTTGAAGTGCGCTGAAGGATGGGTGAGAAACCCACAGAAAAAAGCAGACCTATTTGCTGAATATCTAGCAAACGTGTTCCGCACAAATGATTCTGTGGATGAAGAGTTTGATGACCAAGTGGATACAACGCTAAACCAAGACTTCCAAATGGACCTACCGCCAAAATCTGTGTCAGTACGGGAAGTGTGGAGAGTAATAAATGAGGTAAAGAATAAAAAAGCGCCGGGCTTTGACCTAATAACGAAAGAAGTTAGATAGATAGATAAGCCATTTATTTGTATCTCCATGACACACAACAGTATATATTAGCAGGCAAACAATGAGTAAGCACTAAATATAATAGTAAGTTATTAGGCAACTGCCCCGAAAAGCTATAACTTACATCACTACATTATGTAATGGGATATTAAGAGTCCAACATTTTCCTGCAATATGGAAAGTATCAAGCAAATTACTATGATTTATAAAGAAGGAAAACCACCAAGTGACGTTACATCCTACAGATCTATAAGTTTGCTCCCGCTATTATCCAAAATATTCGAAAAACTCCTTCTCCGGCGTGTTCTTCCTATTCTAAAAGAAAATGGCATCATACCCAGCCATCAATTTGGCTTTAGACAGCAACACTCCACTGTGGAACAGGTTCATAGAGTCTGTGACAAGATAAGAAAGACACTGCTCTGCAGTCTTCTTAGATATACAACAGGCTTTCGATAGAGTTTGGCACAAGGGCCTACTATGTAAAATTAAAAGTTGCCTTCAGCACAGCTATTTCTTAATATTCAATTCTTACCTCTCAAGAAGACTATTCCAGGTCAAAGAAGGTGAAAACACCTCTAAATTTTATGAAATACAAGCTGGTGTTTCTCAGGGGTCAGTTTCAGGTCCTGTACTCTACACTATCTTCACGACTGACCACCCTTGCTCAAATACCACAACTACAGCTACATTCGCCGATGATACCGCAAACCTGGCGAGTCACAAGGATCCAGTAAAAGCCTCAAAAATCCTACAGGAAGGCCTAAACGAGACAACTAAATGGCTTCGAAATTGGAGGATTAAAGCTAGTACCTCAAAATCAGTGCAGGTTAGTTATACGCAATGCAATTTCCCCTCGGTGAAACTAGAAAATGCCACCCTTTCGCACCAAAACTCTGTCAGATATCTTGGTCTTCATCTTTATAGGCGTATGACATGGGATGAGCATATGAAGAAGAAACGAGACGAACTGAACATTAAATACAAAAGCTTCCTGTGGTTGCTAGGCCGAAACAACAAATTGTCAATAGGCAACAAATTGCTGGTGTACAAGTCGATCCTGAAACTTGTATGGATGTACGACCTTCAGCTGTGGGGTAGTACTAGTAACTCCTCCATCATACGAATACAAAGAATGCAGAACGTAATTCTTCGAACAATCAGTAACGTCCCTTGGTATGTGACTAATGCGGAGATCCAGGAACACCTGGAAATGCCCCCAGTGAGAGAAGAAATTACTAATATCAAAACAACATACAGGAAACGGCTAGAAGCCCACCCCAATACCCCTGCACGACAGCTCACAATATTCAGCTATGTTAAACGCCTTAAAAGAAAAGATATCCTATAGAGTGGAGAATTGAATATGAGTAGATGTTCTCGCTGGAGAACACACTCTGAATGTGAGAAGCATGCAACACATCTGCTAAAAGTGAAGGCACTGATTGCAGATTTAATAAAAAACAAAACAAAATCTTTGCCCTCAAATGGAAATATGAGAGAAAAGAAGAAAGAAATGTACCGTCTATGCAATAATGTAACCAAGGCTTTAGTGAATGAGAAGCGAAGACAAATTATGAATGAGGAAGAGACACTGACGAAAAACTTCGAGGCAAATACCAAACTCTTTTGGAGAGAGGTAAAGAAGGAAGAAGAAGTGGTTCGTCGGCATCCAGAATGGACAAGATAAAGTCTAAAGCTGGTGTCATTCTTGCGAACATTCAGGAAGTGTTAGAACGGCGGAGTGAATATTTTGAGGAAATGTATGAGTATGCCTCGGACGCTGACAATGAGAGTGAGTCGGATGCTTACTCCACGTTGACGGCGTCTGACGAAAGCATAACTATGGATGAGGTCGAATGGTCGATACGAAGCTTGAAAAATGGAAAATCAGCGGGAATTGATCTGATCACAGCTGAGATGATCAAACTAGGTGGCACTTACGTCCAAGACGCCTTTTGGTACTTAAGCAATGTGTGTTGGAGAACTGGAAAGGTCCCAATGGACTGGAGAAGCGCAGTCATCGTGACCTTGTGTATAGGCAAGGGGTCACGCATGGACTTTTTTTTTGTGACGCTGGGAAAAATGTGTTACGCACACCACCGGTGCCTGGGTGGCCACCGGTGATAGTGTGGGACGCCCCGTTGGCTGCCCAATGGTATACCCACTAAACGACCCCGCGAATTGCCATCGGCATTTGGTGTGGTGCCCTGGATCTGTCAGTGACAGGGCACGGGTCACGCATGGACTGCGCTAACTATAGGGCCATCAATTTGATCAGCTTAGCAGCAAAAGTATATGGAAAGGTGATTGAAAGGAGAATGAGAGTAAAATGCTGTGAAAGGCTGTGGGACGCACAAGGAGGATTCCGAAATGGAAGGGGATGTACGGATCAAGTTTTCTCGCTCTGCAATATTGTGGAGAAGCATCTGGCCATAGACCAGAACGTTTTCTGCGGTTTTTTGGTTGAGCTTTCTCTTCTTCTTTTTTCTTCTATTGATAGGGTTGTGTGAAAGGAACTGTGGGACATATATGGATTGACGGTACACGGCTCCGTGCTGTGCAGTCCACTTACAAGGATTGTTCAGCATGTGTGCGGATAGATGGTGTCACCCTGGTTTGATGTCAAAATTAGTGTCAAATAAGGTTGCATGCTATCTGCTAGGCTGTTTATCCTGTATCTCGATAGTTGTCTGCAGAGAATAAGGTCAACGAATGTGGGATTGCGCATGAGTGACCTAGTGGTGAACTGTCTGCTGTATGCATACGATGCCGTGCTATTTGCAGATACACCATCTGAACTGCAAACACTGGTCACAACAATGAAAAACGAATGTACGGAGAAAGGCTTAATAGTGAATGCGAAAAAAACAAAGATAATGGTATTTGAAAGAGAAGAATCCAGAACTTATGTAAGGATTACGGTTGATGATGAAGTGTTGGAACAAGTGGATGAGATTGTATATCTTGGATGCGCTTTCAGCAGGGATGGAAGGTACACCGCAGATGTGGAAAGACGAGTAAGTGCTGGGAATAGTATGAATGGAGCATTGGGAAAACTTCTTAGCAGTAAAACCCTGAGCCAGAAGGCACAACTCGCTATACACAATGCAGTGCTGGTCGCAATGCTAACTTATGGAAGCGAGAGCTGGATATGACAGAAAGAGCATGAAAGTAGAATAAACGCGATCGAAATGAGGATCGAGTCACGTGGCGCTCGGTTCTCTCTGCCTACACCGCAAGGGATTTGGCCTGAAGTTATAGATAGATAGTCATTCTTTCATCCTGCATTCCTTCTACATGCTCGGACCAACGGAGCATGCCTCTTCTTATTTTAACACAGTTTTTATCATGTGCGGCGAAATTGTGGAATTAACGTTTTTCTACGGCGATATTAAACAATCATGATAAGAAAGCCTTCGTGCAGATAGTCTGTATCATCTTAATTAGTTTGCTCTGTCTCCTATTGTTTAAATTTTCAAAAGAAAAATATTAAAAAAAATATGAAACGTAAAAATAGGGGCCTCAACCGGAGACCTAAGCTACAGTTGATCAGAGCTTCAAAGTAAGGGAGATGCTCACAATGTGGGTCTTGTCCAGTAAAACGGCTTACTGTATTTTTAATTTTTTTTACTACGTTCGGGAGGCATGCAAGTATATGGCCTACTGATGGAAAGCGGTTACCATAGCCAATGAACACTAACAATACATTATCACTCGCGCGATGCACAGTAACTCCTGTCAGGAGCTTACTGGTGATCTCTTTCACAAGCAGTAACACAACACCCCTCTAGGGATTTGTTATTTGCCTGCGGTTTTCTGTGCGGTGGAGGTACTTCACCAGACGGGCTGCTTTAATGCGCCCTACCTCTCTTAAAACATTCAGACCAAGACAAATAGACATGTTCATGCACACAAATGTTTGCCCTGTGTGGGAATCGAACCCACGAGCGTTGGTGTCAAAGTAACGTAACAGCACGTTTCGCCACTGCACAACCGAGCTCGTCAAAATTGTATATGTTGCTAGCGCCATGGAAGTATGTTATTTTGGTTAATATTATGATATATGTATATTTACTGAAATATCTGGAGTAGTACTGATAAGATTGGCTCCCAAAGAGTGTGACAAATGTTTGACATCAGGAGCTAGTACAGGCTCCTACTTACAACACGGTATCTCAGAGCTCATAATGCTATATTCAGTGCATGCTACTTGATTGTACGTGTTCATGTACTCGCCGTTAGCAAAATGAGAACAACCAGAAACTATATTACTCGTATTTATATTTACTATTTATACTCGCAGAGGTATCGAGCGATTCGAGTTCCAAGTGTGCAGTCATATTACGCGCTTGGCCAGTCAAAGCCCGCGGGGATCCGCCACAATTTAATATCCAAGGTAATAAATGCAGCTCACTATGAAATTACGCTATAGAAGTTCCTATATCAATCATGTGTTTTACTTCCATCGTCAGGGATATCTCATCTACGCGTGGTTTTTTTTTATCACTAAGGTGACAAACAAGCATACGCCCTGTCTGATGGTAAACAGTCGCCGTAGCCTACAAACATTTGCAACACCAGGAGTGTCACACAAGCGTTGTCGACCCTAAATGGTAGGTACCCATGCATCTCAATGATAAAGAATCCCTAATTGCCCGTAGTCTAACTTAGACTGTAGAAATGTGATTTTCCATTGTCCTACATTTTTTTTAATACAGACACCTTAAATATTTTGTTGAGTATTGGCGTAATTGATAATTAATATATTATGCATGTATGTATGTGAGGTTTGCAGATTTTACGTGAGTTTGGTTGGCGAATAACCTCCACTTGTCGAGACGATAACGCAGGGGGCATTATCGTCTCTCCCTTACAAATAAGCCATTCCTTATGACTTGTTTTAACGCCCGGGTTAATCACAACTTAATTTTGTATTATCATGTACTGTATTCTAATTTGAAAATCTGATAATTAGTATAAATAATCTTTCTTGTCAATATTTTTATTGCCGAACTTACGATGTCATCAGTTTTACGCATTCGGGAACGAAGTTCTGAAATAAAAGAATAAGATTTTTAAAGTATGAGAGTGTGAAAAAATTATGGCCGTCCCCCGTTTCCTTTTTCATAACCTTTTATCAACATAAAAGGTTTCATGTATAGGTATTGAGATGTCTAGTTTTATTACAATGTCATCAATTTTATTCTTTCGGGAACGAAGATTTTGAAATAAAAGACTCTAATTTTAAAGTATAAGAATGTGACAATAAAATCGCCCTAGTTCTCTTTATGAGTAGGAAACAAGGAAGGCAGCTTCTTTTTCACATCACTATATGATAATAAACAAGCATACAGTTCGCCTGATATGAAATGGTACTGTAAGCTGTATACGCCTGCAACAAAGAAGTAAAAAATAACACACATACTTTTTTGGAGATGAATTTCAAGAGTTGTTCTCTCCATTTGTTTAAATAAAGAATACGGAATGCACTGTTATGACAGTAAAACCTCTTATTCAAAGTATGTACCGTAAAATCTGTAAGGCCTATTTCATTTTATAATAAAATCACAGATATTTTAAAAGGTCAGGTAAGGGTTTGTTACCGTATACATGTTCTATCACAACATAGTTTTTTCCACAACAAATTGTGTTATACTATAATTATAAGTAAAAATGCTAAATTAACATCTAAAAAAATCTATTGGAAAGCAGATTCGTAGTGAATTGTGATAGTTATAGGATAAATATACTTATTAATAGTATCTAACTAATAATTTATTTAGGTGAAAAGAGGTGATATTTTCTGCTCTTTTACGTTGGCGTTTGTTCAGCCAGTTCATCATTTTATAATATTTTATAGACATAGGAAATTTATAAATAAAGGTCTGCTTTTCTCTTTGGGTATTGGCAGATGGCAGTCGATCTATGTAATAATCGGTGTCATCGCCAAATCCTTGGGCTTAGGTAGCTGACCCCGCCAATTGTAATCGAGATAACGTTAGAGAAAAGGAGGAAATTGATAAATAGAATCTACGTTCAATTTTACTTACAAAAATCACGCTTCTTGGTGAAATTTTACTTATCATCATTTCCGCCGAAAAACGTTCACTGCTGAACATAGGCCTCTCCCTTAGACTTCCACAGTCATCGGTCCTGTGCTGCTTGCGTCCATCGGCTCCCTGCGATCTTCACGAGATCGGCGGTCCATCGTGTGGGATGAGGGGCATCGTCCACGCTGTGTATTTTTAATGTATAATAAAAATATTAAATTACCAAAACATAGTAATTAAGCGAGAATTGACTGGTGTAAATATGTATACCTACATAAACCATAAATATTGACAAATAAAATAAGACATAAACAGGAAACGACACACAGACAATAAACTTTGTTTTTAATATATGTACATATATATTTATTATATCTGGATAACTTACATAACGTAATCTAGTCCCAAATTAATCGTAGCTTCTTGTACTATGGGTTAAAGATTCTGATTAACATAACATAAATTACTATTTTTGTAAATATATACATAAAATATACAGAAAACACCAAAGACAAACACAAATGTTTGTCTAGTGCGGGTATCGGAATCACCACCATGAAGCTTGTCATTTCAAACACTAACCTATGTAAGTTGTATTTAGTGGATAGAATGGTCAACGCTTTGAAGTACGAGTGTTTTTTTTATACTACGTCGGGAGGCATACAAGCATACGGCCCACCTGATGTAAAGCGGGTACCGTAGCCTATTAACGCTTACGATATATTAATTATCACTCGCGTGATGCCTCCTCTACTGCTTACACAGCAACAGCTTAGGAGCTTACTGGTGACCTCACTCACACGCAGGAACACAACAACCCACTAGGGAGTGTTTCATCGCTGCGATTTTGTGAGGTGGAGGTACTTCCTCAGACGGGCTGCTTGGATGCGCCCTACCTCTCTTAAAATATCCAGACCAAAATAAATAGCCATGTTCATGCACACAAATGTTTGCCTTGTATGAGAATCGAACCCACAAGCGTTGGTGTCAAAGTCGCGTCATTCACGACTGAGCCACCGAAATCGTCCGAGTGTGATTCGTACTTATAAATTTAAGAGAATTTAAATATTTTTAAAGCCTTTTCTTAAGCGATACAGATACTATACTGGTTAAAATTTTTATCACACCTAGCCTAATTAACGATATAATGAGGTCGATACTCATAAAGTTTCTACGTTACTCTATATATTTATGGGAAAAATAAAAATCCAAAACCTTAAAAAAAATATTTACTTATGGTAACTAGAAAATGTATACAAAAATAGTTGGTGAAATCGATAGCACTATACCATACACAATATGTATGTTGTAAGTATGATGCACGAATGTAGGTAGATAATATAAATTCACTCATGTATTTCGTATCGTATCGCGTATAAAAAATCTATTTGGGTAAAAAAAACTACATTACTAATTGGTTTTACCTATTATATAATGTAAATATAATTATCGCTAAAGTCGAAAACTGCCGGTTTATGCTACAATAGATACACAATATAATAAAAAAATGCCCTTTGTTTATTATATTTTTATAGTTTGTGCCCGACACCATACATGGAATATGTACACCGTACAGGGAATGTACGGTGTACATATTCCATGTATGGTGTCGGTATTTACGATAAATTATAACCATTTGTTTTCATTGTTATTATTACTATTCAGTAATATGAATATTGTTTTATATTTTTCTGCAGATAATACTAGTGCACGCTTCGCGATATACAGACGTATACATTGGGTGAGTGTAGACAAAAAACTTATTAAAATCACGAGTTTAAAAATTAAAACAAATAAAAAAAATATTTTCAAGAAAGTACTAATCCATTCACGACATTTAATAACTTTTAGGGATCTGTCTGACAGTAGGGTTGAGGCCGCTTTAAGCCTGTGGTGCATATATAAGCGTATGCTTGTTCTTCGCGATCAAAAGTTTTCACCTGCGCGCTAAATTGTCTACCGAATACAGAATAGGTACCCCTTCAATGTTTTACAGTTCTCTTATAATCACTGGTTTTTTGTTCATAAACAATTATATTATGTCATTTAAGGCGAGACGACAACAACACGAGTTAACAATTTTGTATGCTTTAAGCCAAGAAATAAGTGTTTATTTATATAGAATTAACATATAATTTTTAACTCAACACTAATGGTACAGTGTAGAAAATATGAAAATATTATCTATGAATCCTCAACTATTATCTTTTAGCTTAGTATAAAAATGCTTACAAGTACTAACTTATTTTAGCAATATGTCTATCACAAACAATGTTCTACATACCTTCAGTTCGTAAATTCACAATAGAACTAGTCTACCCCAAAATAATATACGTAATATTCGCCTGCTATAATGACATTACGGAGATAGATCTCAATAAGTATATGACTCTATTGATTTATAAACTATGACTGTGAAATAGTTGTACATGCTATGACTGTGAATTATTAGTACTTGTACAAAATTTAAGACGCGATGCTTTCGAATTTGCTCTGTTAGCAAAATACAACTGGTACGTATCGTTTAAAAAACGTACGTAGTGGTGGTAAAAAAATCCTAAATCTTCCAAATCTAAGTTGTTAATAATTGTTCATAGTTTAAAATTTAAACAGTATCTTATAGTATATCCCTTATAACATAGTGGTATGACAAAAAGTCGAAAATTACAACCCTTTTTAATTTATGCCCTTTAAAAATGAAGTCTTTAGTATAAAAATGTCTTGTAAAATAATTTGTCGGCAGTTTAAACTCTTAAAAATAGTAATAATAGTACTACTACTAGATTATGCACATAATAATCATTACATATAGATACACAAACTTAAGAATTATAAAGTAAAATTTTGTTAAGGCTTCTATTGATAGTTTTCTAATATTCAATTTCAACAACGCAGCTCTTTGTTTTAATATAAGTATTTATATATTATAGGCCAGGATTAGATACAATTTAGATGTTACTTTACTGTACTACATAAAAAAACCTAAATGGGATTAATTTATTAATCCTAAATTAATTTGAAACATTGAACATACGTTCTGCTGACGTAAAGATTTTTAACGCGTTGTCTTGGGTCGTAAGGAAGAAATCTAATTAATAAAACTGTAATGAAGTTAATGTAGTCTCTCCTTCTGAAAATATATAATTAATACCTAAAAGTATCCTAAAAGTATATAACGATAATAGTTAAGGGACACCATTGATATGCTTTGACCTTAACGCCACTTGGTACCGCTAAGTAATTTAAACCGAGATTTCCATTAACTTTAAGATGAGAAGTACTACTAGTGTAGTTTCATATCTTAAAATAAATGCAAATTTATTATTACGTATAAAAAAAAAGCCAAAAAAAACATTTTTTTTTCCAGATGGTTTGTTTTCCAAATCACCTATTATGAAATCATAAAATGTATAATGATTAAGGCTAGTTTAGACTAATTGATTGATTTTAATCCTTTTTCGTGGTACACCTTCACTGGAAGGGAGTGGCAGGACAAAGGTGAGAATAACTTTAATGATGCACTCGATGTAACCAATTGGCGCCTTTGTGAGCTCAGCCAACTTTGTCACCGACGTATCCGGGAAATTAGGCAGTTGGTTAGCGATAACTGCAACAGATCCTGCTGCCAGGTGTAATGTTGTAAGAGCGCTGGAACCTGTTCAAAATAAAATTCTCTGAGATGATTCATTTATCTTAACAACTACAGAACTTAGTAGAGTAGCGATGTAAGACAATCTACATCTGCTACTCATAAGTGATTTAACACGACTAATTTTATACATTAAGTACAATATATAGCACAGCTCGCTGTGCACATCGCTGTGCTGGTCCCAACGGTAACTAATGGAAACAAGAGCTGGTTATGGCGGAGAGAATATGATAGTGGGATATTAGCTATCTAAATGCGAGTGAGCGAGTGTGGAGAGCATACGTGAGGGCGTCGTTGCGCGTGACTTATTAACCAGACACGCAGATTAAGCAACGTCGACCGTAGCCTGTCTATGGATGGGTTTATCTATCTCGAGATTTTTCGTTCTTCGGAGGGCACGCTAAGCCGTCGGTCCCGTTTGTCATATATAACAGTCGCTAAGCTAAGTCAGTAGCCTTCGGGCGGCTTGAAAACACTGGCCTCCGCCAATCCGCAGTTAAACGATGTGGTGGAGTATGCTCTAAACTCCTTCGGTTGAAGTGAAACCCGTATCCCTTTAGTGGGATGAGTTAGGGTTGGTGTAGTTAAAATAAAATAATAAATAATATTAAAATAACAGTCGGCTAGCTTCATTTGTTCGGACATGTAGAAAGAAGGCAAGAGAGCAATAATTACGAAATAGATATACAATACGAAAGTGGAAGGAGTCGGGTAAGACTAAAACTCGCGTATCAAATTGATTGTGTGTTATAAGAATACCAGGAGCCCTATAAAGCAGCGAACTTGCGTGGGAAGAACTATGAATATTAAAGAAGCGTACGAGGTGACATGTGACACGTGGTTGTCTCTGCCCACCCCGCATTTGACTAAAAAATTGTGATAAATTGACATTTATCACAATTTTTTAGTAATTGACAAATTGTCATAAAAAATTGTGCAGGTGTTAAAAAGTCATGTAGGAATCCCTAATTGAGAAATGCCCTTAAAATTACGTCTTGATGATAATTTGATAACTACAAATAATAATGTACGTACATTAATATATTAACATATGTTATTATAAGTATTTAAAAAAAATGTGATACTATTTATCCCTTTCCGTAAAGAAAGAATATCAGGACAGAACAGAAACGCTGTTTTTTTTTCGGTCAAGCCGCCAATGTTCATACTGCAGTTCGGTAACCGCATTATAAATTACAGTTCAATAACACTTGCCTAATTCGGTAATCGAATTTTTATTCGAAGGCAGAACTTTTATTTACACACATTTCGCAGTGGTATCTATAATAATTTACCAATTATCAACTATAGAGGTTTAGCGTCAATGCAATGTGCTTGACGGCGATATGATGTTTCGACATTTAGTTCCTTGATAGCATTGAAGAAAAGTAAATGAAACCTGAGTTGGGTCGTTTGAAAGCTTGCCGCACAATTCGATCCACCTTGTCGCGGTTGTACTCTACTAGGTCTGTCAACAAGCCAATGTCTTTCATTGTCGCCATTGGTAATTCAATTTCTCTTGCAAGTAACTGCGCTATTTCAACACTCGTGTATTGCGGAATTCGATAGTCTGAAAACAGAGAAAGAATTTATCGGATTCATAAATACTTTTTTTTTATACAACGTCGGGAGGCAATATGCATACGGCCCACCACAGTCGCACGATGCCATCTCTGCTGCTAACACAGCAACTCCTTAGGAACTTACTGGTGATCTCACTCACGCAGGAACACAAGAACCCGCCAGAGAGTTGTTATTTCGCTGCGGATTTCTGTGATGTATAGATACTTCCCCAGATGGGCTGCTTTGACGCACCCTCCCTCCCTTAAAAACATCCTATGGAGAAAAAAGTAGAACGAGCAGCTCTTACTAGTTAGTTGGTTGGTGAACATCGCAACACTTATGGTCTTATTGGTTAAATTTCTCCTATTGGTAAGTAGCCTCGAATCGCTGAGATATTCAGGCACTAAGAGACATTTTTGTGAACGCGGGGTGTCTTCATGCGCAGTCAAGTGGTTTATTGGTGGCTGGCTGTATACTGGTATGCCTCCTGATGTTGTATATAAAAAATAACATTATACTATACAATATATATGGAAAAATAGGAAAGCATCAAACAGGGCAACGTTATTTTAAATAAATCTAGGAAAATTGACTTCTTTCTTCTTGACTTTCTTTAAGTTATCATGTTCCTTAAGTGAAATTAATAATTAAGATTGAAACTGCTTGTTAGAATCATAAAAAGAAAAATTAGAGTTATTTTCTTTTAAATTTTGGGTGTATGTCATATATCACGGATATATGGAATAAAGGAATTTTTATCAAAAATAAATGAATGTAGTTCAAATTATTTTAAAAATCGTAATACAAGACGGCCTGTGTGTTGTTTGCATATTTATATAAGCATACATTATTAAAATATCCGCCCCTTGTACGACTAACAAATTAGGAGTTGAATAGTCACATTTGCATCTTCACATTAACTGGCGTCAATGGCAAGAGTAAGACAGACCTTATAGATTTTGCTGACAAATAATGTCTTTTCATCAAAGCATCAGCATGTCTTCTTCTTCTAAAACTAGTAGTTTTAGAAGAAGAAGACATGCTGATGCTCATGTTTCCTACGTTCAAACACAATTCAACTCGGCCATTCGAGCACCTGCAAAGTTGCGGAGTTGTGTTCTGTACTAACGCGGCTTTTCGTGCTTTCCTACTTGACTGGGTAAGGCCCGACTTCATGGAAAATCGCCAATGTGGACCCCATGCCCAAAATGGGCGATAGATCAGACGCAACGAATTACAGGCCTATTGCTATAACCTCCTTTCTCTCCAAGGTGATGGAGCGTGTGATAAACACACGACTCCTGAGATACCTAGAAGATCACGACTTGCTCAGCGACCGTCAACACGATTCCACCAGAGTCACTCAACTGGTGATCTTCCAGTGTATATCACCGCTGGGCTTTGGCTATAGAAAGTCAAAATGAGGTCAAAATGAGCCCGTCATACGGGCTGCCGAGGGTTTGTGCACATGGGTTGCCAGCATTTTATCCAACAGATGCATAAAAGCCGTGGTGGTAAAACGGTGGATGCTCCGAGAGTATGGATATCAATGCTGGCGTCCCTCAGGGTTCTGTACTGTCACCGACGTTGTCTCTGCTGCATATCAATGATATGTTGTCAATTGATGTTTTGCATTCATTGTTATGCGGACGACAGTACTGGGGACACTTGTTACATACAGGCCGTGCATAGACAAACTCTTTCCCTTGTGGAGGAAAGCGCGATAAACTTGTATCTGAAATGGATGGTACCTTGGCTAAAGTATCTGACTGGGGACGGCTTAACTTGGTAGCATTCAACCCCAAGAATACACAGTTTGCGTGTTCACCGCTAAGAAAACTCCATTTGCTGTGGTTCCTAAATTCCCAGAACACACTTCATACCGTCACCAAAAGTATTAGGATGCTTGGCGTCGAGATCTCCAGTGAAGTGCAATATCGAAGTCACATGGAGGAGAAGGTCATGCTGGCATCCAAAATACTTGATGTGATCAACAGAGCAAAGCAGTACTTCAGCGAAAGCAAAGCAGACCGCACTTGGAGTACTGCAGTAACCTTTGGGCGGGAGCACCTGAATACCAGCTTGGACCATGTGATTTGAATCAGAGACGAATTGTGAGAATTGTCAACAATCCTAATCTTACACACGGTATTAGGAAGGAGTAGGACTGGTGGTCAGCCGCATAGAGAGGCTTGGGCTTCGGGTCCGTTTGGATAAAACCGAGGCCATCCTCTTCCGCGGGACCGGTAGGCGGGGCCCCCCTCGGGAGCGCACCTCCAGATAGGAGGAGTTAGGATTAGGGTGAGTGCCCAGATGAGTTACCTGGGCCTCACCCTGGACGGGAGATGGACCTTCGGCCCCCACTTCGAGCAGTTGGGGCCGAAGGTCATCAGAGCTGCGGCGGCGCTGGGTCGCCTTCTGCCCAATGTGGGCGGGCCCAGCGCCGCGTGCAGGCGGCTGTACTTCGACATCTGCCGGAGTATGGCCACGTACGATGCCCCCATATGGGCGGACGCCCTCTGCAGCCGCAACAAGGCTCAGCTGCGCAGAGCGCAGCGGGTCATAGCGCAGAGGGCGATAAGGGGGACGGTAGCTTGCACGGCCGCGACCGCCCTCGCTGGCGACCCGCCCTGGGAGTTGGTGGCGGAGGTGCTCGCCGAGGTTGCTGAAAGGAGGAGTCTCGGCGAGCGCCCCACGTCGGTGGAGGTGGGGCGGTATCGCCAGCGAGGGCAAGTGGAGATGATGCGGAGGTGGGGGGAGGACCTGGTGCAGCCGCGCTATGGAGTCCGCGTTGCGGATACGCTGCGCCCGCATGAATACCTTCCAGAATGAATACCTTCCAGGAGGAATTGTATAAGCTACTTAGTAGGAACAGCCATAGACATAATAAAAAAGTCAGACGGAATCTCGCTGAGAAACAACTGAAGCACCACAATGGCGGCATGTAATTATGTGTGAGTGTCAAGTGGGTTGCCAGATATATTCTATTCTATTCGCAATGGCCACCATTGACTTTGATACAGGCCTTTAATCTGTTTGGCCACGAATCTATGTATTTATGCACTGTTTCCATGAAAATTTAGCTAACTACTTGCTCCAGAGATTTCTAAAGAGTCGGCGTGTCGTTTCGAGCAGGTCATGTCCTCTAATACTGACCATAATTCGTAACCTAAGGGGTTCAGATAGATCTGGCCTAGACGAGGGCCAATCTTTAGCTCTTATAAAGTCCAGAATATTGGTTTCAAGTCAGGTTTGCGTAGTTCGTGACTTTTAACTAGGTGCAGAGTCCTGCTGCAACGTCGATGGTACATTTTAAAAAAATGTATTGCTAAGAGTTTTCACAATACGATCCAAGACAATCTTTTGATACACTTTGGCTGAACTCTTCATTCCTTTTTCACAACAAAGAAGCTATGATTTTTTGATAAGACATCCCCCACCATACCATTAGAGACGCAGAATGATGACCACAATGTTCCTTTCCGACCACTTGGGCAGCTTCTTTAGATCTGTGTGCGTACACTTTGTCATTTTGCTTGTTGTATGCCTGTCAGATCAAGTAAGGGCAATTCAGCGGTGTCGTTTGCTGGATGAACCTACGCTTGAACGGCTACGCCAGGAAGCGCGACATGTTCAAATAATCGATGAGGAAAACCAACCTGCTCTTGCTCCGATGACGAATATAATTAATTCGTCAACGTTGCAGATGGAGGACGTGTCAATCCCCAACGATTATATGATCACTAACGTAAGTACTACCCAGAATAATGAGCAATTGAGGAGCGCATTGGATGATGCGCTTTCTGAATACTGATTTAAACCTATTAACCAAAGACACCGTTTACCATGTTTGCCCGTGCATAGACGAAATATGGCGCTTATGAGGACCCTAGATCGCTTAATAGATCCAAATTTGGAATCTAGTCAGGATCTAGTAGATACCCACTCGATTCTCTACTGCGCGGCTATTGCGGTCTGTTGCGGCTCGGGTCAAATTTCTTGATTATGACCTAGCTTCACGACAGGCTATTAATATATCTGTATGGCAGTTGAGAATCGAGCGGCGTATTAGCGTAACTAGGACCCTCATTGGCAAGCTAATCTGCTTTAGGTCGGGAAACAACCGTCCGAGTATTATGCGCTTTGTGCACCAGGCATTTGCGGGGACTAATATTAGGCCTCAGGATTACATGCACTGGGTCACAGAGCGCACAGACTTCCTGAAGCAGAAAGTTTATGCCTGGGCAAATCGTATTCGACGATATACGGAACGTGTAGGTAGGTATTGTCAGAACCGCCTCTTCCAAAGCGATCAAAGGAAAGTATACCGAACTTGGGAGAGACCTGCTAGCTGTGCGGTTGATAGCCAGCTTCCGAATACCGATGTCATATTACAATTTTGGCAAAGTATTTGGTCGGTGCCTGTCAACTTCATCGAGGGAACATGGATTGAAGTTATTAACCGAGCATGTGATTTGATAGATAACATGGAGGCTGTATCTATTAGCCCCCAAGATATTAGCTGTACAATCCGACCAGCACACAACTGGAAAACTTCAGGACCGGACGGATTGCACAACTTCTGGCTGAAGTGGTTCCGTCACTCACATGCTGTCTTAGCAACTCAATACCAAGAAACCCTTGAAGCTGAATCTCTACCAAGTTTCATGACAAATGGTGTTACTTTCCTGCTCTATAAGAATGGTAGTACCACGGATGCTGAGAACTAAATACCTATTACATGCTTGCCAACGATGTACAAGCTCCTTACATCTATTCTCCTCTTCCCCCCGGACCGCTGTCAGGCGTGGACGTGCTCGTGTGTGTATTGTCTCAAATTCAAAATTCTCAAATTAAAATATTTAAAACTCGATAAAACAAAGTGAATTTTGTTGGTGACTGTGCGTGGACTCGATCTCGGGGCCTTTTTGCGTCGTTGCTGCGTGTTCTGCCGCTGCGCCACAAAGAAATACTGGGCCGCGCCGAAATTATAGGGCGCAATCGGCCGTCAGCGCTACGTCACGTGCTACGAGCATCGCTACAATTGCTACGCTTCGGTGACGTGTGTTGCGTCTAGCTACGTACTGACTTCTTTGCTACGAGCACTAGCTGAATATACAATTTGTGCTACATTTTGGTAACGAATATTAAACGTTTTATGCTTGTTCTTTAAAGACTATATTCTCATAGCGCATGTTTATATTACGGGTTAACCCTTGTCCCGTCAGTGTGGTAACGATCGCATTTTTAAGTTCAACGACTCGACTGTTGTCACTTGAAAGCCGACTATTGTGAATTGTTTACTTTTCGTAAAACAATGACGGATAACTTAGAAAAATCTTATTCCGACTCGGAAATGCAACATACAATGTGTTCGACTGTTACGCCGCCAAATTTTGTATCGAAACGAAATAAAAGGAAGAGAGAAGATGATTTTACCGTTGAGTTCGCAAAATTTAAGGAAGAAATGCAAGCGATGTTCAGAACGATGATTACCACACAAGAAAAAGAATTTGGAAAAAATGCAGCTACACTAAAAGAGATACAGCAGACGAGTACCAGTATTGAGAGCTCTGTGGCTTTTCTAGCCGCTCAAAACGAAGAATTCAAGAAAAAAATTGAATTATTGGAAGACAAAATAAAAGAGGATAGAAAATACATTACTGTATTGGAAGACAAACTGGAGAGCCTCCAGGTGGATTCTAGAAAGTCCAATTTTGAGATTAAAAATGTTCCTAAAAAGGCAGATGAAACCAAGGAGGACTTGATCGATATGATTAAATGTCTGTCCAATACCGTGAGCTGCCAGGTAAACCGGAATGATATCAGGGATGTGTATAGGGTGCGTGGGAAGAGAGATAACATTGCCAACACACCTATTGTTGTGGAAACTTCATCGACGATCTTGAAGAACGAGTTTATGAAGTCTTGCAAACTGTTTAACATGAAACAAAAAACAAAACTGTGCGCAAAGCACATGGGTATGCGCACCTCTGAGGACACCCCTGTTTTTGTAACTGAACAGCTGACGCCCAAGGCGGCGCGCCTCTACTTTCTTGCCCGCGAGCTTGTGAAATCCAACGCATACAAATATTGCTGGACCGCATATGGGAGGATTTATGTGAGAAAGGAAGATCATTCACCAGTCATTCAAATTAGGAATGAGACTCAGATATTGGCACTGAGTGCACCAAATAGTACTAAATGACTATCTGATGAAACTGTATTTGGCCTTGCACTCTTTTATCACTGTAGTAAGTTTAACATAGCCCAAACTTTCATATTAACTTTTACATTAAGTACATTTAAAACAAATATTTATTACAATAAATTGAACACAATCATACTATACATATATACACACTTAACAAATTTGATGTATCTAAATACATTTATGACATCAGTATACCTGACAAACTCAAATACAAATAGGCAAACGGTAACACTAAATTTATATGGAACCTACACAATATCTATAACTCAAACAATAATTATCACATGCAACATATGCAACTTGTACTTCTCTCGTAGACGCGAAAATTATGGGTACTTTGGACACGTACCTATGCGACTTCTTTGTAATAACTACATGCAACATACTTATTTTGCAATAACTATTCATGGACAGCTTATTACACACTTTAAATGACATAGATAAGTTTGAAATCGCACGATCTTTTCAATGTGATAGTTCAGAACTTACCAAATATATATCTATCAATAAATACGATCTAACTTTGGTATCACAAAATATAAGAAGCGTTTACTGTAATTTTGACGACTTCGTCGTTACCTTATCTGGATTTGCTTTCGAAACTGATATCTTAATTTTGACGGAGTGTAGACTCTGTCCAAATAAACCTATTCCCCAATTAAATAAATATTACTCATATGCTACCACATGTCAAGGGAACCAAAATGATGGCGTAGTGGTATATGTTAAAAACACCCTAAAACATAAAGTCAAGGAAATAAAACTAACTCAGGCATCTTGTCTCCAATTGGAAGTATTTGATAATAATATTTTATGTATCTACCGCTCACCGGCTAACAAAAACACGGAAAGCTTTATTAACTCTCTTAGTACACACCTCGAGACAATAAATGTACATAAAAATGTAATAATAACGGGAGATATAAACATTAATATAACACATAAAGCTGCGGAGCTGCACAGTGAATATAAAAATAGACTAAATTATCTGAATACGCTATCTCAATTTGGCATACTCGCTGGACATACATTACCAACAAGAGGTGCAAACTGTCTAGATCACTTTATGATGAAAATAAATAGGAAAAAGCTCTCTGCAACTATCGCCATTATACATACATCAATTACTGATCACTATACAACATTGCTCTCTCTGTCTAAAGTAAAAGGTAATGCTACTGAAAATAAAAACGCAACCAAAATAGATTTTGAAAAAGCTAGAATATATTTACAGGAACATACTCTAACAGAATTACTATCTTGCGATGACCCAAATGAGCTAACTGACAGACTTATAGAAAAACTTACCGACTCTATAAGAAACAACACATGCACTTCCAAAATCCCTAACAGTAAACGAATAATTAAACCGTGGATTACCTCCGGAATTATTCGTTGCATAAATAATCGCAATAAGTTGCAAAAAGAGGTCCGGAATGACCCGCATAATGATGTTTTAAAAATCACTTATGTCCGCTACAGAAATTATTGCAATAATCTTATAAAAAAACTGAAACGAAAATATGAAAGAGAACTGTTTGCCAAATCTGTTACTAACAACAAATTACTTTGGAAAAATGTTAAAGCGACAACCTACTCAAATAAATCTAAAAATATAAATACAGAATTAAACTATATTAAATCAACACCCATCGAATCAGCTAATTATATTAATAAATATTTTGCAAATATTGGTAAAGAACTAGCACAACAAATACAACCAATTAATAAAAATGATGCTATCACTTTCCATGAAAAACGATTTGCACAATTGAATTCATTTGTGCTTTTAAACACCGACCCTGACGAAGTGGGCAAAACCTTAATGAGTTTAAAAACAGACAGTGCTCCTGGGTGGGATAACATCTCGTCAGCATACCTAAAATATGTAAGAAATGAAGTGGTCCCTGTCATAACACATCTTGCTAACTTATGTTTCCAAAAAGGTATATTTCCCAACTCACTTAAACAAGCCGTTGTCACACCAATACACAAGGGTGGGGACAGAGATGATGTCAACAATTACAGACCTATATCTGTATTACCAGCCATCTCCAAAATACTTGAAAAATTGATGAACAAACGGTTTTTAAAGTATCTGAATCAATATAATGTGCTATCATCTACACAATTTGGTTTTAGGCAGGGTTTATCTACAGAAAACGCGGTCACAGGTCTAAGCTCTATGGTAACAAACCAACTTGATAAAGGTAATAAATGTTTGACAGTGTTCTTGGATCTCAAAAAAGCGTTTGACACCGTCTCTGTACCGATCCTTGTACGTAAGTTGGAAAATATTGGAATAAGAGGAATTCCCCTTAAACTTTTTAACGATTATCTCTCAAACAGGAAACAAAGAGTAAAACTGGATCAGTATTTTAGTGACGACGCAGAGGTATCATACGGCGTCCCCCAAGGAAGTGTATTAGGCCCCACATTGTTTCTTGTTTACATTAATGATCTTAACGGACTAAATATAGATAATGCAAATTTTTTCTCTTACGCCGATGATACTGCTGTAGTCTTCACTGGAAAGTGCTGGCATGATGTTCGAGTGAGCGCCGAGTCAGGGATAGCACAAATCGCCAAATGGCTAAGGGGTAATCTTTTGACATTAAATACAATCAAAACGTGTTATATATGCTTCAGCATTAACAATCGCACCCAACCTAAACAATCCTTTAATATCAAGGTGCATGATTGTGACAATGTTGATACTAGTAACTGCAGATGTCCTACACTTGATAAGGTTACACAAATTAAATACTTAGGGGTAACGTTGGATCAAAGATTATCGTGGTACAACCACCTGGAACAAGTTACTAATAGAGTTAGAAAATTCAACTGGATATTCAAGACACTGAGGCACGTAGTCCCAAAAAATACGACATTTACCAAACCAGGTCCTATAAAGAATCTCTTGAATGATATTTACATCGCATTGGTGCAATCCATATTGACCTATTGCATTCCAATCTGGGGTGGCGCTACAAAAACTAAATTTATCATGTTAGAAAGAGCACAGCGATCTCTAATAAAAATAATGTATTTTAAAAATATTAGATACCCCACACATAGCCTTTACTGCATCAGCAATTTACTTTCAGTTAGGAAACTTTATATAGTTAAAATGGTACAAAAACAACATAAGATTCAACCTTCCAACTCAGCTATTAAAGATAAAAGGAGGAAATATAACATAGCCCGTGTTCCCATTAATAAAACAACATTTGCCAGCCAGCAATACGATACTCGCAAAGCTCAAATATATAACAATGTGAACAGACAAATAGAAGTACACAGTAAACTACAGTTTGAATGTAGAAAAATGCTAAACGAATGGTTAAAACAACTTACTTATGATGAGACGGAAACACTTCTAAAACCGTATTATAAAAAATAGATACATAAACTATATATACAACAATTACACGCGCATTCATGCATTGAGCACACATAGACATACAAAAATACTCTTACACACACACACAAATACACACACATACACACGTGCTTTATATATTAATTATGCTTTATATATTAAGAGTAATAGTTTAGTTATGGAAGAGCGAAGCTTCCTAATACAGGCATTGTTATGCCTAAAAGGAAACTTCAAGTACAAAATGTATACCTAGAAACTCTTACAGGAAATAAATTATTTTTATTTTATTATTTATTTATTCTGACCTCTAAAATTACTAAGCATATTGTTGCTAATAACCGCACCGTACAGAAATCTGCAGCCAAATAACAATTCCCAGGACGGTTGTTGTGTTCAGGCGAGTGAGTGACGTTACTACCTCAGGGAAAACTGCAGCCAAATAACAATTCGCTGGACAGATGTTGCCTTCATGCGAGTGAGTGACGTTACTACCTCACGAAAAATATGCTCAAAACTGCAGCCGAATAACAATTCCCTGGAGGAGTATTGTGTTCATGCGAGTGAGTGACGTTAACACCTCACAGAAATTCTGCAGCCAAATAACAATTCCCTGGACGATTGTTGTGTTCAGGTAGTAATGTCGCACTCGCATGAACACAATAACCCTCCAGGGAATTGTTATTTAGCTGCAGAATTTCTGTGAGGTGTTAACGTCACTCACTCGCATGAACACAATAATCCTCCAGGGAATTGTTTTGTTTTGTTTTGAGCATATTTTTTGTGGCTTAATGAGCGGTTTAGCGGGCAGCTTCAACCTGTTACTTTTGTGTTACAGTATCTTAAAATTTCACTCGTCATTTTTTTATAACGCGCCGAAAGAATATATAACTTCAATACAATTTCATAATCATTTAATTTTATTTGAATAAATACATGATTCAGTAAAGCCACGTTTGAATTAATCCTATTTCGACCGTAATATTTCAAATCACTAAACAGGTAACATGATGTAGGTAATGAAAAAATTGTAGTCAGTTCCTGGTCTATGTACAAAAATAATTAAGAAAAACTTTGTATTATAAGATCCCTGATGATTCCCCTACAGCGGAAAATTGTTTTGTATATAGGTAGACTATACATTTTTGACGATTGTATAAACTATAAGTGACATCCCTACGTGTTTAGGCTATTATCGTTCGCTCGGGGCTCGAGTCGGCCTACTTATTTGATTTTACAATGACAACGCCATTGGTATGGAATTTGGTGTTGACAAATGTGCGGTCATACATGTAGAGCGGGGTAGAGTTGTAAACTCTGATAGTTTGAAACTCTCTGACAGGTGTCAGGTGGCAACAAGGTGCATGCCTTCAACGGTTAGGTTATGTCTCTGTTAATATACATCTTTGGCATACTAAGACGGACACATACTGAATTAGACTCCCTGGACGGAAAGGTCCGAAACCTGCTAACAGCGCATCATCGCATGCATCACCCACGTTCGTCGGTGATGAGATTATACATCCCACGGAAGTGTAAGGGTCGTGACTTTTTAAACGTCAAAACCCTACACAACCGTTAGGTGTGTAATCTCAGGGACTATTTCCTTCATTGCGTAAGTGGGATGCATCGTAACATTTTAGCAGTCGATAAGGGCCTAACGCCATTCTCCTTGGCAATCGAAAACTGGCGCAAACCAGTCGTGGTTACTACCCAGAACCGCAAGGACATATTTCCATATGCCGTGTAACTCCTTGCTCTTCCGAGCAAGGAGCTACCGCTTGCGTGTCGGTGGCCTGGCTACGCTCCGGTGACCTTTTTGGGGAAACCGAGGGTTATAGTATATCCTGAAGGACGGCACGGTCGACATTTGTCGAGCATGCCACCGTCTTGGCGAGTCAAACAGACATATAGTTTCCGGTTGTTGTCATCTTGCTAGCGGCGAGTACTTACACTGACACAATCAAGTAACTAGGATTGTACACCAGCAACTTGCACTTAAATATGGCCTTCCTAGTTCTAATTTCTGAGGCACCAAACTATAAGTATGCACCAACGCCAGTTCTCGAAAGCGGCAATATCACATTCTACTGGGACCGGTCTATCATCATACATAGGACTATTGTCGCCAATAGGCCTGATATCGTGCTGTTAAATCGGGGGGCGAGCCGTGCAATTCTCGTTGATGTCACCATACCCTATGATAAGAACCTCGAAAAGCCGAGAAAGAGAAGCTAAATAAGTACATGGACTTGGCTCACGAGGTTACCGCCATGTGTCGTGTGGACTCAACGATTATTGTTCCGATTGTCGTATCAGTGAACGGACTTATAGCGAAGAATCTCGACTGCTACGTTGAGAGGCTCTCGCTTGACAGTTGGGTCAAGAACCAGATTCAGAAGGCGGTTCTTTTGGACACGGCCCGCATTGTGAGGAAGTTCCTCATTCTAGAGCCCTGACCACCAGTAGCTTGGGTATTTACTTCGTTACCGGCGGGTGTCCATTTTTTTATATTTTTTAAATATATTTTTATAACCATTTATATTTAAAAATGAAAAAATTAGATGTAATAAAAATATAATAATAATATTTAAATATAATCATGCTATGAGTGTAAAGTTAACGACCAGGTGAAAGGAAAAAAAAAAACGATGAACTGGAACTTTAAAACTATAATATAATTTAAGCAGATTCCGTTGCATCGACCTATCTTTATATATATAATTCTACTGTACGTGTGTATGTGATTGAACTCCTCCTAAACGACTGGACCGATTTTGATGAAATTTTTTGTGTGTTCATGGGTATTCGAGAATGGTTTAGATTCACAATTGAAACCAGTAGGTGGCGCTGCAATCGGGTTAGAGGCCGTATTGTTTTTATTTTCGAACAGGGCAACGTCTGTTGGGTCCGCTGGTGTACATATAAAAAAACAAAAATTTGCTTACCCAGTATCTTATATATCGTAATTTCCATTTGGTTAATTTCTGATATAGAGAAATGTATATTTTGGCTGGCCAAATAGTATCGTGTATACTTCGAATTCAGCGCAAGTGCTGTAGATGCCATTTTCGATGCAAGCTGTATGCATGATGCCATGACAAGCAATATTTGAGACGTCAGCTCTGCCAAAAATGTCTTCTTGTCTTCATCACCTGCCCATTTAGATACTGTTTTTAACAAATATTATTCGAAGGTTTAGGAAAAGTTTGGAACAAAATGCTAAACCGGCTGATTTAGCCCTTTCTGTCACTTTATTATTCGTAGGGTTTCCATGTCGGATGGCAAAATGTCCTCCAGACGCGAAATTATTATTGTAGACTATGGATGCTTTTTGATGATGTCGCCAATCCTGCTTCGTCGTCAACTTCCTGGTTTAAAAGTTCGCAGATATACGACAAACTCCAGAAAATATTCGGCTAGTAAATTACATTTATATCATTGTTTGCCTGATTTGCTTATAATCGATAGGGTGCATCATGTACAGATAAGGTTGGCATTAGTTCTAAAGATAAATTGAATATTGGGCAAGTAGATAAAAAACTTCATTGTCATTGTATAATTTTAACCATGACTGAGCGTGTACACTTACCAGAGTAGTTACTAATTATAGGTCTAAGTTACAAACACTTCTTCGTGTATTTTGTTTTGACTGCATACTTAATAACAATATTTCATAAGTTTGTAGCTGAGAATTTGTTATTATCCTGCCTCTAATGTGGTATAAGGGACTTCTTTATTATTAACTAAAGCTTGCCCTATAATTTGCCCGGGTGTATATATTCCCGAATTTTCAAACATATTTATTCGGATTCGTTTATTTATTACTTTCTCATACACAGAAAGAATGAAAATTAGAAACACGTTATTGTACTCATAATTACTATTTACTTTCTTGTGTTTTATTAGAAGGTATATATGTCGCAAAATAACGCCTGAACGTTATTATGCGAAAGTCAAATATACTCGTACATACAATTTGATCTAACCTTGTTGAGCACGGCGTTAGAATTGAAAAGTCATCGCGAATAGTACACATCTTCGATTGATGTTTTTCATGACGTCGCCGTCGTGTGTGTGTAAAGTAGGAAATAAAGATCCGATTATGCTACCGTGAGGGATAGAGGAATTAAGAGTTTATAGATCAGAACTCGCCATTCGTAAATTTACCATTTGTTGGGTCATAATTTTCTATTTTTATGAATTGTCCTCTGCCTTGTAAGTACGATTTCAGCCAATGGTAGTCTAAACCGCTTTTACGGTCTCCATTTGTTACTTTATCCTAGGCTTTTGACACAATAATACTCAAAGGGCGTACTTTTAATCATCTCACAATTTAAAAATTTCACATATAACATATGTAATTGTACGTTTCTTGCGGAATCCTTTTTAAGAATTAACGAATATGTATCTTAATTATGCAATAAGTGATTTGATTGTAAATTTCTGTCTCAGAGAATTTTGGGGTGTTGGTAATAATGCTATGGATCGATATGATAGATATGGAGCTTTTTTTAAAATGTTTGTTTTTTTGATGAAGTATTTAAATATAGATTCATTCGGTAAAGGACGATACTGATTTTTACAAAGAGCGGCTGCCGTTAGACATCCATAACCCAAAAGGAAAATCCGGACCTTTTTTGGGAAATTAAATATCTGAGACGTGCGTATTTCCTTAAGAGCTATTCCTTGACCGCCCAGCAAGCGATATGTACAGAATGTAATGTGCAATATGTACACAAAAGAAATATGTACATTGACACGAAACACGTATTTAGTAGTACATGCACCACCAGGATTCGAATCAGGGACCGTTCCGTTAATAGGCTGGTTCTAGTGGCTTGTCCATAGATAGTACTTACTAGTATACACATTAGGTTTAGGAATGTTTTATACCATCGTAGGATGAACAAATTAAGGAGTGGCATACTCCATTGGTTCGGACATGTAGAAAAAAATGCAGAAAGAAAGCATTACGAAACAGATATACAACGCGATAGTAGAAGGATGTAGGTATGCCGAGGAAAGCCAATACTAGATAAGTCCTTGTCTTTTTCGGGTCCTACATCGTGATTATGACCAAATTAATCGGGTTTGATCAGGAGGTGATGTCAGAAGTCCTATAAATCGGCGTACGTGGATGGGAACACAAGAGACACTATAATGCTCAACACATGCATTTCAATATAATTTTCGAGTGCACTGATACCCGAAATATATGTACCTGCAGGCAGTTTGTATAGGCCAAAAGGAATGAACCAACCGAAAAACTGAACAGTGATTAGAACTATTGTTAATTTTCACATAGTTCAATGAAATAACATCCATCATGTTATGTTAATATACAATACCAAATGTACCAAAATTCATCCCTGAAGTACTGTTGTATTTTGGGGCGACATACGAAACAACTAAAAATTAATCGTGTGGGACTGCCCCCTTAAATTGCATGCTAGCTGAGACTATAGTTTACTGAACATTGTTACTAAAATACTTCCTTTGTATTTCTCGATATCGTAGTCAATACAATGTTCGTGCTTCCCACTTCTTACTAAATGTGCTCTACATTTAAGTTTTTTGAAGTGAAAACTTCTTTAGCGGCGTTGTGCAGTTTTTGGGATGAGTAAAAAATGTTAAACTCGCATCAGGACACGTGACCCTGACCATAAGATTTTGTGAGAATTAGAACTTAAGTTCGCTGCAGCGCTAAAACATTAGTTACCTCTAATTAAACAATTAAAACATGAAGCGCTAGATCGTTCATAGAGCATTATTTTATCACGATCAAAACGTTGTAACCGCCATGAAATTCTTGGCGCTTACGCGTTTCGTTCAACGTAGATTATCAACATCGCTGTTTGGTTTAAGCGGCGCAGGGTACTTTTGCGAGTGTGCGTGTGTGTTTGAGTTTTAGAGATTGGCGATGATGATACTGGTAATGATGATGGTGAAAGAGTCGTTGAAATTATGAATGAAAGTTGATTATCTGAGAGATAAGCTTTTTAATGTAAAACAATTGTAATATTTCTGAAGTGTTAAATTTTTAATGTAATATAAATTGTCATGTTTGTGTACAATAGCGCAATAAATGAATATTGCATTTTACCACATACATGATAGTATTTTTATACTGATAAATAATGCAATTCGTGCGAAATTATTTCCTAACCATTCCAAAATATTCAAAAACTCACAACGTTAATGTTCAAGTTTTCGCTTCTGCCGGCACTCCCGGAGTGCAACCCGTTTTTTTTTTGTATAAATTACAGTGTTCGTGTTTACGAGTATACTTACTTTCACATTCACTAAGTGCGTTATTTAATTCTCATTCAATTCATTTTCAATTACAATACTGCTACGTAGGCACAGTTTTTATAAAATGATTAAGGATAGAAGATGTATTATTATCCATCATATCTATCTATCTATAATCTTCATACCAAATCCCTTGCGAGACAGGCAGAGAGAACTGAGTGCCACATTACTTGGTCCTTACCCACCTCACTCGCTTCTTTAACAATTATTTGTTATGCACGCTCGCCGGTTTCTAGTACATCTGATTTCACCTTCTGAGATAACGCGATCAATTTTGTCATGGTAGGTAAGTCTTAGCCTTCTACTTTCACGTTGTATATCTGTCTCGTATTTCTTTCTTTCAGCGTATAATATTAAAAAATACAAAGACAAGTATACACTGTGGAGATGGTTGTAAAACAATAATTGCCTTAATTTGTTTTCAAGTTTTCGTCTATCAGTCTGTTTATATGGAAGTAGAAATTGATAGGGCCAAATTCGATGGGTCAGTTTTATGATTTAACTAAAATTTCATCTTACAGCGAGATACCTTCCACGACTTTGGTAAGTTATTGTCAAAAATTCTTTTTTTTTTTATTATTTGAAAGAAAGCATGCTCTGAAAGAAATTTCTCAATTATTTGAGATGGCGGTTTAGTTGTTCTTATTTTAGTAACTCACGCATGCTACCTACTACTTAACAGACATAGCTAATTAGCTAAGTAAATTATTAAACCATTCCTCCATTACTGTGTAGACCTCTTGTGGTAACAGCTTGACCTCTGTTGGCACTAAGATTCTATATAAAGAAGAGATCATGATGTTTAGTAATTTACTGCAAATTAATTACGTGAATATAGTTCCTGGGCATTCACTATAAAATATATTGTTGGTTGTATACACCTGATATCTATATATACGCGTAGATAGGCAAAAGCAAAACCGTTCAGTATCTATTTCTCTTCTATTTTTCAAGCGATTTTCATATTTTTCTTTTTTGTTAGAGGCATAAAATTAGAAAAAATAAACAACATAAAGCAACTATTGGGCGAACACCGCAGATGATTATATCTATAAAATGTTTTTAAAAATCTAACAATAAACAGGGCATCAGCTATTGATTCATATGTGTTCATTCATATATAGGTAGTAGAGATATAGAATCGCGTCACTTATCGGTTAAATTATCCTTCCATTGGTCAGTAACATTCCACGAGTTTTGGTGAATAATGAAACCTTTGTGCGTCAAGTGGGTTACTGGTTTACCATAGATAGCTTTATTTGGATAAATAGAACGTGACAATAATTTCTTAATTGTATATAGAGCGTTTAAATTTTTAAATAATAGAATGTATAATTAATAATACATTATCATTTCAGCCGAAGGCCGTCCACTGCTGAATGCGGGCCTACTCCTCTACAGCAATGCCGCTTGCATCTATCGCCTCCATACGATCTCTTCAAGCTTGTCCGCTCACAACGCGGAATTTTTCTTATATTTTTCATCCGTCATAAATTCTAAACGACAGATCTGATTAATAATAATCTAAAGAGAAATTTACTTATACATAATTATTCTTGATTATGGAACTATTTAGTATGATAAGGATTAATATGACGAATGAATGTCATCAGCTATTGATTCTACCAGTGTTTTGATTAAATAATTTGTACAAAAAAACTGTTCAAGTTACGCAACTATAATATTTAGATATGTGGCATTGCGGACTTTTTTTATCATTATTTTATATCTTATTAATTTCGTAGCGTACGCCAAATAACGATATCTTTAATGTTGATTTAAGAAACAAGTAGCAACGAAGTTTGTGACATATTACAAGCCTGGAACTTTGAAGTAACTGACTTATTAACATCTTTGGAGTCAAAGCAGACCTCACCTGCACTTGGTGCACCCTGATAATTACTAAACGTGACTCTGGCAAAAGAGCGACTCGGCTGATTAAAGCAGCCCCACTGCGGAAGCAGTCTTCACTTCATAGCAGATCGCAGCTAAGGATGTCTCCTACATCCTTCTGCTGTACAGTAATTTTACTCACTATTGAGAGCTGGCTCGGCTTCGCGGAAACGTTCAAAAAGATATCGTTCGAGTAGGCGACAAGCTTGGCCTGGGATCCCTATTGACGAGACTTGCATCAGTGAAGAAAAAACCCACATTGCCTTCCTGCCGTCATTTTGTAATAATCTTTTGGGTGTACGACCTGCAATAAATTCCAAATCGGTGGGTTAGTTAAGTATGTATTTTCATCTACCAATCAAGATACAATCGCCCAGTCTTTTTTATAACTAATAAACTATCATTCTAACTGTTTACCTTGATATGAGCAGTTATTGTAGCCCATAAACACTAGTTACTGACGTTTCAAACGTATCGCTTCATCGAAAGTAAGGACCAGGAAGGTAAGCTCCCTTACTAGCAGGAGTACAACAATTCTTAAGGGAGTTGCTTGTTGTCTTCTGTAAAGAAAGCTAATTCCCCACACAGGCCATATTAAATGTCACGACAGTCTACTTCTCGTTCGTCAGTTCCGTTTGCTAATGGAAAAAATATTCCGTCCGGTTGACATTACTGCCATTGAACCCGTCGTCCACCATGATCGATCGAAAAGATATGTAAATTGATATTTGTGGTTATTATATCGACTTGTATCCCTTACTCATATACCAGCTGCAGCCCGTGACTTCTTTCCCGTAATCCTGTATAACCGCTTTTACTACTTTATTTTTTTTTCTCGACTTTTACGAGTTGTATCGTGATGTTAAATAATCTATTCTCGGGAAAGGTCCAAGAATTGGGCTATCAAATGTAAAAATATTTTTCAAATTCGCCTGGTAGTTGTAGAGATCAACGCGTTCAAACAAACAATCAAACTCTTTCGCTTTATATATTAGTACAGAATTATAGATTGCTATATAGCATATTATAGTGACCACCAGGGTACTAGAAATCCGTTACCAAGAGAACCACAAACAAAAATGTATTTATTAGTCTTGGAATTTAAGATGGCTTTAGACTTTATTGAAAATGGTTTTAAGACGTGTGGAAGTGTACAAAAATGTATAAAGGTACACGTATATGTGTAAACGTACGTCAGCACTGGTGCTGCTTTTACTGTGCATTTTTTAATTTATGTCTCATTTCCCAGTTACAAGATTATAGATTAAGATAAAATAAAAAGTATTACATAAAGAGATATAGAAGCGAAAGTAAGTAGAACTTAAAACTCATAGGAAGAAACAAAAAAATATCTGAACATTTTATTACATTATACCTACTCAATCGACTTGCAATAAAGACCGTCACAAACGTAGCTATAATATATCGTAAGATAACATGCTGTCGCGCTGAAATATACGAAACAAGGTGAATCTGTATTTTTGCTGTTTCAGCATGTTCCATACATATAGAGTAAGACATCATGTTATCTTACGATAAATTATAGCTACGTCTGGGGGCGGGCTTGAGCAGTCAGAACCCGTTATATACGTTTTCCCATACATTTCGCGGTCGTATACGACCACCCGGGTTTCGAAGGGTTAATAGCCGCGACTTCAAAATTATGGTAAATGTATCGTCAAATATGTCGAGACGATTACACTACTACGCGGCCACGAGTCGACGCAGCGGAATTTGTATCCATTTTAAACAGGCAATTCGATATTAACTGCTCTGTGTGCTTCCGCTATCGATTATTTTATGTGAACTAGTGCCGGCCGAGGTGCCACATATCAAAATAACATGCTATGAATTTCGTAACGAGTGCCTGAGGATGGCTCCTGGAGAGGCTAAACACGTGTCGCAGAGAAAATGGAGAAGCCAGGACAGCAACGGTAGCGGGTGCATGCGGTTCATATTTCCCATGGCGGACACTCGCAGAGACGATCGCAGCAGCCGAGGCAGAGACGACTGAAGCAGCCATGGCTGCGGCAGCATTAGATGCATGCTGCCCACACGCACAAACGGTAGTGTGTGGGTACCGGCCGACACTAATTCGCATTAACTAATAGGTAGCTGAAGCACACAAAGTAGTTTAGATCAAGTTGCCTGTGAATTTGACTTTCGTAAAATAACGCCTGAATCTATTACATTAATCATTTTATAAACGCGAGGGGCTAAACAAAAAATTGATCTTTTTATACAAGCCTTCTTTAGACTTAATTTGCCTCAGTTACCTCTGTGAACATGCCAAAGTGTGTTTCTTGGTTGTATTTTAGTATGATGATGTACCTGCGGAAATTATATGACCGAAACTGTCCTAATAGTATGTTTACTAAAGGCGGTAACATAGGAAATATGTACGAGACGCGATTTAGAAGTGGATTGACTCTAGTTTATAATTCATGTACGAGTGATACATGCGTACTATGATTTTCATAACATCTAAGAAGGAATAGCCCATCCATCCCCCATCCATCGATTTCCATAAAAGCACCATCCAGTTTTGAAGTTTTACACGCCTTACGCTAACATTCGCTAACATTTCCGGAATAAAAATAAACAAAATCTTGATCTGTGATAAAAGCTATCATCGGGTAAAATTTCATTAAAATTCGTTCAGTAGTTTTTGTGTGATGCGTGCACAATATATAGAGAGACAATAAAATTCCAAATGATTGTTTTGGCTTTTCTATCGAACTATCGAAGCAGCATAATTGTTTCAAAAATATTCCATATACAAAACATACCTGGTACAGCTATATATTACGAGTTCGGTGGTGCCGCGGTTAACGCGACTTTGACACCAACGCTTGTGGGTTCGATTCCCACACAAGACAAAGATTTGTCTGCATGAACATGTCTATTTATCTCGGTCTGGGTGCTGTTAAGAGAGATAGGGCGTAGCGATTCCCACAGAGGACAAACATATATGTGCATGAACATGTCTGTTTGTCTTGATCTGGGTATTTTAAAGAGGTAAGTCGCATGAAAGCAGCCGGCCAGAGAATTATCTCCACCTCACAAAAAACCGCAACCCAATAAGAACTCTAAAATAGACGGTAAACGCTTAACATAAATTGGCCATATGCTTGCATGCCTCTCGACATTATCTAAAAAATTCATGAACAATAAAAAAGAACTCAACTGATAGTAGCTCGACCTTATAGAAGACCGCAACCAGTTAACCCCCTTCCTAGAGGGCTGTGCACCTGTAAGTGACTAAAGTTACCAGTAAGCTTGTTAGGTGTTTCCGCGTCAGCAGCGGATTGGCAGTAAGCGATACTTTTTTGTACTAGCCGATGTTATATGCAAACTAAGAAACTGTCTGCGTGATATAGTGTGGTCACAGTAGCCTATGTACGCTTGCAATACTCGCCACTAAAACATCAACTCGACAGGAGCTCATAATAAATCTCATTCACTCACGAAAACACAACAACCATTCGTGGAGATGTTACTTTTTTTTTTAATCGCTTACCGTAGTCTATGAACGCTTGCAATACATTATTAATTACTCACGCGATGCCACCTTCGCTGCTAACACAGCGACTCCTTAGCTTACTGGTAATCTCACTCACTCGTAAAAACACAACGTTCCTCCGGAGAGATGTAAACTTGCTGCGGTCTTCTGTGTGGTGGAGGTACACCGGGCAATCGGGCTGCTTTGATGCGCCCTACCTTACTTATACTTCCTTGCAATGTTCTATTAGCAACAGTAACCGCTTCACATTAGACAGTAATTATTATTATTTGCCTACCGACCTAATATTAAACAAATATGAGTATCTTTGGCTAAACCGTTGGTTCAACGTCAAGGACATTTGCGTGGTGAATGGAGTAATTTGAATTTTACTGCTTTCTGACATTATCACGTACCACGTAGATTGATTATACATAATTTATACTTACATTTAGCTTCGTTGTCCATTACTAGCTCCAACCACTCCGGAATGGCATTCTTAGGCGGCATGATTATGTTTGATTGCAACGCTTTTCGTAGTCAATACAAACTTGATGTTTTATTATTATAACAATCGCAATCAATGCGAATACAACTTAAAAAGAGATTTAATGCTACCTTCGTCTCTGCTACGTTTCCCAATTTTTAAAATGAAAATGATTCCTATTGTCACGTATTATCTATTTAAATTAAAGATTACTACCCGCGTAAGACTAGTGACATTTATATATTATTTATTTACCTACATTTTAACCACAGATAAAATAAAACCAATGTCAGCAAATGTAACAAATTCCGAAATACTTGTCTATGGTACAATAAACCTTTGTATTCTTTTTTTTTAATGTTGCATATATGTACCTCAGCCGTTTTTATTAAATCTATGTACCTATATAATGAAAAAAACCCGTCTGTGGAGGTTTTATTTGGAGTTGCTTTCTTAAAAGAATGTTTTTATTCCAATTTGTCAAGACTCAACATTTATTTTTTTAAATATGGTATATATATGAGCGGTAAACATAAGAAAATTTAAAAAATAATGTAGGTTAAGTAATATTTGGGTTAACTACTTGAACTCCGTAGTGACGATCAAATTTAATAACAACATTAACAATGTAATTTAAAATAAACGAATTATTTATTAAAGGATGGTAAAATATCAGAAATAGGCAGTTTTGTGAACTGTATTTAATTTAATAAATGCCACGTATATTAGCCTTCGTATTGTTATTTGATGATTTATCAATATGAAAGTGTTGAAAGTATGGTTTTGTTTTTACATCCTCAGTTTCCAGCGGGTGTAAAGACAACACTGACTGCTTGAGACGGTTATGCACCATTACCATACGGAATCCCAGGAGTAAATCGAAGTTATATAATAAACCTTTATTTAGAAAGTTAAAATTACCGTATGTGGACTAATGTACGACAGACCTGCTATCAATTCCGGATCTAACGATAAATCATTTTAAATTTTAATGAAATAAATCATTGTTAGACAAGTGTATTTGTAATATCTCCTGTAAATGAATTCTCGACGATTAATAAGTAATGATAAGATTAGATTAAAACTTACAATCAATTTACTTTACATAAATCATTTTATACCAATAAAATAAAAAAAAACGTGTGCGTCTCGGGACGCCCGACAGAAGTGATAACTTAAACTAATCCGCTGCCGTATGCGTGAGAGAAAGGGAAGCCAGACAGACTGGCGCCGTAACGAAGCGGTTTATCCTCCCATAAGAAGTTATCACTTCAAAAAACAAGTGTGCTTTAGACCACACGACAGAAGTAAAACTTTAGCTCCATCTATATATATATATATATATATATATATATATATATATATAGGAGCGTCACGAGATGGTAGGTGGTACGACCTTTTCATCACTAAAATCGAGATAAGGGCCGAGAATAACCAGTTAATTAGTTTTCTCTTTACCACTAATGTACATGTTGCTTCGCAGCTTTATCATACGACCAGAAAGCATGGCTACCAGGGTATGGGTCTCAAGCTGATCATCACATCTGTCTACGATATCAGCATATGCTTAATAAATATGGGACTAAAATAAAGTATTTACTGAATAAATGTATATATATATATTAACTTATTAGTATTGCATAACAAAACTTTTTTTTATACTACGTCGGGAGGCATACAAACATTCGGCATACATACCGTAGCCTATTAACGCTTCCTATATATTAACTATCAATCGCGCGATGCCTCCTCTGCTGTTTACACAGCAACTCTTTGGGAGCTTAGTGGTGACCTCACTCACACGCAGGAACACAACAACCAAGTTGAGTTAGAGTTGAACAGACATGTTCATGCACACAAATGTTTGCCTTGTGTGGGAATCGAACCCACGAGCGTTGGTGTCAATGTCGCGTCATTCACGACTGAGCCACCAAGCTTGCAAAAACATACAAAGTAGTAACTATACATCTGTGTTAATCATTGACATGTCTATAGATTTCGATTTAGTTTCACACGATTTACTCATGTCAAAATTAGAACTAAATAGAATAAGAGAAACTGCCAAAAGCTGGTCAAATTCTTACCACAAAACTTTCAACAATCCCAAATCCCAAATGTACAGTCCATACATACAGATTTGACCATGAAACAAACACATGGGGAGTTCCTCAATGAAGCATTCTTGAACGTCTATTATTTATTTTATATTTATATATAAATGAAATAAAATTGCTAGCAAAGAAACTGCTCTTACTATGGACTTATAATATGGAGAAACGGGGTCGACATTCAAAAAGTGTATACGACCACCTCGCACAAAAGTGACGTGAGCGTTTCTCAAAATCTTTGTACATTTTTTTAATGAGATGAAATAAATTTGTTTGAATTTTAATTGCCAAGCGACAGCAAATAACAGATTTATCGTTCTAAAATCAATATTTATGAAATGTTCAGATTTTAGCAGAGAGTTGGGTATTTTTATTTATTAAATTCATTGAAGGTCCACAATAAGATCCTATTTTGTTACCGAAATTAAGAATTGAAAAGAGAATCTTAGGCATATCGAACCATTTCAATTGTATACATACAAAATACAACAAACGTGAAATTAACTTAAAATTGGGTTATAAAACTAAAAACTGGAACTGAAACATAAGATTCTTCTCTGTTACGTTACTAATTGAACTAAATGTTCGTTGAAAGTTTAAATTATTAATTATTCTGGCTTCATTTTGAGCAAATTATGCTGAAGAACCGGAAGGGTTCCGAGCGATTGGAGACGCACAGTCATCGTGCTCTTGTATAAAGGCAAGGGCTCACGTATGGACTGCGCCAACTATAGGGCCATCAGTTTGATCAGGTTACCAGTTAAAGTGTACGGAAAAACCATTGAAAAGAGAATGAGGATGAAATCCGATGGATTGCTTAGGGGAAGCACAGGGTGAAGCACTAGTTACAACAATGAAAGATGATTGTATGAAGAAAGACTTACAATTGAATGCGAAGAAAACCAAGATGATATTTGAAAGAGAGACAACCAGAACGAACACTAGGATTATGGTTGATGATGTAGTGTTGGAGCAAGTGAATGAGATTGTATAGAAGTGCTTTTAGCAGCAATGGAAGGTACACCGCTGGTGTGGAGAGACGAGTGAGTTCAGGGAATAGAATGAATGGAGCGTTGGGTAAACTTCTAAGCAGCCGAATCTAAGCCAGAAGGCATAGCTCGTACACCATAGGGTGCTAATCCCATCGCTAACTTGTGGCAGAGAGAGCATGAAAGTAGAATAAAAGCGGTCGAGTTGAGAGCATTGCGCAAAATTTGTGGTATAACTCTTGCTGACCCCGTTCGTAATAAAGACGTGAGAGTAAGAGTTGGTCTGAAAGAGAGTGTCGGTGTTAAGATAAGAAAAGGCATGCTCCGTTGGTTCGGACATGTAGAAAGAATACGGGACGAAAGAATGACGAAACAGATATACAATGCAAAAGTGGAAGGATGTAGGAGCCGAGGAAGACGGAGACTAACCTACAATGACCAAATTGATCGTGTTTTATCAGAAGGTGATGTCAGGAACGCCTGGAACCGGCGAGCGTGCATGAAAAGATCTATGAATGTCATAGAAGCGAGTAACCGCATCTTATGGCGCAAGGTTCACTCTGCCTACCCCGCAAGGGACCTGAAGATATACATACATACATTCGGGCTTCATTTCAACGTAATTTAATTTTAATAATGTAATCTAAAATACACTATTTATTTATTAACCAAAGAGTACTATTTTAATATCAGAAACATAATATATATATATATATATATATATATATATATATATATATATATATATATATATATATATATATATATATATTTCGTATATTTAATGGGGCAATAACATATCTTAGGAACATAAGTAACAATTTAGGAACTATAAAGATCCGTTTTCACTTTGGTTAATCATCACATTTTTTGCAAGAAAAATCAACCATTAGTACCTACAAGACGTAACTTTAGGATTAGGATAGGAGACACATAATATTTTTTTTTTTTATTTTAGTTCCACTCATCGAAACAAACGATTTTTAGTTGCAGCCAACAATTTCACACAAAACATAATACCTTATTACCTACTCGGATTTTACAGTTAGCCAAATACTAGTAAGTTTTTTTTTAAAAAATAGGTACCACTTTTTCAAGTGGGAATACTCCTTTATGAATTCCTATTTTGTTACTTCACGTTCCCCTTATAAGTTACCGTTTAGAAGTTTTAAAATTGGAAATAACGAATGAAACACAAGAAAGTGAAAAAGGCTATGATACAAAGAAATGGCTTAAAATTGTAATAAAATTATATCATCTACTAGTTTCTTAATAAATGTTTTTGTTTATTCATTACAATTTCTCACTCAAACAAAACAGTCTCCTGTCACGCAAGTTAATTAAACTAACGTCGACTGTCGAACAATCAATTAGAAACAACACCATACTGATTTGGCGTTGCTATTGTATTGGTACAATAAGTATGTTCTCTATGAATTTATGCGAAACTCGTATACGTCATATACGAGTTTCGCAGTAACAAAAGAAAACTTCCAATTTGGAATTATTTGTGGACAATTTTTAAAAAATAATATGATCTTTATGGATTTAGCCTTAAGATTTGTTTTTCAATCGATTTATATTTTTTTTTTTAAATTTGGACACTAACATTTTGGCAATGTACAAAGATTTTGAGAAACACTCGCGTACATCGTGCGGGGCATATTTCAGATCGCTTAATATACTGTCATTTCCGTGCCCAGTATGTAGATACTAGACATATGGAAAGATCGAAAATAAAAAGAACAATATTCACGAAGAAAAATGACTATATGACTGTTCCCAAAACGATTATATATAAAAAGAAATGTAACATAATGTGTTCAGTCAATAAATACAAATCATGCTTTCGAAAATGGCTATTAGAAAGGACGCTTTATTCTATTGATGAATTTTTAGATTACAAGACTTTTGATGCATAAATTTAGTATAAGAAAATATTTTCTTGCTAATCAATGTAGCTAAATAGGGGACCTATTTTGTTGTATAACGTTGTCATCTACATTATTGTACCCTACCTTATTTTTCGCAAATTAATAATTTGAATTTAAACGAGAGCGATTTTACGTAGTAACTAATTTCACCGCTACGGTATGGGAGTTAACGAGCTACGCGTTCTACTTGAACGCGTAGCTCTTATTGACTAGTACACGGTTAAAATATTTTAATAAGAGCTGTAAGTAAGTAAGTAAGTAAAACATTCGTAGGCTACGGTAACCGCTTTACACCAGGTGGATTGTAAAATTATCTGTCTTCCGACGATTTATAAAAAAAAATCACAGCGTTTTGTGAGCGCGCGGTGCCTTCGTGCGCAGTCAAGTGATTTATTAATTAGTGCTTGCGGGTAGGCAAAAAGTACCGAGTACACTATGACTCTTTTGATGCACGTTCGCCGTTTCTTTGACATCACTTTCATGTGGATCGATGAATTATTAAAGACTTTTTAACGCTTCATAGGAACAAAAGGTAAAATGTTGGTTTGGCGAGTACGGTGTGTGACGGGGAGTTTCAAGTCGTAATTCCCGTAGTTAAGTCGTTGACAGCAGTCAACATGTCTCAGTTGTTTGACAGCAAGCTTGTCAACTTACAATTATTCACATTGCACCTCTATATCATGGGCATAATATTACTAAATAGGTCAGAGCTCTGACAAAAATGATAAATACTGAAACACACTGTATTACGTAGCATTTTTAATTTAGGCTATCCATATAGACAGATGTAAAATTAACTGAAAGAGTTAGTTGGACTGGTTGTTATTTGTCCTTTGCTAAAAGATTTCGAACGAATGAAACACAGTTTTTGACTGAAATTACTTTGTTAATAGGTACTATAATAGTCAAAAAAGTCAAATATTCCTAGAATTAAAACTATATCATAATATCTTATCGAATTATGTAAGAATCGAATTATGTGACACACAAGGGAAGGGAGGGATAGACAAGAGGGTTTATATATATTTCCATCTTCTTTGAATTAAACCAACTTTAAAATGTACCAAGAACCAACTTTAAACCACAAAATTCTTAATATATGTACATATTTGTACTCATCATTTGCACGGCTTTGATGGAAAACATCGGGAGTAAACCCGCACGTCCAAGAAATTACTTTTCGAAAGACGTACGATTTAAAAAGTTTTGGTTTTCCCTCTGGCTTCGGGATGATGGCAGCCTTCATGTCAAAATCGGTATCATCGCCTAATCGTTAGGCTTCGTTAACGGACCCCGCCAATTCTAATGGACTAGATAACGGGATAGCGCTAGAAAAAATAAGAAGGTGGCAAACTAGAATGCGGTCATGTGATGAACGCTTGCAGTACAAAATAATGACTGGCGCTTTGCCACACCATGTTGCTAACGCAACGATTCCTATGGAGTTTACTGACCACTCTACTCATTTATAGAAACTTGTCACCTCTTTAGGGACTTCTTTTTTTTTGCTACGTATACTACGTATACCATACGATATTTGCCAAATTAAAAAATTTAAAAAACCTGGCAACTGTATTGTTATTATTATTGATTAAAACGTAGGCCGCGAATACAACACGCGTTTAATGGCTGACATTACATTTAGTCCTTTTTAATTTAAATCCTCGTGTATGAACATTGCTGTCACTAGAACGCTAACAAAATAAAGGACATCGATGAGGGAAAAGCGAGACGGGATAGGCGTGGCCTCAGAAAGGCGGTACATTTTTAGATTTGACCCCGCCCAGTGGAAAATATATGACGGCCCGCCCATGCGCCATTACGAGGTTCCTAAAGAAAAATATACTTATGTTTCAACATGTTATATGGGGGGTGTAAATGGATTAGTATCGTATTTAGGGCCCAAATCAACCACAAGCAACATGATAATTACAACAGGTTGACTGGAGAAGAAATTCCACCATACAGAAGGAGATTATCTCTAGAGGATTGTTGTGTTTATGCCAGTGAGTTAAGTTACCAAGAAACCGAGAAGTTGCTGCGGTACCAGCGAAAACCGGCAACACGAGAGCGATTTTCTTGTGAAGCAAGTGTCCATAGATAATTATAACAGCATTGCGGCTGTTTGTCTGTTTATCACGCGAAGTAATGTGAAGAAGCTACCTACGTTAGTAAAAAGTCGCAGTTACAGGTATTTGGCGTATGCGAGTTACAAGTCCCAAGTTGCATTCCTGGAACGCAACCCGCCATTCATTCAGATAACTTCATTCTTATTCTTATTTATTTATTCATAGTAACCGAACTAAAGAACTAGAGAGAACTGGAATGCTCGGAAGCGTCGTTCTGCTTGTAATTCAAATCGAACACGCAGGTTAAGAAATGTCCACCGCAGTCTTTTATGGATGGGTCCCGGCTATTGTCGATACATGACAGCTGTTAAGCTAAGTCAGTGGCCTTCGACCGGATTGATGACGCTAGCCTCCGCCGATTCGCAGTTGAACAGCGTGGTGGAGTATGCTCTAAACCCCTTTGGTTGAAGGGAGACCCGGTAGTATCCCAGCAGTAGTAACCAAACATGGTAACTGTAAATATTAAATGTATCTAAGTAGAAATTAGACAAACTACTGACATTTAATATTTGTGTTGTCTAAAATATTCGTGTGAAGTCTTTGTTTTTACATAATTGATGATATCATTTTGATTGCCTGCTACAATATAGCAAAATCTAGTTGTCAGTAAAATAAACATAGGCTCTATACAACTGATCGCACGCGTACGCGCGTTTATCTACAAACACCTAATGAAAAAGCGTTAAACTTCAGCTATAAAATAAATAACCTAAATATTACGTTTAAAAAAAAAACAATTAATGCAAGTTTTAGGGAGGCATACATTTTGTTGATCACCATTTTCTACTAGCACCATCGTTCAAATTATATTTTTTTTTTGAAATGATTCGTCACAAACATTATTTTTTGCAAACTAATTATACCACTTTTAACATGTTTTTAAGGAAGGAAGACAATCGAGTGGTAGTTCAAGTAATAGCACAATAAGTTGGAGAACCAAGGACAAATTTACGTAATGGAATTCAAAGAAATCTATTACACCTGTAATTCGATTTGATTTAGTACTGAGCGTAGATCTAATGACATAGGAAATAATACGCTGTCATCGAGTCACTTAAACATCAAGAGGTACAAGTCGGATTCCCGAATGTGACCCGGCCTTGTGTGTTCCAGCGCCACGCAATTCTTATTCATTTATTCGTAGTAATCGGCTGTCTCAGTCTATTCCACAAGGGACATTTTGAAAACACAGACATAGATAGTAACAGACCACAGAAACTGTGAGGACAAACTACTTATGGTTAATCACCCGAGATATTTAGGTGCCTGAGCGAGCGTAAGGAGCGAGGACACCTATGCTATATTGAGCGGCAATTGCCCACTTTTACCCGAGTTAAACACTCCACTTTTGGACTAGAAGAAATAATATGTTAGTCATTAAGATTAAATAATAATCACATGTAATCTCAGTTTTAACAGTTTCTTCTTACTATCAGTATTGTTTTTGACCCTGGAGACAAGTTCTTTAGAGCACTACATAATTATTATGTTTATTACTCATTTGTGTTTCGGCAAAATTGGCAAAAAAGTAACATGGGACACATCTTTTTGGAAAATGTATGGAGGTAACTAAAAATAAAGTACGAGTATATGATCACTTCCATTATGAAACATTACTACTATATGAATCGATACAATAAAACAAAAAATTAATTGTTAATACTTAAGAACAATTTTCTTATGAAATTATATTTAAGCTGTATAATAAAATTATGCTATGTGTGCTATAGAAAATAGAATTGCATATAAATTGAAAAAGAAATGGAAAAAATCTTCGAGACTCGATTCCTGTGATAGACGAACTATTTACATACCTACATGTTTGTTCGGAGCGCGTGTCTAACTCGCATTTAGCCTGTTTTTTTATACTACGTTAGGTAGCAAACAAGACCAGTGATAGCATAGTGGAAAGAACCGACCTATTGACCAACTAGTACCCGGTTCGAATCCTGGTATGCCACTAAATTCGTGTTTTCAGATTTAAGTACATATTTGTAATTATCACATGCTCGACAGTGAAGGAAAACAATGTGAGGAAATCCTCACGTCCAAGAAATTGTATTTCGAAAGACGTGTGATCTTACCTAAGAAAGGTCTGATTTTTAGTAGTGGAGGTGTGATGACCGTCGCTCCATGCAATAATCAGTATCTTCGCCAAATCCTTAGGCTTAGGTAGCGTAACTCGTCAATCCTAATGGATTATGAAACGAGAACAAAATCAATTAAACAACGGAAGAGAAAAGTCCAGGCTTTTTGTCTGTGATGTGTATAAATCTCAAGTCGCATGCAGTATGCAGTCACCTATTTGTGGGAAAGCATGGGTACAAGTTTGGACCTTATGTCTATGGAATTCATTTAGGGTTAAATTAAAGAAAAAATGTTATTACGTTACTAGAGATGTACGAGTAATGCTTACTTTGACACATGTATACAGTAATTAAGGTGTAATTATCATTTATTTAGTACAGGCGAGTTATCACATTTACATTTACACATTTTTTAATTTATTTCAGCTACCATGACATGTATTATCATGTATTATGTATATCACGATGCAGCTACGAAGTGTTCAATTGAACACTATGTCGGTTTTAGTTGTAGAAATGGTCAATATTCATTTCCTTAGACGCCATTATAAATTTACATACAGAACGACCTATATATAATACGAGTATATACGTGCTGATAAAAGAATGATGAATATAGACCAGTCATGATTGGGTACATATAACGTCTTGTGACGTTACGCAATTTGGCCGCTGTTTTGCAATTTAAAATCGTTTAAAACGCATTCGCTTATTTTGAATTCCGAGCCCTTTAGGTACGAGTCAGTTTCCCACTGGCCAGTGTTTTTTTTCATCAACCAGAACACACAAACAAAAAAGCGCGTTCTTTAATGCCAAAATTGATATTTCCACCCCTGAGCTACTATTAACCCGTGTAAGGGATTTTACTGTCAACAACTGATATGTAAATTCCTTCAAAGTCGAAGGTTTCGAAAATGCTCATATTTATATTATCGTTGTTATTTATTTTCTCTGGTGAGCCGTAAAATATTACCGTATGGAAATGTAGGGATTTGCCGCGTACGATAGTTTGACAAGATGACAGTTATATCACTGAGGTGGGTGTGGGGCCGAATCCGAGGGTTAGATGTGCCTCTAGATGTCCTGTTAACTCGTTTATTGCGATATCTCATTCTTTATATCGGGTTGTATATTTTCCATCACTTTATATTGAATTATATCGGCGCTTTTTTGCGATGGCAGACGCATGTTCGGTTATTCTGAATTATATTGACTTCGTGAAAATATTTGAAACATAACTATATTTTTTTATTAATAACATTGTTCACAAGCTATTATATCTCGACTGTGTATAGGTACACGCTTCTAATATAAAATTATCCTTAATGCGCTGCTATCCCCACAGTTAATAGTTACCTTATTTTACTGGCATCTTCGAGTTTTATTTTAATTTCGAATATATGTACCTACATAGATATACTTATAAAGCTCTAACGTAAATGAAGTTATATTTAAAGTGAACACTTGACATAACTCTATTTGACCAATAATGACATTATAGCAGTTTATTATTAAGATTTAAAAAATGATATATGTGAAATTATTTATTTTAATGATTTGATGTATGTCAGTAGTGACATGTATTAAATTATTAAAACGTTAATTTAAACTGGTTCTATAAAATAAATTACATAATAAAATGAAGTCCCCGTAGAAAAAATCTAGTAGCATTTGAAACTATCAGTAAAATTTAAAGTATTATCACTACTCAAATATGTAAGTTCGCAAATAAGAATATGTCACCAACCTGATGACCTTAATGTACAAATGAAATTAGTGAAATAAGAAGACGACTAACAGACTGATTACGGTAACAATAAATTAAGATGACAATAATTAAATCTAAGAGTACATTACATTATCCAAACAGGCTTTACGTGAATAAACCACGCGGTTCTCAAACTTTATTCGGAGTATAATATGATAGATTAATATTAAACATAAATGATACAAACAAACACTTTATAAGAACCTACACAGGAAAACAAAAAAAAAACACTCAAAGTAACTTGTGTCGCATGACGGCAAGAATGCTGGTTAGATTTCTTAGCTCAATTTCAGTGGTATTCCTTGAGCGAGAAATTAGCCAGCTCTCTTGTCCCTAGCGGCAGCGAACGATTTTCTTAAGAGATGTTTATTCAATTGGGCCCCATGGGCGAACAGTAAAAAGGCACAAAATTGCGTTGTTTGCTGCCACATTCAGCTATTTCAATACATTCCGTGTACTTTGGCCTCGTAACATAACATAACTTTATAACTTCCTCCAATGTTATTAACACACTTTAACTTTTTAACGTACTCTAATTATGATTGCTATGTTCTACAATATTTTATTTGTATGTTACGCAAATCACTGGCGCTAGTGTATGAATTTTTAATACGTTTTTACGTAAGTTGTATGTAAGTAGACGAGTATGTACGAGTATGTAAGTCATAGATAAATTTTATTAAGACTTTTGCACGAAATTGCATAAATACATAAAAAGGCTAAATTTTCATCCTAAACCACTTCGGCTCATAAGGTCTAAAATGTTCACATTGTCAAAATGTCTATTTATTGATTAATTTAATGCATTTACAATTTATGTACATTTGTTTTTTACTTTTATTTTTACTACATTTAAATACTTCGGTACTTCTGATACATGGACGTGTTGAACTGATCATTTTCCATAAATAGACATTTTGATAATATGAAGATTTTATGCCGACGTTTAAGCACACTGTGATGTTAATCACTTTAATTTTAATTAGTTTCTCTTTTGTGAGTTCCTTCAGAAAAAACACATACACATAGATTCTTCAAGTCTATATGCCTATCTGTAATCATACCTATATCACTCGCAGACTATCTGAGTCAGAAAGCTAATTTGTTATGGCTACAGATCGTTAAATCACCGTCAAAGTAAAAAAAATAAAATGTACAATTAAATATTAATCCTCTACACCTAAAATTTGTAGTTTATTTTAATAGTGCACTCCATCACTTGGTTGAAAAAGTTATCCAAATTACATAGTTTACTTCATTTTTAATGTCATGAAGAGTTTAATATACTTAATAAACGTTGAGGGTTGTAATTGCTTTTTTGTTAGAGTTACGTACCTCATTTCCTCTAATAACTTAAACGCTCTATTCTGATATCTTCACCCTAATAAGTTTCAATTGTTTGCAATTAAATTACAGCAAACTTATACGGAACCCTTTTATGCGCGAGTTCGACTCGCACTTGGCCGGACCTTTTATTAAAACTTTCATTCATATTCTGTGTCAGAGACTTTTTGTCGTTCTGCCGTTGTGCAATTATAGAGGAATGCTTCGGTCGAGATAGCTGGATAGTTTTCTTTGCCCGTCCAAGCGTGTAATTGGATGCAAAGCGATATGAGATACCTACCAGACTGCAGGGCCCTCCCGCTGCGCGGTTTACTCTGTTGGCTTATTGATTTTCTCTCACAAATTTTTGCAAGTTCAACTTTGATCATTTTTATGAACACATGTGTGCTAACATCGTATATATATTAATATTCAAAACTACAAAAAGGAGGGAATTAGCAAATCTATTGCAGTTTTATCACTTTTTCCGTATGTTAGGCTACTTATGTATGTTACTTTAATGAATAATTATTTGAATACTGTTTTATGTAATCGAAAGGTTACGCTCTAGTGGTGGTGGGCACCAGTAAAAGTGTAAAATAGGTCAGATTAAAAGAATCAGATTGAAATTCAATTAATGTGTACAAGTATATAAAAAAAACTTGATTGATGTTCTTTTTAGGGTTCCGTACCCAAAGTGTAAAACAGAACCTTATTACTGAGGCTCCGCTGTCCGTCCGTCCATCCGTCCGTCCGTCTGTCACCAGGCTGTATCTCATGAACCGTGATAGTTAGACAGTTGAAATTTTCACAGATGATGTATTTCTGTTGCCGCTATAACTACAAATACTGTAAAAATGGAATAAAATAAATATTTAAGGAGGATCCCATACAACAAACGTGATTTTTTTGCTCATTTTTGCTCGATATTGATAACGGCAAGAGGTAGACGCTTGAAATATTCACAGAATATTTATTTATATATTCACTTTAAGAATAAATTATTAAATTAAAATAAAACAAATATTTAAGGGGGGCTCCCATACAACAAACGTGATTTTTTTGCCGTTTTTATCGATAATGGTACGGAATCTTTCGTGTGCGAGTCCGACTCGCACTTGGCCGATTTCTTTATATACTCTTCTTAGTTTACGACCCGCCTAATAGTAAGCACTTATCATACCCATACATAGGAATACCCACTCATGTGTTGTCGACTCAGTGAAATCCTTCCTCTTTTATACTTAACTAAATTTAAAAACAAACATTTTTCCGTCTTTCCAACGTCCTCTAGGTTCTAAAGGATAGAGAAATGTTTGTTAGTTATAAGTTACTTAGTCGTTTACAAACTGATTTGGAATATTTTTGTTGTTTAAAAAGGATAGTATCTATTGATAGTTATTGTAAAGAAATTCCGTAATAATTAAAAATTCATAATTTTTTTTGAATCTAAAATACAAGGGAAGTTACATTAAGTTACAACTTACTTAAAGCAACAGTTCAATTGCTTCAGTGGTTTAGAAGGAGATTTATCGTAAAGTTTTACATGCACACAACATAACCATACAATAATTTAAATAACAACTATCTCCAGGGCTATAGTGTTTCTAGTGAGTGAGGAAAGTCACCAAGAATCTAACGAAGAGTTACTACTTACTACTTGCCCTTGTTTAAAATTTTCCTAATAGTTCAAATATATTGAAGCGTAAGTGTAATATGGTAAAATAATATCTACATAGAATTATGTTTATGAAAAACGTACTTGATGAATTTCAAGTACTTTTTCATAAACGTAGGTCTGCGATCTCAGGAACCCTCAGTGTAATGCGGATCCAACTAATACACTGTTTTTTATCGTTACAATAAATAATATGATATAAAATAGGCTTATTTGTATTACTGACCAATAATAATTTATTTATCCCTTCATACTATTATAATAATATAAATGGTCGTCATGGTTATCTGAACACAGCAAACGCTTACACAAACGAAGTCGTGAGCACTCCTTAGTAATCCGAGCATTCCTTATTAGATTATCAAAAATCCATACGATCATAGTATAATACTAGAGACGAGCGTGTCGTTTTGCTCTTTTATAATAAAATCTGCTCCTATTAAGCTGAAAATCTAATCAGGTCCTTACATACACACATACATATTGTTCATTGTGTCACAATCTAAAATAAACATATAAACGAGATTTGAATTTCGATTTATGTCGCAATTACAATAACTTACATTAGAATGGAAACTTAACAAGAAAAGACGCCGTTCGGCATGTTGTTTTGGTCTTAGAGAAATTCAATTACTCTTTTCAATCGATGGGTTTACGATGGATTTCTTATTTTTATTTAAAACATTTTTATTTAATATAATACACACCTTCTGAAGAGTCACTAACGAGAAAGAATTTGATATCGCCGCATATTGTCCAACATATCTGATAAGAACACGCATCGACATTGATATATGCTAAAAATATAATCAGTCGCAGCAAACTAAACTTTATACTTTGGCGTTGAAAGTATACAATGTAAAATCACCGTTGCGGTTTACACACGTATGAATTGCACATTTAGTTGCGAGGGTGCGAAAACTTGTTGTTATCTTGAACGAGACCAATTTCAGCAAATGGATACTAAGTCCTAACTCTCGTATCTCGTTTTATGTTGCGCGGAGTTCACGCACTTTTAAAATATAGACAAACGACATATGGGGCCAACGTGTGAACGCGACGCCGTCACCGAACATGCAATTTAGAAAGGATTTGCTTTACGGCCGTCGCGTCGGTTAACTCGATAGCACTCGCCAATCTTTATGGAAACTTCAAACATTGAGCTCCTTTGTAATAACCGTAGATATTACTTACATTATAACAGCTTGCATTATAATAGCTATTGCATGTAATAAAATCACTTGCATTTCTTTCAAATTGGCCATGAAATTGCAATCTGTGCAAATTTATTTCTATTATTGTGTTTCACAGATCAAAGTTTTCAATCGATTACTCATTCGAGTAGATAAATACGTAGATACGTTCATTATTAACACAAAGTAATAAAATATTGCAGTGTACAAAATTTCGTTTGTAATTAATAACATCCGTAATATAGGCACCTAAACTGTAGGGTAATAAACCAATACATTTGAAATACGTTTATTATTGCGTCCGGGTGTTCGGGGCGGTGACTCGGACCGCGTTCGCGGCTCGCTGAGCGCCCTTTGACGGCAAACCATGCGAGAAGTCATCCACTTATCGTCAGCACGATCTAATGTCGACATTTTTCCCGGTTTTTCCCGCGTTTCGCCGTCCGCCTCGACGATTTCACTCCAAACGTGACATAATTGAATCAATGGCCCCGACGCGACTCCACTCTGAGATTGTTGCAAATTAATTCAGACAGACGTAAATAAAACATTTGTTTATCTAATATAGATACGTTTAAATACTTAATTCATTTATTTATATGTAGGCTTTTTCCAAATTCACGGATATTTGTTAGACGTACTGGGTGAAATGGATCCAATGCGTAGAGGCTTCCAATGCGAGAACTTCGAGAAGATTGATATATTGTGGTAAACCCGCTTTGGGGGATATCAATGGAATAATATATGCGTATGCAGGCCTCTGCTGTTATTGGGACTATGAATGTGTCGGAAATTAAAAGGTTTTGGTATGTATTTCAGATGATAGATATATTTGAGATGGTACTCAGGAGGTTTTGTTTTTGTTAGTAATACTATATTTCTTGGAATTACAGTGGAATTCACATAACAATGTCCCCCGCCCCCCATGACGCCCGCTCATGTGCCAGATCCTACAGGGATACCGCATGAGTAGACGTCATGGTTGCCTGATAATTAACAAACGAATCCCGCTAAAAATAACAACTCCTTGGAGGCTTGTTGTGTTCTTGCATGTAAGTAAAGTCACCAGCAAGCTTTTAAAGAGTCATTGTGTTGGCAGCAGAGGTGCCACTATATTATACCTACAAAGCGCGGGTGGCATTTTACCTATTCTCAATGTCCATATATAAATAGTATTAAAAGTGTAGGTATAAATAGAAGTAAATTCATATTTTTGTTAAAGCACTAAAAACCTATTTCACCAATTAAGACGAAAACATGGAACTTTTTTAATTAATAGTGTCAATTTAGAAAATCAAGATCTAAGCAATCTGACGCTACAGTTGTGATTTAAGATTTTAATTCCAATTCATATACCCCAATATTGCGTTCCAGAGTTACCCTACCAGTTTGTTTCATCAAGATAAAACAAAAAACAAAATACTGCAAAAATCTTTTGTAGATCGAACGAAAATACAGCGGATTTATTTTTAACCTGGATTATTATTTATTATTTATTTATTTATTTTTATTTTTTACGCATGCGGCATACTTTATATAACCTTAAGTAAACTTACGTAGCCTAGGAACACTTGCAATGACAAGAAGTATCACTCGCCTATTGCCAACACTTGTTACTAATATAGTAAACCTCAGGAGTTTTTAAGAGGAGTTTCCTGGTTACCTCATTCACTTGAAGCAACATAACAATCCTCCATGTACTCGTAGTTGTCATTTTGCTGCGGTTTTCTGTGAGTTACTTTTTCAGACAGTACCGGCAGCATATACACTTATACTTCTCTGAAATATACATAGGAAAGTTAATCGATCAATATATTCACACCAAGGCCTTAGCAGGTTAGGCATAGAAAACCGAACATCTCGTGACCCGATTCTTGCACACCTCACTCGCTTCTTTTAACATTCATAGCTTTTTAATGCACGCTCGCCGGTGTCTAGGGCCTCTAATATTAACGCCTAAAATGTCACTTTTTTGAAAATTAAAACAACTTCATAACTATGGTACTCAACTCCTATAAATGAAGCTGCTATACAAACCAATTACTTATGTAGACGTAAAACCTCAGATGTACATTTGCTCTCAACTACGGAAAACTTTCCAGAGATTTTTCCCACGAACAGTGTCTAATCTGTATCGTTATCTACCTACAAGTACAAGTGACAACTCAAAAAAAACGGCACAGTTGCATTGGGTAAAGGAAAAAGGCTTTGAGGCAGCCGTTTCACGCCGTCTGTAATACAATTTTCAAGAGAGAATCAAAGCGGTGTGCAATGTTCACTGCACCCCCGCTCGATGGTCGTTGTTACATAGATTACTAAAATAGACAGAGGTTGACATGTACACAATTTTATATTCGAGAAGGCAGTATAATTTTTAATTCTTTGTTATGTGTTATAAGAAAATTGATTGTCTCACGTTAATCATGTAGGCTAATCGTTCTTCTTTTGTAGCAGGTAATATATGCAACTACTGATTTGACTCTAAAAACGTTTACTATCAGAAAGTTACATTAACATGCTTGAGAGCTATATGATTTTTTTTATTTTTTTTTTTTGTTTATTTCCTGTTTAAATTTTCAAAACCAAATCAAGGCGCGTGAACTCGCCTCTTAAGATTTCGAAGCGTAATAACTAATAAAGCTCAAAAATAAATATTTTTATGATCGTATTGTATAAAAACATCACGATATAAAAATTTTGACATTCCAAATATCTCTAGATAAGTCTTTATGTAACAATTCTTTTTTCTTATTTTTACTTTAAATCATGTATTTCATTCATTGCGTTAAAGTATTCTTTTCCTACCATTTAGCTCACAAAATATGAAATTGTTGTACTGTCAACATCTTTTTCATTTTTATGCCTTTAAAGTGGCAAACAAACATACGGCTTACCTGATGTATGCAGTTATTGTAGCCTATGTACACTTGAAACAACAGGGGCGTCACTCATGCGTTGCCGACCCTACTCTACGCCACAACTTCGCATTACTTGTTGGTACTTGATAGTCATTGTGTTTTTGAAAAGGAATAAATAACTCGCTTTTGAGATCAGTCTGTGTGTTTTTTCCAAATTTATCGAATTTAACGTACATACTTTAACCAGGTATTTAATTTCGCAATAAGCAAAGTTTAAAAGTAAAATGATTTAATATTTTGAAATAACACTTGCCTTTGACGTACGTAATGATGTCCATGAATAATGACGTAATTGAATTTAAAAATAGTTGTTATGCCCGATGGCATTATGGACACCACATTGCCCGTTCTGCGTGCATGTAATGAGTTAGATTACAAACAAGTGCGACAATAAAAACTTATACTGTATTCATAGATTTGTAGGTTAATAACAGATCTGTGGTTATGATTGGCTTATCATCGTTTCATGTTATGTACATTTCTTAAATACGATTTCGCATTGTAAGCTAGTTGGCAGTACATTAAGGGTATTAATCTCATCTGTGCTGGTGCATTGCTACTACTGCTAATTAACTAGCTTACAGAGCAAAGCTGTATTTAATAAGCAGCCTAACTCCAAATAACAACTCCCTACATAGTTATTGTTTTCCTTCGATTAAGTGGGATGATCGGTAAGCTCCTATGTATGCATCCACTAGATTAGATTTCGACGAGCATACATGAAAAGAGCTATGACGTTAAAGAAGCGAGTGAGGTGTGTTAGGGCCGAGTCATGTGGCGCTCGGTACTCTCTGCCTACCCTGCAAGGGCTTTGGCGTGAAGTTATAGGTAGATGGATAAGCAGACGTATCGACAACTACGCGGATAATATGGATGATTCAATTATTGTGTATTCGATTGACTGTTCTGCCAACTACTTCTTCTTCGCGTTGTCCCGTTTCCTAATCCATTAGGATTGGTGGGGTCCGCTACCTAAGCGTAAGGACTTGGCGAAGACATTCATTTTTACATGGAGTGACTGCCGTTAGACCTCCACTACCCAGTGGGAAAACCATGTCTATCTTAAGTTAGGTCACAGTCTTTCGAAATATAATTTCTTGGACGTGTAGTTTCCTCATGATGTTTTCCTTCACTGCCGAGCAAGTGATAATAAATATGTACATAAATCCGAAAACACGAATGTAGTGGTACAAGCCCCCGCAAGGTTTCGAACCGGGGATCAGTTGGTCAATGGGCCGGTTTCTTATCCACTGGGCTATCACTGTTTTGACAACTCCATACATAGTTATTATTTTCCTTCCAGTAAATGCGATCATCGTTAAGCTCATATATATGCATGCACGCGAATATTGCTTAAAATTTCGACGTGCATGCATGAGAAAAGCTATGAATGCAACAATGACAAATGAAAAATTACACGAGTAAAGAGTATAAGGATCGAGTCAGTCGTTTCTCTTTGTCTACTCTACCCTGGGCCTGGCGTGAAGATATAAATATTTCGTATATTTCTAAGATAATTTATTTCTAAAAAAAAATTTTGTAAAAATATTCAAACACACATAGTACATTCACACACTACCATACACACACACAAAACACCCACGGCCTGCCACAAGGCACGGCCACATAGTCAATAACAATTAAAATGCAACTTATAGACGTTTAAATTCTGCCATGTTTATGTAAAATATGATAGTTGCAGTCGCAATAGAACAATAACATGCAGCAAACAGAATGTGAGGCAAATACGTCAATGGCGGGGTCGCATGCAGTTTGTGGTCGAGTCCTATAGCGGGCAGCCGCCGCCTGTTTTGCTGACAGTTTTTGCATAGTAGAGCCGACACACCCATCCCAGAATAGCTTAGTGATGTGACAATTAACGATAGTTTACGTAAATATCACAAATTGCTAAAACAGTTACAAATTCACAATATTTAAATCATCCATATTATCCGTGTATTTGTCGTTCCGTCTATCTATCTATTTATAACTTCACGTCAAATTCCTTGCAGAAAAGGCAGGGAGAACCGAACGCCTTATGACTCGGTTCTTACACACCTCGCTACTTCTTTAACATTCATAGCTTATCTCATGCACGCTCGCCTGTTCCCAAGGCTCCTGATATCACCTATTGATAAAACACGATCAATGTACTCGTAGTTACGATATGTAAATCTTGGCCTGCCTCGATCTTACATCCTTCTACTTTCGTGTTGTGTATCCTTTTATATCCCCGTTCTATCTATATCTTCATGCTACGTCCCTTCCGAGGTAGGCAGAGATGAACGCCATATGAATCAGTTCTTATACACCTTAACTTCTTTAATATTTCTATCTTTTATGCACACTTACTCATTATTAGGGTTCTGTTCACAAAAACTTCTGATGAAATAAAACCGTTTGGAGGCTGTAAAACGCTTTATTTAATTTTACCTACAAAAAAAAACATTAAAAGTAAATCATAATAATAATATGTAAAAACATTATTAAAATGCCTTAATTTTTTATAATGAATGTATGAAATGACAACTTCGCGACATTGCTAATGATGTGCTAATTAAGACTAATTATAATAAAACTAGCTGACCAGGCAAACGTTGTTTTGCCATATAAATTATTCCTAGGATTATTTTAGTATTATAAAAATAGGGGTTGATGGTAGAAGGGTGAAAATTTAGGGCTGTATGTATTTTTTAATGCCACATCATAAACAAATAATAATAAAAAAAATTGTCCTAAAAATAAAAAATTAAAATTTGGGGTGGACCACCCTTATCACTCACGGGTATGAAAAATAGATAGTAGCCGAGTCTCAGACCTACTGAATATGCAAATAAAATTTCATCAAAATCGGTCAAACCAAGCAAGAGTATGGTAACTAACATTGTGACACGATAATTTTATATATAAGATATTGTATAATTTAATGAAATAATTATCTGCAAAACAACTAGGTGAAATTTGGATCGGTATTTGTCATCCGTTGAGATCCGGAACAGGCACGGTGTGCAGATTGAGAAAACTATTCAAAGTTAATCGTGTCGATCTATAAGCGGACGATAATATCGCTATCGTTGACGTGAGTACCCTCCCTGGCGTCCATCGATGTGGTTATCCGCTGCGAGTGGCCAGCGGCCGGCGGTGACGGCGTGTTTTGTGCCGGGTGACACGTGATGCCGTAATTAGTGCGTGACCACGCCGCCTGCCGTCACGTCGACACCACTCCCGACGTGTTTACTGCTCTGCCCACAGTGTTACCATTTTAACTAGTTTCTCTTTGTAATGAATAATATCTAATGTGATGTAATGAATAATATCTAATGTGATGTAATGAATAATATCTAATGTGATGTATATTATTTATTATTTTAGTTTGATATTTTAGTATGAAAACGCTGGTTACGATTTTCTTTCACGGGTTATGCAATTTAATCTCTTACACGGAAATCTAATAGGAACTCTAATAGAAATTAATTACTGACAAATGAAAACTGTTCGATTTCAGTTACAAATGTGTCAGTTTTTATATGTTAAGTAACTTTTATTTGACACTCTACATAATATCAATCAAATGTCTCCATGAGAAATAATGCAGCAAAAAAGAATTACAATACAGATATACAACCCGAAAGAAGGAGGTAGGAGCCGAGGAATGCCAAGATTTACCTACCATGACCACATTGATCGTATTTTATCAAAAGTAGACGTCAGGAGCGAGTGTGCCTAAGAAGAGCTACGAATGTTAAATAAGAGAATAAGGTGTGTGAGGGCCGAATCATGTGGCGATTAGTTCTCTCTGCCTACCCTGCAAGGGATTTGGCGTGAAGTTATAGATAAACATTTATATCTATCTATATATAACTTCACGCTAAATTCTTTCAAAAGGTTCTACATATTTGCGCTGCATCTAAAAATTTACATCAAGTTTCCATATTTGAAGCACAGTATTAGACAAATTATATCAAGCTTCTAAGCATATATCATTAGAAACTAGGAGATTGAATCGTCATACAGAATTACAGACGGAAACGTATGAATATCATCAATGTGACTTTACATTATCAGTGCTTTGATTAATAATGAAAAATAATTGCATTGTCCTAGTTGAGCCCCGAACACTAAAAATAATAATCTCACATCAAAATCAGATAAAACTTATTTTTCAATAAATTGTGTTTCATACTATATCGCAGATCACACGAGTTTCATGTTGGTTAGATGCATAACAGAGGGTTTCATCTGCGATTCGCAAGCAATCCGCGGTAAATTATATAAAAAATACATTTCAAGCTTCAGCTGACTGCGAGATGGTTTCTTTATTAGTTTTCCCGAAGGCATCCGCGCCCGCATAGCGGGGGACGTGTGAAAAAATCTCGGGATTAAGCCCCCGTTTATCGGCCTCCGAGGCGACTTATTGCCGTAATACAATCTGCGTTATGTCGCGCTCGGATTATCCGTATCAGAGTGTTTCACAAGCTTTGTAGCGTCTCATGTCGCTTCTACGTTACGTGCACATATTTATTTTTTAATCGTACTCGTAAATACTGGATTATCATCTAATATTTCTATGAAACGTATTTCCACGTGTCAACAATACGTACACGAATATGAAGAATTGTATAAATCCAAAGGTAATAATAATAAATCCAAAGGTAACTTGTGAATGTAATAATACGGCAATTATCAAGATTTACAAAAACAAATTGATTTAAGAGTTTCTCGGAAAAGTTTGCATTTACTGTCTGTTCCCTGTAAAAGTTGCAAATCCTCTTAAATTGAAAACGCCATTATCGGGTGTAAGCAATTTGTACGCAGCTGGTGCTACGGTTACGCCGCAGCTACGGGAGAGATGGCTACTATGCTACATTGCTACGCGCCGCGTCGTAGCAACTAAACTACATTTTAAACTTACATTTAAAATGCCTTATTAATATTTTAGTTTTGTTTCTACTTTTACACTACTTATTTAAAAATTGAGAATATATGATAATCATTATTGTTAGAGAGAATTGTGAGGGAGACGGAGAGATAAAAATGTATAATAAAAAAAAATATCAATTATATATGTATATATACATATATTATTGATATTTTTTTTTATTATATATATTTATATTTGTACCTACAATATGTGCGTTTACATCAATGATGTGTGATCTTAAAACCTAGCTTATACATAGTGAACGGTAACGATAAGCTTACAAGATACTGGCAATAGAAAAATTAAGTGCAATATTTATCGTTCTATTTAAATGAGGCCCATTGAAAACTGTATGCTCGCATGCTAGCCGAGCAAAAAATTGTATTGAGAATGAACTTCTTATAATCTTTCTATATGTCAGAGAATCTCCATCTCAGCATGTGTTACATACTAATAACGCCGACAAACATTTAAAATAAAATCGTGCAACAATTTTATGTTACCTTCTCTACACGTAAAGTGGTAATGAATATTTGTGTCTTCTGTACTTAATGTTGTTTGTTGAATAGGTTGTAAGGTAATGAAATACTTTTCGATTCAGGGATTCATTTACAACATTTTTTGCTTTTTTGCTAATTTTTGTTAGAGTTTATGAATTTTTTGTTAATTAATGGTCCATTATCCTAAAATTAACATGGAGAAGTTAAATAAATATCGTACAAATGTCATTGAAAATTACTCTAACCTGTGTACATAATATTTAGGAACTAGAAATTATATAACACTGCTATTATAATTAGCATAGTACCACGGGTTTACTTATACTCTTTAGTCTACGTAAAGTGATTACCTTAGCCTATGAACGCTTGCAATGTAGAAAGTACCGTTTGCGCGTTGCCAGCCCTGCTGCTAACACAGCACCTCCTGAGGAGCTTACTGATAACATCACTCACTCGCAGAAACACAACAAACTTCGAGGTAGTTGTTATTTGGCTGTGATTTTCTGTGAGGTGCAGGAACTTTCCTGGTCGGGCTAATTAGACGACCGCTACCTCTTTTATGTAACAGTATTTACTACATTTTATTTACTATTTTCTTTCATGAATGTTAAAGAAGCAAGTGAGATGTGTAAGGATCGATTTATTTGGCGCTCGGCTCTCTCTGCCTACCCCGCAAGGCGCAAGGAACTCGCCATGAAGTTATAGATAAACAGATAGATGTTTTATTTTTCTTTACTTTAAATCAAAAGTGAAAAAGAAATACATTTTGTTAATTGTTGGAGAAAAAAGGAAATGTTCTTAATTTATAATTTTTTTATCTTAATGCTAGCAGATAAACAATATTTTGAGTTTTTTCCTGTAAGTGTGTAAACATAAAGAATCGGTGTTCTAACTCTGGAGCAAGCCACCGACTTCACACTAATGTTTATTTGCGAGTTGTGTTTTGATGAGGTTGAAAATTTTTGTATGGGAAAATCGAAAATCGACTTCATGAATGAATCGAATTTGCCTCATGCATTGTTTTAGTGGGTCTAAAACCATCTTCGCATTATTATTGCGAAGATTAATCATTATTGCATTTCAAATGAAACCTGTTTGCGGTACATCGATTGAATGATTTCAAAGTCTATAACGGACATAGGTAGAAAGTTTTCTGTTTTATATATAAATAATAATTATAATACATCATTCTTCCCGAAGGAGCCTCTACGCGTTGGATTCATATCCCCGCACACGCCTATCAAATGACCGGGATTAAATCCGTGAAATAAGAGAAAATATAATAATATAATAAATACTGTCATTTTCCCACTTAGACTTACTTACATAAAATTTAGACAATTCTATGTCGAATAAAATTCTAACAGAAAATATTAAAATAAAATGTGAGAACAAGTTAAGGTTCCATTGCACAGCTGCGAGCGTAAGGGGGCGCGTGTCGTAAATAAGTGAGATGTTGACGAGCGCACCGCGGCGAGAATTGAAAGTAGAACCGATCTAACTTATGACGCACTACATTTTAGTAACTATACACTTAGGGAATATAGGATGGAAGATAATGGAGTGTTAATAAGCTGAGATCTTGTCTTTTAAGAAAAGCATGGTGCTAAATGTTGATATTCATTAGTGAAAAATATATATATAATAGAAGCACGCACTCTTTCCATGGGAAAATTTTTCACTGCCAATCGTACGGATTGTTTTACGGACTCCAAATTATCATGGCGTTTAGAGCAAGCCGTACTCTCTAAAACTGACCATAAATCATAATCCAGCGGATTAAGATCGGGACTAGACGACGGCCAGTCTTCAGCTCTGATGAAGTCCGAAACGTGCGTTTCCAACCAAGACTGCGTAGACCGAGCTTTATGACCCAGCGCCGAGTCTTGCTGGAAGAACCATTCTTAGTTATTGAACATGGTGTTGTTAAGGGGCTTTACTACCTTCTCAAGAATGGTATCTTGATACACTTGTGCCGATGTTTTGATACCTTTTTCACAAAAGTATGGCTCAGTCACTCCTTCATAGCTAATACCCCACCAAACCATCACTGAAGTCGGATAGTGTCCTCGTTGCACTCTGTCGACTAATTGGGAAGCTTCTTTAGAGCTTTGAGCATAAATGACCGTATCATTTTGTTTGTTAAAATGTTGCTCAATTGTAAAAAAATTTTCATCCGTGAACAATTTTTTCCTGTGACCTCCCTTTGCGTACCGCTTCAGTAATTGTTTCGATTTTACCACCCTATTCTTTTTTAAATTATCAGTTAAGAAATGACCAGTACGTCTCTTATAGGCTGCAAATCCTAAGTCATCTTTTAAAATACGCGACGTTGTTCTAAGTGCTATCTTCATCTCCCGAGATAAAATCTTTTGGCTTTCGAACAGGATTTCTTCGAATTCTTTCCCTTACTACTATGACCACCTTTTTCGTACGAACACTACGTGGACGGACAGATCATTTTCTGTCACAAACAGGAGGTCTCATTGTACCTATTAATAGCCCGGTACACAAACATTTTACTAATACCAAGCGTATGGAAAGTTTTCAAAATTGCATTTGGCTCCATACCTACTTTGTGTAATGCAATCACAGCGATTCGGTTCTCTTTATCACCCCACTTCATTTTAATATCGCAAAATATTATACAATGTATTAGCGCCAAAATGAGAAAACCAATGAACAATCATATAAAAATGACAGATTCCAAATTCAAAGGTAATATTTTGTTTATTTTTAATTGTAACAGTATTTATGGCCAGACTAAGTAAATAGAGATTTCAGAAAGATGTGACGGCAACCATCGACTGAAAATGTTTCGATTAAGAAAGGATGCATGCTCATTTGGTTCGGGCATATAAAAAAAACCTATCCCAGTAGTGCTGGAACGGTTTGCTAAAGCGAACTCCTGAGGCCTATCGAGTACCTACCACCTAATTTGTCTTCTAGTGAGAAACAAATCAATTTGGGGAGCATGCCTCCCACTCCTGTAGGAGGTAAAATATTTGGGCTAGTTTTTACAGTACTCATTCACCAGTGTGCGGCTGCACACATCCGGAGGATATCAATCAGGCGAGGTCAGGCGTGTCTCTCACGCGTCGTTCTGCGGAGCAATCCTATTCGCCTTATATCTGGTATTTCACAAAGCGCACTATGTACACTGTTATGGATATGACGATAATACTTTTTACAGGAGCAGGTGCACCAACTGGCCTGTGATATAGGCTTGGACTCTAAGAAGTTTGTGATATCCCATGTACCCGGTTACTGGAATCCCATGTACATGAATAATCTCGACTGTAGTTTAATTGCCACGATTCCTTCAAATACTATATGTAATATATTTGTATTACATAGACAAATGCAGTTATACGATTTTTTGTATACTACGTCAGGAGGCATACAAGCATACGGGCCACCTGATGTGAAGCGATATTTTGCGATATATTAAGTATCACTCGCGCGATGCCTCCTCTGCTGCTTACACAGCAACTCCTTGGGAGCTTACTGGTGACTTCACTCACACGCAGGGACACAACAACCCTCGAGGGAGTTGTTATTTGGCTGCGGTTTTCTGTGAGGTGGAGGTACTTCCCCAGACTGGTTGCTTTGATGCGCCCTACCTCTCTTAAAAAGCTCTCTACTAAGCGAAGTTCGCAATCAATTTACTGTTTAGCGCAAATGTTTGTAATTATGTTAAAAAGGACTAAGTACACTATCTATCTATCTGTAAGTTCACGACAAATCCCTTGCAGGGCCGGCCGAGAGAACGGAGCGCCACGTGACTCGATTCTTACATACCTGACTCGCTTCTTTAACATTCATGGCTCTTCTCATGAACGCTCGCCGGTTTCTAGGGCTCTGTAAGTACACTACAAATATTCGCATAATTTTAGACGCCAACGAGTGAGCCGCGTATTGAGTTCTTTTAGACTCATAATCCACTGTAGTAGTTTATGGTCTGTGAGAATTTTAATTTACGCCTAAACAAATGCGGCCTGAAATTCTTGGTGGCCTAAACTATCGCTAGTAGTATTACCGGTAGATGGCGCTATAGTTAAAAATGTATAACATTTGTATTTTACATTTGACTTGTATGTAATACATTCCATAAACATCGCCGCTACTACTTGATAGACGTTTTTTAATTTAAGTTATTAATGTTAAACATTTATTTAATGATGCCAGAGAAGTATAACTTCTCACACGCGTACATAAGTAGGTACACGCACCCATTTTTTTTTGTATGTACGTTTATAAGTGATGATAACTGTCGATCTGATGCTCTGATTTCGATGAAATTTAGTGGATAGATAAAAAACGTAAATTACTAACTAAACTAACTAATATAACTAAAAAATAATTATTTCAAATACATGATAACCATTTATTTCATCCTATACTTTGCTTGCTGTAGTATTATGTTTACAAATTAGAAAGCCGTTTGTCATTCATCGTGCACCACAAATCAGGGGCCACTGCGAAGCTTGCAGAATCATTTGTCGTAATATCTCAAATTATTAAAAAGGGTGCAGGCGAAAATATTCATTATGGTTACAACAGTTTCACTGTCAATTAATCGTATCTGATTATTAAATTCATAATTGGTTAACAGATAAAAATATAAAAGTAATTTCTGAACACGTTTTTGACATTTGATATGTTTCACAATCATTAACAAATGAACATAGAATTGGTCATAGTTTAGGTTTATCATCGGATTTTTTTTAGTTTAACAGGCAGATAAACAAGCTATCAAATTGTTCACCTCATACTCTCTAAGCCTGTCGGGTACACCTGATCATGTGTTGTAACAAAAGTAAAACTTAACAATGTTAAGAAGAATTATCTTCTAGTCTTTTGAACTAGCTGAAATTTACCAGTCACTGCCGATGTCAGACCGTGGATATTATCAACCAAACATCTGTAAAACGAGCAGATTGACTTAATGGTGTTCGCCAAGTTACACGGAGAAAATTTTAGTTGTGCGCGAGTTCCACTAATGCCTCGGGTGTGCGGGGCGCGGGCGATTAGCAACAGCTGTCAACCCCGCGAATACGATATTTATCAAAGCCATGAACGTACGAACGTTCGTCAGGTTTTGACGGATTAAATAAGCATGATCTTTCTATAGGAATATTGTATTTAAAATATGTATCATGTTATTTATCATGTAAATCGTTTAAAAAAAAATCCCTATCTGTAGCATAATAATTCTAAAATAGTAAACAAAGATTATTTAATTATAAAACATCAAAATAAGTAGTAACAATTTTGTATTTCACGATTCCTTTTAGCTTTGGAACAATTTCATTCAAATTTCTACCAAAATCGTAAGTGAAATCATCCATATTCAATAGAACGCCACGTCCATTCATGCTAAAACATATGTGAGTGTAAACGGTGACCGCACCTGTCAGAATATTAGATCGGCGGCATTAATCTATCACCACAATGGAGGCGAGCCGCACCGCTACGCCACGCCGCCACCGCCGCCGTCTCCTCGCCGTCCGCTGCCGCCCGCCCTACGCTCGAACTTCACCCGGGCGGCGCAGCCACGCAGCGGGCGCACCGCCGGGGGGCATGGGCTACTCCTCCCTGACAAACAATCAAAAAGCCTATTCTGAGCAAGGTCGCGGTTTACCATCGTTTTCATCTCTGATCTCCGGCCGTCGACTCACGTCCGGAAATGACGCAGAATACTACCATTGATATTATCCTCAATAGACAGACCATTAAAAATTATCTCAGAGGGATAATCTAGGTTTACTAGAGTTTAAGTGACTCGTCGTCACTTTTAGACTCAAGGCTAACTTGACATGCAAGTGGTGCACCCTACGCGTTTTCCAATGATGGTCCCTACATCATTATCATCATATTGGACCCTTAAGTAAAGTTTTACTACAGAGCAATTTCCCTTTTCTCGAGAATCACTGCATAAAATACTTTTAAGAAATGGCAGTCATGGCCTGTAGACACAAGAACTGGATATCACTGCAACTACTCAAGAACTCACGGATCACGTGCAGGAATATTATATACAGAGTGTAATTATTTTTTTTTTGTGGTGTTCTGTAGATAACTTCGAGAGATACTTCATTAATTGGAATTAAGAAAACTGGATTTGATTGCCATTCCAATTATAAATATAAGTTAAGAAAAGTGAATCGATAAGAGTATTCAATCGATAATTAGGTCATCATTGTCCTTAAAATATATATGTATACGCCTTTATACATGTAACTTACAAACGCCTTTAGCAAACACAATGCCGATATGCATTACAAATTTATGTATATAAAGTTCATTGTAGTGTTGTAAGGCTACATCAATTTTGCGAACAACTTATAAAACGCGTAACGTGCCATAAGACCTTTGTTATTATCTGAGGGTTGCAACTTATTCATCCCGCAAATCCGCTCATGTATGAACCAAATCCCGCCCGGTCACCGTTGATTGCATTGTCATGTCTAGTGGACGGAAGAAGTGTAAACGAAATCGAACCTCGTTTTTATATTACTTAGATGTTATAATTGAATGGCATTTCGGCAAAATCGGTGTATCCCACGTCGTATCGGTTTGTAAAACAAGCGAGCCAACGTGATTGGAATGTTTTATTCGACCCTTCGAACATATGAGACCGATATGATGTATGTTTTTCTTTTGACGTATTTATTGATGCTCAGTGCCAAATAAAGACGTCAGTACGTCCAATTAAAGAGATATTTGTTTTGTTAAAGTTTTTTTTTATTTATAATCTTAATAAACAAGCAATTCGTCTGTATACATAAATATATTTCTTATATCTCGAAAACAGCTCTAACGATTTGAATTGAATTTCATATCTAGATGTCACAGCATTGGTATATGTATATAGTATATATAATTTCTGAATAAAGGGGTTTTACATAAATAACTACAGATCGTCTTCAACACCAGCTATTCGACATTATGATTATTTCGTATTTGGTCGTTCCGTATACTATCTACCTTATATTTGCACATGTTTACCTATTAATTTAGGTTAAAAGAGCAATTCTTGTGTATCAACAACATAAAAATCGTAGAGCGAAGCGCGGTAGCCGAGGCACTATATTTTATTAATTAGTATTAGCCATGCAGAAAAGTAACTATTACAAATTTTGTGTATAATACGAAAATGTCAGACTGACTAATTCAGTTGTTGTTTTCTTAATATCCTAAAATGTTATAGTGACTTGTCACAACACTAGCGCAGCACACAAGTTAACAAAACATGTACTATGTATTGGCGATATCACTAAATTTTTTGCAGATCGGATCACGTATTCCAGCGGTGACAGGAGTTACCGAACTAGTATAATAATAAAGTTTCCTGAGACGCACTATGCGGTTGGATCCGCACAGATGTTACATATTTAGGTAACTTATATTCATCAGCATCACCATTAATATTGTTGAAAAGATCGGGTACGCAACATTTGGCGTAAAAACAAGTCTAAGTCTTGATGACAAAACTCTTAATTGACATATTTTTTTGTAAAACTTTTCTTGAGGTATATAAATTTTAAATGATATAAAAGACGTAAAAATAAATTTCATTGTTATGGTATTTTTTAAATGATATTCTTATGCCATTAGTGCTTAAAAATAATTTCGGGCATATGGGCGCAACGGCTAGCTCGAATGAAGCGTAATCGGGAAGTCCAATTTTCGATCACTTTTTCGAGCAACTGGGGCCGTATATCGACAATAACGTGGCGAATGTTGGCTTCAAGTGGTCAAACATCTGTGGTTTATCTGCGTAGACGTGTGACTTCACATATCCCTAAAGAAAGTAATCCATAGATGTGGGATCCCACGATCGTGGAGACCAGTTCACAGGTCCATTACGTGAAATTATGCGCTCATCGAATGTTTCTTAATAAATAAATAAATTCATGGTGGCGCTGTGTAGCATCTTGCACCATCTTGTTGAAACCACAGCTCTACCACATCAATATCATTCAACTGAGGAACAAAAAAGTCGGCAATAACGGCTCTATACGCTCTTTTATTTTTTTTTAAATATGGGTGAATGATTCCACCTGCCCATAAAGAGTACCATACAGTGATTTTTAATGGCGCGCATAATGGTCACGCGGTTTCAACTAACAACAACAAGTTGGATCTTGTAATCTCGCTTCCACAAAGTGAATGGGCCAGCTGCAATTGCTGTGCACGATGTCGAATGGACTCATTTGGGTCTTCTTCAACATTAGGCTCCACAGTAGCAATAACTTCTTCTGTGCGTAGTCTTTGTGGATGCGTATTATCAACTAGAGTGTGCGTGGTACGAAAACGATCCATGGTTTTCCGAATAACTTGTTAGGATGGACGATTATGTTGACTTTGTCGATTATGTTGTGTAAAATGGACGTAGCGCACGGTAAGCTTGGTGAACTGAACCATGATTTTCAAAATAAATTTGCATAATTTGCAAGCGTTGTTCTGAAGTAAGTCTATTATTCATTGTGAAATGGCGAACCATACTGACCACAGATATACTGCCAAATGACAATCACTGGAAACAGTGTTGCCAATTTAAAAACCAAACCTCTCAAAAAACACTGAGAAAAGGCAGAAGTATGGGCATTCTGCGTTTGTCAATCGATTCTTTCTAGGAAAAAAAAGTACCTAAGGTGGATAGAAATGCTGGTATTTATTTTTAATATTACCTTAACTATCTATATCTTCACGTCAATTCCCTTGCAAGGTAAGCAGAGCCGAAAAAAAAAAAACGTAAGCAGAGAGAATCGAAAGCCACGTGACTTTTTTCTAACACGCCTCACTCGTATTTATTTGTGAAAAAATGCGTTTTCCTGAAGGAAATATTAATCAACTTAAAAAGCAAAATCTAACCTAAATAAAAAAATGATCCAAATCGTTAGAACTTATTTATCATTTTCATTTCATATTCTTCATATTTATACCTATATAAGAAGTGCTCGTTTTGAATGATGATTATAGTATAGTTCTATACATAGCTTTTTCCATGCACACTCATTTTACACAGATTGCGAACACGATCTAAAATCGTTACACCGCAGCTTTTACGCAACGCTCGCATTTCGACGACAATTATTCTACTTTCGAACTCTCTTGATCTCTCTAGACTATTTATTTATTTAATACTTTATTGACCACAATATATTTGGTTCAAAAGGCGGACTTAATGCTAATTGCATTCTCTACCAGTCAACCATCGGGAGTGGAGAAAAAACGCGATTGCGGTTTTAATTAAAATAAAATAATAATCGACCCTATAAAGAATTTGTTCTTTATATGGTCACCTAACATAAATATAAGAATACATAAATAACTACGATAATACATACACAATCACAATAATACATACAAGACCCTAGTAATACATACATATTTTCTCTATAAATAATATAATATATACTAATTATACAACACACATTGGATGATTACTGCTTGAACAGACTCTCTAAAAGATAGGCACGTAACTTCTTTTTAAAAGTAAACTTCTTTGGGGAGTTTCTAATGGGTTCAGGCAACGCATTCCAGAGTCGTGAAGCTTGTAGGGTAAAGGAATTAGACATGAAGCCCGAACGGAAAAGTGGTGTTAAGAGTAAATGGGAGTCATTTGATCAAAGTTGACGGTTATGAGAACCACAAAGGTACTGAAACTTATATTTCAAGTATTCAGGAGAATGGGGATTAAAAATAATTGTAAAAAGTGTGCAAAGTAATCTTAAATGTCGACGCTGACGAATCGGAAGCCATCCAAGCTTTGACCGGTAGAACGAAATATGATCATATTTCCGAAGACAGAAAATTAATCGGATAGCGCTATTGATGAGCCGGTCCAGCTTATTAAGAAGATCTTCGTGAAGATCAGGATAACACACATCACAATAATCAATTAGTGGAAAAATAAGGGATTGAACTAATGTGACCTTAGTTTCAATAGGCAGAAAGTTTCTTTATCGATTTAGAAAGCGCAATGTCGATATTACTTTGCGACTAACTTCAGTCACTTTTTTTTTATATTAGTTCAGCATAGTGGCCCCTCTTTGCCTGATGGTAAGCGAAAGAGGAGCCCAAATCGCAACTGCAACTGACAACCTACTACATACCGTATCCTGTCAGTTGACGCTGCCATGCTGACCCGCAAAATGCTTCTTAGCCCGTCGCTGCAACCTATCGAGAGCCTCAAGAAGATACTGTGCGGAGCCGTCCCAGAGATGCGAGCAATACTCCACGTAGGCCCGAACTTGTGTCTTATAAAGCAGACAAAGTTGGTCCGGCGTGAAGAACCGGCGCACCCTGTTCAGGACTCCGAGCTTTCTTGAGGCTGTTGAGATGAGGCTCTCGATGTAATAACGCTGGTTAAGGTCGCAATGAATACCCATACCCAGCATATTCAGGCTATCTCGCATACTGAGGGAAGCACCCTGAAGACTGGGAGTGGGAAGGAAGGGGGACATTTTTGTTGTAAACGCGCAAACCTGAGTTTTCTCATCACTCAACCAGGTTATTGGAACCCCATTTACTAATGATATCCAAAACCCGATTCAGTTCAACGTCACTTGTGTGCTCCAGGTCAAAGTAGAGTCAAGATACAAGCAAAGATTTTTAACACTCTTACTGAGTGGAATAACGAAATTATTGAACATAATGGACGACATAGAACTGATGTCAATTTTATCTATTTGCCTTGAGCTACCTAAGAGAATAGCCTGGCACTTATTAGGATTCACCGGAATTCAGATCACCCGCGTATAAATGATAAGAGCAACTCAACGAAAACGTAAGAAAATTTATAAAAATGGAAAACAATAGAGGAGATAAAATACCGCCCTGGGGAACCCCAGTTGACAGATCATTCCAATTTGATATATCACGGTCCATGTGAACCGCTTGCTGTCGACCCCGAAGATAATCTGAAAACCATTCCAATGCTGAGGATGAGAGTTCATGTACTTTAGAATTGCTAGTAAGATGTCATGGTCTACCATGTAGAAAGCATTTGGAAAGTCTATTCATGCTAGCTTTTCATTTTTCAGGCTTCGTATCGACCATTCGAACCCATCGAACCGACGAAGACATTACTTTAATGTCTTCGTCGAACGCAGACACAGCAGTCATAAGGTTACTCGCATTGTCGGTACACTATCATATATTTCCCGAAAATATTCCCACCACCACTAACACTTCCTGAGTATTAGCCGTGGAGTGATGGTGGTACGCCGGTTTGTTGGCATTTTCAAGAAGATGAGGCTCTGGCAAATGCCTATCCCTTCCAGAAATCATGAAAGAATAAGGACGGCGAATTTGCAAAATAAAAGGGTAAGTAATACGTATGTACATCTGAAGTAAACGCCGTCGAGAATGTATCAGAATGTGGACATGCATGAAAGAGCTATGACCCGCAAGGAACTGCGCAAGGGCGTGAGGTTATAAATAGATGAATCCAAACGAACGCAAGGTTCACTGTTGATAATGTAGAGTTGGGACAAGTGAATGGGAATGTATATCGTGCATAATCTTTTAGCTGATATATAACGCGGAAAGATGAGTGAATGCTGGGAATAGTGTGAATGAAGAAGAAGGCACAGCTCACCATGCACAATGCAGTGCCGATCTCAATGCAAATGCATGGTAGCGAGAGCTGGATAAGGCAAAAGCAGAATGAAAGTAATACAAATATTTGTTGCGCCAAACCTGTAGCAAAGCACTCGTAGACCACATTCGCAACGATTATGTAAGAAATAGAGTCGATCTAAAAAAGAGTATCGATGTGATAAGTTAAGACAGCATGGTCCGTAGCGGTAAAAGACTATTTTTTGAATTGTACTAACAAAGATATTACGCTAACGGCCCAAAAGGACAAATATATTTTAAAATCAATCAAATCAATATATAAGTTATTTCTGTGACTAGGAACATATCTGCCTATACTCAATTTGTCTGAGGCTCAATAAAGTATAGGTGATTTTAAAAAGCTTAACGCGAGAAAGTAGCGAGATTACATTACGTCTTACACCTTTTATTTCTTACATTTAACATTTCTGGTTTATTAGGCCAGCACCCATTAGTTTGAGCTCAATTCATTAGAATGGTTTATAAATGTGTAATCGTACGATTATACCACATAACAATGATTTTAAAATATAATAATTATTAATAGTTCGACTAAGTAATATCCACAAAACAAAGTTAATAATCGTAACCAATACATGCAATAAACAAAGGGAAACGAGAGTTTTCAGTGGCGTGGACGTGTTAACCCCATTATCAGGCGGCGGCTTAACCGGCTTTAAGCCGACATGGCAGCCCTGATTTATGCCGACACTGGTGTAATTTGCCGATTTCGATCGCTGACCATTGCCGTGTAAGCCTGCAATAAGTTATTAGGCTGATTGTCCAATCATAATCTATATGACTATACGGGACCACTCAAAAAATAACTTCTTTGAGTGGTCCTGTATCGAACTAATGATTAAGAATTTCAATTTTTATATATAGAACACCTGTACAGCCTGTACGTCACTGATTTGAAGTAAAGCTAAGCAAGGATTATTTCCTCGTAAATGTGACAAAAATAATAATATTATAAGACTTTGTATAAAACGCATTCATGACACATAGTTAAATCAAGTTATAAAGTTTAAAGATAACATTAAATGTTGATCTTTTCTTTGTTGTTAATAATAAAAAATATAAAATTCGTTTCATACCGTGAAAAACGAAAATTTAGCTAGTCAAGCATTACAATACAGCTATCATTTACTTAATTTAAATAGGAAATGAATCGAAAAACAATCACAAGTAGATAATAAATTTAGTATAATGTAATTTAATATTAATTTCTCAATAGGTACAGTTTGAGCAATTTGAATAAGTAAGTCTAAGATAAAAAAATATACTATTGCTAATAAAGAGCGTTATGAAGGTCGTACGGCTTTCTTTGTTATTATATTTTTATTTATTATATTTTCATTTATGTTATTATATTATGTTAAAACAATATAAATAAGTAATAATTTAATATTTTGATGTAATATTTAATAGGAGATTAACGGCTTTTATTTTGTGTTATTTGAACGAGACGCTCTCTTAGTTGTTCTTTAGAGTCCACCTCTACTGGTTAGCTAGATTTTGTAATTGATTATGACCATCTATAAATTGAAGGTATTTCACAAGACTGATTGCACTAAGAGCGAGAAAATTTCTAAGGCATACCTATCTTTTGCCGGGGAATCATTCAGTATTTCACTGGATGTATCGTATATAAGTGATACAATTACATAAAGGTTAAATGAAAAGAAAATAATTATTTAACCTTTATTTTGTTTTTGTTGGTACATATTTTACAATAGCCATCTGTAACAAAATGCGGATCTGGGTGGCTATTAGCGAGCCTCGTAGAATTAGTGCCGTCAGCCGCTAGCTAATCCCTCGATCCGCGAAAGCCATGCATTTCACGGCTCTTTATTACATTAATTTAAATGTTTGCGCCGTGGATTCCCGCCGATCCTCTCCCTCCAAATGACATAAATAAATCCTGCCGCACTGATCAGGAGTACGCGTGTACGTATACGTCCATGGACGAATATTATGCGTAAAAGTTTCACTTCATCTGCGTTAGCATGATATTTGTTACGAAAATTATGGATATAATAAAAGCCTATCACGAAGAAAGAAAGCCGTAAAGATAAAAAAAATATATAAATATGTTGTGTATAAATTTTCAATTACTGAATAACCCACATTTTTTTTTTATTAAATAAAGAATTATTATATGTAGTACAAATTTATCATTAAATAAATATTTTCGCGTCTTTTTAAGACAATATTGAAGAGAGCTAGGGCGCATCAAAGAAGCCCGCCTGGGGAAGTACCTCATCTCACTGAAAACCGCAGCCAAATAATAACTCCCTGGAGGGTTGTAGTGTTCCAATGTGACTGAGTGAAGTCACCGGTATTGCAAGGAATTGCAACGGTACCTCAGTGGTATTGCAAGCGTTTATAGGCTACCGTAACCACTTTACATTAGCGGGACCGTATGCTTATATTCCCTCCGGAGTTGTAAAAACCTCTTACCACAATTTCCAATTTGCTACACTTACTGCAGAAACCTAACGTAAGTTACAAAGTATCGTAAACACACAGGTACTCGAACAAATGTAAGAATATCACAAATCCACCTAGGCATTACACTTCCGAAACCTAACTAAATAAAAAAATAAAATATAAATTGTTTATTTCAATAACATGGTACATCATATTTTAGCAGATTCCGGAGTTACCATTTAAGTATAAAATACTTGTGCTAGATAACTCCGCTCTTCGGTAATTATCCACATTATGTTAACTAGATTATACAAAATCAAAATCCACAAGTATGTACACTTTATGTTAGAAAATCAACTTTAATGTGAAATATCTCTTCGTGTCAATGTGTGTGAGTAAGGGGTGTATGTGTGTGTGTTGTGAAATGTATACTATATATATATAAATACTATATTGCATCTGTACATAATTATAACTAACTAAATACTCACAATAATAGTTTACTGACGGAAACCATCTTCTTCTTCTTAAGTCTGTTACGTAACACTATTGATTTGGCGAAGATACAGATTTTGAGACGTAGCGACTGCCATCAGACCTACGTAATCCAGCGGGTAAATTAGACCTCTCGTAGGTTAGGTCGCACTCTTTTTGAAATAATATAATATCTAGGACGTGCGGGTTTCCTTACGATGTTTTCCTGCACCCAGGAGCAAGTGATAATACATATATACATAAGTTTGACGAAGTCGGTGGCTCAGCCGTAAATGATGCGACTTTTACACCAACGCTCGTAGGTTCGATTCCCACACAAAGCAAACATTTGTGAGCATGAACATGTCTGTTGTCTTGGTCAAGATGTTTAAGAGAGGTAGGGCGCATCAACGCAGCCCGTCTGGGGAAGTACCTCCACCTCACAGAAACCCGCAGCTAAATAACAACTTTTAGAGGGTTGTTGTGTTCCTGCGTGTGAGTGAGGTCACCAATAAACTCCCAAGGAGTTGCTGTATAAGCAGCAGAGGAGGCATCGCGCGAGTGATACTTAATATACCGCAAGCGTTAATAGGCTACGGTATCCGCTTTACATCAGGTGGGCCGTATACTTGTATGCCTCCCGACGTAGTATAAAGAAAAGAAAAAAAGTTCGGAAATACGAACGGTAAACGCTGTATAGGATTCGAACCAAGGACCGTCGGTTAATAGTTTTGTTTTTATTTAATCCACTAGGCTATCACTGCTATATAACTACTATGCACTAACGTATACTTTAAACTTTTATTATTACTATTGCCTACTCGGGCATTTGTCATCCCACGTTGTCAGTATCTCCGCGCGAGGATTACGACTGTCAACGCACCTGCCTTCGGCAACAAACCGAGGTAATTACTCATGCTAAGCCATCGGGAATAAACGAAAATATTTACTGGAGTCGGCATGCTAAGTTATAGCTTCGTAATCCGATAAACAGATATCACACGCGCGAAAATTGTGTTATTGTCGGTGTAAAGTGTTTGCAAGTCGCCGCTTTACGATGCTAGGCGCCGGGGGCATGCAAACATAAAAATTCTCTATCGAGACTAATAGGAGTGAAACAAATAAAAGGATACGTAAATAGGAGCACCGGATAAATTCCAGTGGGGCTCGAGTGCACGTAAATCCGCGCGATTTGTATCTGTGACAGGGGTGTGCGGGCGCCCGCCCTGCGACCAGACCCCACGCCACCCGCGCACTACCCCACTACCCCACTCGCTCATTCTGACAATTAATTTGACAGATAATATTTTTGTAACACACATTAATGTCTAACCCTAACTGTAACGAATAAGTCTCAAATTCACTTACATGTGACATAGAAAAAAAGAAGGGCTACTGTAACAACTAAAGTGTTGTATAGTATTTACTATGATAGTCACCCTTGTTATTTTCTATAATATTCGTATTACAGTCATTCATCGTAAATTCAATAACCCAGCTAATTTAAGTTATATTTGTTATTTTTTTGTTTACATTTCTGAAAATAAAATTATTACTTACCATTACTTTACCTAATTAGTTTTATAAACTACATACACTTCCTTTTCTGGTTTCTTTAATCTTTTTAGAATTTTTCCCTGTAAAAATACTTTCAATTTGTTTACATTGTCACATTAAGGTTTACATTTTTGCTGTTCATGACAAAAGCGACTGTAACAACAGTTTTTCTTTTCTTACTTCATATTTTCTTCTAATATTATTTAAAATCGTAAATCGTATTATTTAATATCGAAAGTTTACGGCTGTGGATGATCTTTTAAAACATATTGTTATAATATTTATAATTATAGTAGCTATACCAGACGAAAACGCTGGTCGGTACGTTGAAAGAACTCGTGGTTGAACTATCTGAGCCCCCAATGCTGCTACAGGTGCTGCAAAACTTGAAGCACGGGACGTGACGTAATTTTTCCATCAGCCCCACCAAGTAACTTATTTCTCTGACTCCGCTGACGCTGTGTCTATTAGTTTGAAATCTCCATATCACTGCTGTGGCCGATGTCTGTAATAGCCCAATAACCATAGGTAGGTATGCCACATTATCTTAATCTACTCTTGGCTTAATAGGTCTCTACTATACTACTAGAAAGATTGTGAATACTTTGTTGTCACTTTGTACGGTGTGTACGGACTACCTTATTCATTTTGCCCTCAGAGCATATGTACAAGAAGCAAAAAGAGCAAGGGTTCATTTCCATGTCTTTGATTTTGTCAAACCGATCATAGGCATTTTTTTCAGAATATGTTTTCATATTACGGACTTTAGTCTACATACATACTAAAATGTAACAGAGGATTAAGACGTAATTAAAATAAAAATGTCATGTCAGTACAGCAATTCCTTATAAGCTAACTTACTAATTAACCGAGAGTTAGACAGAAGTCTATATTAATTAATTGGTCTAGAAGTAGAAGATAATGAGTATTGCCACCCGTACGTCACTGACATAGAGTATTTCTAATAATGTAGTACCAGGTCGACTGAGCTACGCTCGGCCTTTTTATGATTATTTTTGTATAAAATCGCGTTTTTTAAGAAAGATACCTATTTAGATAAGTATTGGGATCACAAGATAACAGAGATGTCCATTTACCTTAAATTTAAATCGGTAACATTTATTATTGCATTTTTACATCCTGCATTCTTTCTACATGTCCAAACCAAGGGAGCATGCCTCTTGTTATTTTAACATCGAGCTCTCTTTCAGACGAATTCTGTTTCTAACATTATTATTGCGAAAAAAAAATGTACGCCACAAATTTTAATTTTTATACGCTTCGATATACGAGCAAGATTGTTCAGTTTAAGTAATAGTATAATATAAGGCAGGGCAGCTTGTGGCGAGCTGTTGGTGCGTAACGACACCACGGGTACCTGAGTGCTCCAGAGAGTCGATCAGGGCCTTCGTCTCCGGCGTGTCTTCGTCGGTCGGAGTTTAAGTGAAGAAGGCCCGCAGGACTCTCAGCTCTGGCTTGCCTTCATTGGCCGTCCAGAGAGGAGTCGATAGAGCATATTACTTTATCAGGTCATATGCTCCAGGGGTGGAAGTGTTAAAGGGCATAACGCCGCGAGTGACTTCGGAGAAAGCGCAGAACACCTTTCGACATCCCTGAGTCACTCACACCAGTGTTGCCCCCGGCCGAATTTCTCTGGCATTTGGGGGTCCATCCAGTGAGTGACGAGCCACCGCCTGCCGGAAGTAACATCAGATATAATAGTTATGGCAGGTGTCCGTCCCTCTTCTGTAATAGCCCAATACTAATAATCCCTCCAGACCTCATTTTAATAGCCCAATAATTTCCAACACATTTGCAATAGTCCCAATACCTGCCGTGACCTGGTTCATGGGTATATTGTCACATTGATATCCCCTGGACAAGGTCACGGCGGCTATACAACATTACATCAAGCTTCTCAAAGAGGCCTCTACGCGTTGGTTCCTTATCCCCGCGCACGCCTATCAAATGACCGGGATAACCCGTGAATATAAAATATAATAATAATAATAGTATAATATTATACTACGAACAGTGGCTAACTCTTAGAATAGATTATTCTGTGAATATAATGCGAACACAAAGGATTCTTGACCGCAAGGATAAAAAAGCCGTGAGCATAAATAATAAACCGTGAATAAAATTATACAAAATTTATGACAGAGACTAATAAAAAATGCACATAAAATATTATTACAATTATATAAACTCTATGTACATTTTAATTTGTACAATTGTGTTGTAGGACATGAAGTTAGAACTACATTTGATCAAACATACATACCCGTAGATGGAGAAATAATTTCTCTGCCCAGACGTTAACGAAATAGGGCGGAAGATTTTAGAACGGGCCCGCAGGTCACGTCTATGCAAATGATATTAAATTAGAAACGCTTAATAACAACTGTGGCGCTGCCGCCATGTAAAGAGGTGCAATTACACCAATCAAATTGAAATTTTAGCACTAATTGCACACGACATGGTTTATGGGAGCGAGGTTTTAATCCCGTCGAACAGGAGAGATGGCGCGTGACGAAACGCACGCGGCTTGCCACGTCGAAATTAATCATAATTTAAAACACGGCACTGTCCACTAATGTACGTTTAAGTAACTTTACTTTTATATAAAAATAAATTGTACCTAATAAATAATTTTATTTACTAACATAATGTATTTAGAAAGCCCAAACAAATAAATAATTTTAGTATTTGGTGGTGCAACCTAGGAGCAGATCACGCTTGACACTCGAATTGCGATTGTAACTCTTAATACAACTTAATACACACTGAGTAACTATTTTTTTATAAATAACTTTTGATATATATTAAATTAAGTATAGAAACTGCCTACTCCGTAAGGGATTTGGCGTGAAGTTATAGATAGATAGATAGAAGTATAGAAACGTGGAGCGCATGCAATCGAACTAATCATTCATGAATCTATCGTTAAAAATGTGGAGAATATTTTATGCTCATTAGTCCGTTTTAAAAACTTTGTATATTAATCATAAAGCTATTTAAGTTAGATTATTATTTATATAAAAATAATTATATAAAATAATTTATGCCTTTTAAACTTGCTTCAAATAGAGAAGTATCTTGTAGTTACGAGTAGTAAGTGCTACTGCCAACTCCGGAGCACTCAAAGTCGATTAATGTCTAACTTAATAACGGCATATGTTGGTATTGTCGGATGTCGACGACATAGAGATAATACCGGCAACCTAGAATCCGGCAATCTTTTCTATAAACCAGCTTTCCCAAGACAGTATCGTGCTTCTAGTAAATAGAACAATCATCAACTTTAGAGTAGAGATTTCCAATATATCTTATAGAGTAGCATATCTTGTGCTAAAACAAACAGATACATACTCTCTGAAAGTACTTACATACTTTAACGTCGACATGCCCTGACCACCTATTTTAAAGGTCTTGTTGGTGTTATATAGCAAACTATAGTTTACCGTAAACGCTTCAAATCTGTAGGGTAGTATACTTATTTAATTTTAAGTATTAAATAAATAGTACCCATGCCTGTCCTGATTGGGTACTTGCTTGGTAGGGGTGGCAACAAGGACTCTATAGTGGTTAATCGTAAGTTCATCTATGTTGATCTCATTAAACTTGTCTCTATAGGCCCTTTGACGAAAGCAATATTGCCTATGTCAATTTTGAGATAGAAGATATTGATTATTTACCGCGCATTTATTTGACAATGGACAAAATTTTAAGGAATATGACGTTATAATTATTTTGTCCCAATACATTTCAATTACAGATTACTGATATTTTATTCTCGCTTTATTATCAGTCGGTAAACATGACATATATGACTCTGGTGCATGGACCCCTTCTTCTCCTTCTTATATGTATTTTTCCAGATGTATCCCTGTTAGTTGATTGGGCACAAATTATACAATTGTTTTATTAACTAATTTGCCAATATTATGTTCATGATGTTTAAAATAATTTCCAAAATCTCAAGCAGCAATCATCATTAGCTTATATCTACCCACTGCGACGTATAAGCCTTTCCTTGTTGCTTTCTAGCGCTTTCGTATACACTCCTACGCTTTCGAGAGCCAACCATTTCTAGCGTATATTTTAAGGTCATTCATTATCTATCTATCAGGGGAGGACGCCTGCCGCTTCATCGCCCTATACACAGTCTCCGCTATGGGACGTATCATCTGCCCGTACAAACTCGAAACATGAGGACGGTGCACTACGACTTCTCGAGTTATATTGATAATTTAAATACGTGAAGTTCCTCTTTCCGGATTCTGTCCATTACAGTAACACTAAACATAACTCTCTCCATCGTTCACTGTAACAAGCGAAGCGATCAGACGGACGTGTTGAACGTTGATGGAAATCATAGTTCTGTATATTGAGCCTACTGTCGAGTTAGAGCATACTCGCACTCCACCACCCTATTCAACTGCAGATTGGCCGAGGCCAGTGTTTTCAAGCCGCCGGAAGGCCACTGATTTAGTTTAACGACTGTCATCTATCGACAGCAGCCGGGACCGATGGCTTAACGTGCCCTCTAAAGCACGGAGAACTCGAGATAGATGAACCCATCCATGCGATCGACGTTGCTTAACCTGCATGTTCACGTAAATATAAAATATGTAATATATAAATTAATCTAATAGATAAACACGGTTTTTTACCATTAACACCTGCCTTGCACTAAATAACTGTTCATAGCAACAATGTCAATAAATTGCTGTATACTCATAGGAGTACTTGTAACATGTGTAGTGGTCGATCCAAACGTAAATCACCGGTATTATTGTGCGAACATCGCTGCGGCCCGGCGCTAAGCCCTCGACGCACCTGTGACCGCATCGCACCGGATTTAGGCCGCAACTACACACATCACCCCTCCACTATCTGCGAATAGTTTTTGAAGCATTAGCTATTATTTTGCTACTTGTGATAATCGTACGGAGATTGTGACGCGACCGCCGCAGTCTAACATAAGCCACAATACATCTGAGACCGCCTCTCTAGGGATTTTTATAATTAAAGTATATCCCGTTGAATTAGTGCCTAATTTGATACGACTGTAAATTTATTCCATTATCAATATTGCTTTAATTAGGTGACATTTTAATTGTTCCTCCATTTTCCATTTCATATTTTTATTGTTACAAGTGTGTTAACAATAATTGCATGAAAAATAATATCTATACTAGATATAAAGTTGAAGAGTTTGTTTGCTAGAACACGTTAATCTCTCGAACTGCCATTCAGATTTGAAAAATCTTTCTTGTATTTGATATTCCATTTTCTGAGGAAGGCTATTTAACATCCTGCTACTGGACGGGTATAGCAATTATTGTTTTATGACGCTACGCTGAGTGCTACGTGCAACGCTACGCACAATGCTGCGCACCTTGCAGGGAGCGAGGCTACGCGTTATCTACGCGCGTTGCTACAGATTCATAATGAAGCTTGAGCTATCCTAGCTGAACGTGTTCTACAACAATTTCAATAGGCTTATGTTTATGTAATGTTATATTTTGTTTATGTAGATACTAGACATGACATAAAATATATTGCAATAATGATTAATGATCACCAAAATTTATCCCTCGTTGTAATTTTAAATGTTATCCAAAAAATACATCTCGTTATTGTATTGAACATGAATTGTGAAGTATTGGGAATAAATCACGGTTTAACTAAACATTGTTTATACTATATTCCAAAATTTAGTGCTTATTAATTTTTAAGTTAATAGTGTAATTCTCCATTTCTAAAATAATAGCATTTCATATAATATGAAATGCTCGAAAAATAAGTCTTAAGTTATAATCTATTAATTTATTACGACATATAACATCTATGACTGTATTTCGTATGTACGGATGTATGTCCCTGGACCGGTTGTATTTCTGCATTTGAGTCAGGTAACCAGCAAATTTATGTGTAAGGAGGAGGAGTGGCACTACGCTAACGATACTCCTTGTATTACAAGCGATCATAGACTACGGTAACCTGTACATGATTTTTGTCATTTAATAAAATAAACTTGGTCGGTTACGATATGTATGATATAAAAGTTGCCCGATCCAAGATAATGTCTTAAAAGAAGCTCTATGTAAGTAGATATTTTCAAGAAATAGGATTTTATTCTGATTCTCCCCTTTAGATAAAAGTGTAATTACTTTTAAAAACAGCGGAGTTCAAATCTCATTGCGGTAGCTTCCAAAGCGAGCAATTTACAAGCCAAACAAGCGTCGTATCACGGCGTTTTTCTTAGAGAAGTCACATCCCAAACTACGTTAAAATGATTTAACTCCCCTCTGATAGCGTTACAGGCGGCTATTATTGAGATCGCTGGGCCGGGGCCGGCGGGCTAATAAACGCTTATCAACGCCCTCATTATCACACCCTTAACATCGCTTTAATGTCTTGCTCTTGAACAAAACATATTTAATCACATTTCTTCCCGGCGCGAACGAACTTTTTAAATTTTATAAATTCCGAGTGGTAAAATCTAAAACGCTCCCCTGCCTCGAGAGGCGTAAAAACTCGAGTATTTGGGATGTCGAGTGAGACTAATTTGTAGCTATAAGCTGCTATTGAAGACTGGTAGCGAAATTTTTACCCATTATTTTTTATTACATTGTAATTTGATGAAAATATTCTTAATATTTGATAGATTTATCTGTAAATATCAGTATTAGTGACGTCTTCGTTGGACTAGCAATGGCACCCCGTCGAGGGCCGCTGCCACCCTGCCGTAACTATATCTACTGATCTTTTAAGCCTGACTTTACTGCTATTTCACGGCACTAAATTATAATATAACACGTCATAAATTTCAGAAACTATCCGCCCTGACATGCCCGACTTAAGATCCTTAGCAGCGTAGTCTGTATCTAATATACAATAGAGCACAAAACTATATAAATATTTATGTTAAAATTTTGCTAAACTACCAAAATGAATAATACCGATGTCACCTTTATTTAATTTTATAATGAAATAAATTTCAAAGTCCTACATAAAACATGTAAGCCGCAGGTGTATTCATGTTTAGACTTGGATTTGTAAGTGTTCTTTTGAACGTATCTCTCCCCTATATTTAAACTCAAAATTAAGAGCCTACAAGCAAACAGTATCGTTGTCGGGATAAAAATAAAAAAGGGTGTCAGCGGTAAAGTATCTGTTCGTCGCTGTAATATTTGAAACAACGAAAGAACCGAATTGAATAATAAATGAAATAATTTATGCCATATTTATCATTTTGCAAATGAACAGTCTCACCTTAATGAAAACGTTGATACCAATATTACGTTTCAAAGCTCGACGTTTTTTCTTTTACTTACTTTGCATTTTAGATTTAGCATTTGTTTAAATTATTGTATAATTAAAAATTATAATATTGATAATCGTAAAGATCTATATTTAACTGTAAAAATCACGGTAACGTGATTGTTAAAGTGCATAACCCCGTAACTCTCTATTTATTTCGGCAGGTGAAGCATGTACAATTGATGCTCAGTACACTATATATGGAATCTCATACTTCTGTCGCTGAAATTCAAAACACATTTGGCATAATAGACGAATTAGTTCGGATTAGAATTACCTATAACAATTAAATAATGCGGTGAATCATTATGAAAAGACTCGCAATTGATTAAAAAATAACTATGGAAATCGATTAATAATTGCAACCTGTAACGTGCAATCACACATACATACATATATACGAGCAAACAGGTTGGCGTGTTATTCCTTTTCTTGAAAAATTTAGGCAACATTAGAAATTTTTAATGATTTGAATATGGTATTAATTAATACAATCTCTTCTTTCTATAAACGTATATTACTTACATTACATTATGTATATGTTCAATATGATTATTTAAGTCCTAGCGATATAAGACGTACGTATTAAGTGATAATAGTACACAGATCGCGCTGCGGTATAGCAACGATGATAACGCTTAATTATTATTTAAAATTCCTTGAATCATTCCAAGAAGATAAATCCGTACCGACGGTAACATCTTCACATACGTCCATTCTGACAATAAGAAGGTACATCGATGAGCCTGTTATATCAAAAGTAGCAATGGAAATACGAAGGGTGCTATCGACAAAATTAACGGTTGACCCCCTTAAGGGTTATTTTTGCTTGCATTGGTCAACTCGTCCCTCACTTTTAAATATTGTCCATCCCATAGCATTTAAGAAAGACTTTTTAGTAACAAAATCAAGTATATCTTTAGTTTTTATTATGTATGAATCGAATTGAATAGTATGTATATCGCACCTTAATAAAACAATGAAAAATAAATACGTTTGTTTGTATGTTGATTCCTTTATTATTTAACTTCATTAAAATTCAGATGAGAAAGCGCAAGCTTGCATTGCCAGACGAACACCTGGCTCGTCAATTATATAACAATTCAATTTTTTTTTTATTTTTCAGCCATTTTGACCACGTTCCTTAAGAGATAGGAACGGTGTTCCTGAACATTCCTATTCTATTTTTTATGCTGAATCCGAATCTGAAGTCAAAATTCGAATATTCGAAAAATCGCACACACACAGAAAAACGCACACACAAACATAGATTTCATATAGGAACGGTGTTCCTGATAAGTAGTATGAGAATTTATGCGATATTATCGTAGGTTAATGATTAAAAAAAAATGTGAATGAATTAATATCTACTGCCAGCGGATCCGTTCTAGGTTATTACGGCTGACTGTAGTCGAATACCTTCGCCATAAGTAAAAACGAGATTCGATCGCAGAGTTGTTCAACATAACCGGAAGGAGTTTAATTCCTCATGTTAGGAATGATTATGGTGTATTTTTTGACATCATTTCTTATACGAGCTCTCATTTAGATTAGCAAGCCAATTTCACCACCCACCCGGTGGTGAAATTGGCTTGTCTGAATTGTTGACTAAATCTTGAATATTATTTGTCCTGTCTATTTCAAATAGGCAAGATTCTAATGTGCTATGTACTACCAACACAAATTAGAAGGTACAGTGTAATCAACAGTTCTTCAACGCTTGGTACATCAAACTGAGCATTGAAAATCTCCACATAAACACAACAAGTTCAAAGATTATCTGCTGCTCAATCTGCCTTTTGGCTGTTGGAGAACTATCGTGTAACACAGTGTTCCACAAACATTTTGTGTTCAAACACGCCTACTATATAAACTAAATTTCAGGTGGATACCAAAAAAAATCAAGTTTTTATTTAATATTTATTTACTATTAAAACAAATATAATATCAAAAGTTGTTTAATAAGAATTATATATAAAGTCGTAAAGAAATATATAATAAAGGATTAAAATTAGAAGCAATCGTTACACCTATGTGTAGGTGTTATCTTCTTCGCTTTTTAACAGAGGCCATATCTTTTCAGTATACCACCTAATGTCCACGGAATCTACACCAGTTAGTGTGTCATAATATACCTTAGCTTAGGCTTACAAATTTTATTGCGTACATAGCTGTTTTAAAAAATAAATACATACACACCATGCAAAGAGGTCTTATCTTTAGCCCTTCTTTTTATTTTTACATTATCTTAGAACGTAAAGGGTACTAGTGATCCTGCGGTGGGTGATGGAGAGCCGGTCAACATTAGCGGTCTAGGGTCGTAAATCACAGGGATCAGCCGCTGGCCTTACGTGACGTTAGTAATCCCCTAATGACACTTACTTCTTTACCTCTCCATAGTTATGTTTAGAGTAATATTATGATTATCACAGTTGTTTGTTGTATACAATAAGTTCGCATGCATTAAAATATTTAATTGTTTATAATGATCCTTATTTTAGAGAGCAATAACCATGCCTAATATATATATATGTGTCACATTGAACAAATAAAAACTTATTTACGGCTTTCTTCAAGTACCTCATACTGTAGACAAATGGGGAAACTTTAATAGGTAATTTATTTCTAAACCTGAAAGTTCTCAAAAAAAGAAAAGTGTACCCTTGACTTACACTGTGCGTAAGATTGTCGGTCCCAATACAGTACGAAGAAAGCCTTGTTAATAAGAAGCGGTGCGAGTAGAAAGAAACTATGGGCTTCGTCACATACAACTCCTGTTGTACAATCGGTGTAACATACGAAGGCCTCGATAGACCATGTAAAATAATAATCAATGCAAAAGAAATTTAATATCACAAAGAATATATATACATTTATCGTTAAAGGTAGATTCTGAATTTTCTCACAACAATATAAATGTTTAATAAACAACTTTTCTTTTTCTAATGTAGTTAAAGAGTCTTAATACACTGAAGTAAAATTATTTATATTCTAAAGTAAACTCATTTATCAGGAACACCGTTCTTATGAAATCTATATGTTAGTCTACACAGACAAACATATAGATTTCATATAGGAAAAAGTAATGTGTGTCTGTCACTTTTTTTCGAATATTCGAATTTTGACTTCAGATTCGGATTTAGCATAAAAAAGTAGAATAGGAATGTCTGAAAAACCAACCTCCTGACTCTTGGAGTTCTCTTGGAACATGGTCAAACAAAACTTATATAATTGACGAGCCAGGTGTTCCTCTGGCAATGCAAGCTTGCGCATTCTCAACAGGTTTGTAATTATGATTGTAAAAAAACATAATCTCTTAATGTTTGCGATTATTTCATATCAAAATAAAGAAACGAAAAGTGAATACAGTTTACAAAGTGAAACCATGAACCAGGTAAAGGTGGTTGACACGGCGGGCGCCGGCGGTGGGAGAAGGGGTCTTCGTTAGCTTTAATTAAATCGTCCTCAGCGGCCTCTCGCGTTTTAATTCCCCCGTTATTAACGCTGTTAAAAACTGAGTAGCCAGAACAAGAATACGACGGAGAGGTTATTATAATTAAATTTTAATTCTTATTCGTAATTATCTACGTAGAAAAAAAATGCTACTAAGGCATCTGTAGATTCTTTGGAGTTTTCGAATGTATCTCATGGGGTAAATATTTTTTTAATACTTCATTAATATACTCGTATGTAATACGGAATCTATGGGTAACTATTTCATATAGGGATACTCAATTCTTAAAAATATATTAGTCATATGATTAATGCATAGCATAAGAATTAAAAGATGAAAGTTGAAATTATCGTAATATTACTGTCGCAGGGGTTAGTGCTCCTGGAGCAAGAAGGGACGGTATTCCACTGTGGTGAAAAAAATTAAAAAAAACGGTAAATACCGACAAAGATTTATTTGTAAAGTTCACAGTTAAGGTCATAGGTAAGGTCATGGTTTTCGCTACGTTGTGTAGTAGACACTTAGCTTTCCCGAAGAATATTAGTATTAATAAAGTTAAATTTGTTCTAGTTGTCGCTTGAAAAGCTTAATTACATCAGTATGCTTTAAAATAAGAAAAAAACAATGGAAACACATAACATTCTTAGCGAGGCCAAATCGGTTAAGTGGTAAGGAATACCTATACGAAATTAACATTACTTCTTACTGCGTAATAAAAAACCTAACACCACTTCACTTCGTTGTTCCTATCAGTATTTCCAATAAAAATCGGTTTGAAGAAGCATTATCCAAGTAACATTACCTAATTATGTAGGTAGGTACTTGATAGATACAAATAAAGCTGTAATAGTTAATTAAATACAAAAAAGTAGCAACGGAGCTGTAAAGTAATAAGTAAGTATTAGTTTATTGCAGGTAAGCTCAGAAGTAGTAAGTATTATGTAATATTGAGGTTTATACAGCGACGTATAAAAACATCTTAGGGTTTATATTACAATCACTGCACTGAGATTGCACTCTTAGTTTAGTTTAGATTAATAGTCATAATCGTGTTCGACTTTTTATAAATTATATTAAAAAAAATTATATAATCACCATAGATGGCTCGTGACCAGCGTTGGCTAAATCCGAGGAAAAAATGGACATTCCATCGTCATTTTGAACCAACGATTCAAACAAAAACGACCGACACTAAGTTAGGGAATGAACGACAGAACCCTCTCGATTCGAGATTTAAAAATGTAGTCAACCGTAATTTTAGAAGGTTCTAAAATATAGAATGTAAATTAAGATTATTTTACCACTGATTATTAGAGTTATACATATTGCTAAAAGTAATAGATTTGACTCGTCGTAGCAACATCCTTCGGTAGATGGTATATAGCACCGACTTACAGTACAAGGTGTGCATTTCACCGACTAGATGGCGTTAGCTGCGACGTTTCAAGACCAGATTTGAATGAATTCAGTTTTGTTTGCGTTCGCTTACCAATTATCTTGATAATATTGTTGATTGAGTTGAATTATGCTGGAAATTCTACGTAGCTTGTAACGGATAAACTGTTACATTACGTTACCATTGGTACTAATATGTATGTCAGTTTCATTGGAATTCGTTAAGTAGATGTTATCAAAAATCGTGTGCAGGTTTTAAATAAAAGTGAAGATAAATGTTTCCGTTGAATAAAGGGTGGATCATATTACCTACCTTACAGTTATAAAGCAGTTATAAATCAACATTTGTCTACAATTCTACATGAATTTTTAAAAACTATTACCTACTTAATTATAACGTAGCAATACCATGTTACTCTTTTAGACTGATTAAACTTTCACCAGTAATAAAGTGGTGCTCTAAATTACTAGAATGTGAGGCAAAATAAAGGGAACCAATTTGCCTCACGATACATTTACCTATATGCGTAAGCTGGTGATACTTTAGGCACTATTATTAATCTTTAATGGTCAAATAACATTTAATAAAACCATTCTTGCATAATGTCACATAAGTAATTCACAAATTACCATAAAAAAAAACAATTTCCACGATTGGATGATAAATAATGTTTAGCTATACTACAATACTTCAGTATAGGGGCAGTTGTATACTTCAATCCACAAATGCATCACTGTTCAAAATTTGACAATACAAAGATGCGGAAATTAACCTTTAACGGGTTTGGAATTAATTTTTGTATGACGTGCGTCATAGTTAACTGTTATGAACGTAGATCAAACTACGATGCTATCGTTGTTTGCTCTACAAAACACGGGCAAAAAAATTATTGGTGCGAATACATAACCGTCATTACATTCCGCCGTATTTATTTATAAACTGGTATGCACGGCTCCACGCATTTCGTTTTTCATCTGACGAGTACAAGTGGCCGCAGCGTTTCCGCTGCGGGTATCTTCCGATAAGATGATCCTCGCCTTAAAACCCCGCCCCACCTGACGTTCCCTGCGTCGACTATGCAGCCCACCAAACAGTTTGGATTTAATTTTATCCTTAAGTGTTGTTCCAAAGATGTCCTCGGGTAAGTACTAATTTGTCCCGACTCAAAACGATTGAGACATTTTAATGTTTGTTTAAAATTGATTCTATTTGATCTCCTTCGTTTGCTGTTGGTGGATTCGTATCCTCTTTAACTATTTTGTAGCAAATTAATGTAACTTACAAAAAAAATCATTTTTAGTTACTAGGTACTTACGTTCTGTTTTTTACATACTTACATATATTTTATTTATTTATTTCAATATTATAGAGGTATATTATGTTTAATTTACAAAAATGTTACAAAAAAAATGTATTTACGTATGTTTATCAGTTGTCTAGTACCCATAACACAAGCTTTGCTTACTTTGGGTCTAGATGGCGCTGTGTAATTTGTCCGACAATATTTATTATTTATTTATTTATAATTGTACTCACGTGAGTACACTGTAACCAATTTGTAATGTTTATTCGTTACAATCATAGTTTATATACAGCTTGTGTATTGTATGGCCACAGTATGGCAATATTATTAGGCAAAAATACATTCTATTACATTATATAAAAAATATAAATTACATTAGTATTAATCATGTCTTTATATGTTTCTAAAAATGTATACTAATATACAAAGCGGCAAAGTTTGTACACGCTAATCTCGTGAACTACCAGTCGGATTCGAATATTTTTGCATTTGAAAGCATAATTCTTGAGAAAAAGGCACATCACGATTCGACCCTTACGAGCCGAGAAAAAAAAGTAAGAAAAACGACCCCTACGGGATACAGGGATACGTGCGGACAAAATCTCGGGGTTCAGAACAGTATAAAATTGTCGGTAATAAAATAAAATAATCAACTCTACCCTGAACTTATATTACACAAGTAATAGCCTAACTTATGAATAAATGGAATATAATACACTATAAATCATTAAGCCTTCATTGCACCGAATATGGTGTAATAGTATTAAACAATATTTTTGCATTTGAAAGCATAATTCTTGAGAAACTTTATAAGCTCTTCCACATCACGATACGACCCATACAAGCCGAGAAAAAAAGTAGGAAAAGCGGCTCCTTCTGGATGCAGGGATACGCGCGGACGAAATCGCGGGGTTCAGCTAGTATAGTATAAAATTGTCGTCGATAATAAAATAAAAGAATCAATACTAACTTGAATTATAAGTTCAGGGTCGTATTGATTCTTTTATTTTATACACAATTGCTTATGCAACCTATGAATAAGTGGAATATAATACACTATAACTGAATAAACCTTCATTGCACGCAATATGGTTGTTATGAATTAAACAAGAAACGCCAACGGAAAACTTGGCTTTATTCTGCTAAAACACAAAATACATTTTATTAACATTCAAACAGACGTAATAATGACAAGCATCAAAGACTACAGTCATAGACACACCACATTCACCCCCTCTAATTTATTTAGTGACGTAATCTTGAAAGGGAGCTGGTGTCCGCCTTATTCGAGTAGGCGGACTTATAGGCGGTGTTTCAAGATTGAAAGAATCCTCAGGATTCAGTGACACTTGGCGTATATGATCGTTGTCTGAATCTGGAGTGCTATTCACTGAATCATCTTGGGTCTCATTTTCCGGACAGGATTCATCGGATTCCAGATCTTCTGTAGGAAGCGGTGCTAGGTGTCTATTAGAAATAGTGGACTCTCGTCCATCAGCCAAGCGTACGTAGGAGTAAGTTGGGTTGCTGTGCAATAGCTCAACTTCTTCAACGAGAGTATCATATTTTGAATACCTGGCGTTTTTCTTCATGAGTACTTGCCCAGGTGATAATAACCATGAAGCCATGATTCTCCTGTAGGCGGTCGTCTAATATGATAGAAAAGGCGCTCGTGTGGAGTCTCATTAGTTGCTGTGCAAAGTAAGGAACGAATAGAATGTAATGCAGTAGGCAGAGCTTTTTCCCAATCTGCTGTGTCCATCTGTCTCGATTTCAAATAAAGCTGAATTGTCCTCCAGAGAGTCCCATTCAGGCGTTCAAGCTGGCCATTGCCCTCTGGGTTATAAGGGGTAGTCCTGCTGCAGGCAACATTGTTAATGTTTAAGAACTGTTTTAGCTCTTGAGACATAAAGGCAGTTCCCCTGTCAGAATGGATATAAGCCGGTGAAACGAAGGTAACAAACAAATCATTCAAGCACTTGATCACAGTTCGTGCTGATAGGTCGTTACAAGGATAGGCAAAAGGGAATCTTGCATATTCGTCAATTATTGTCAGGATGTATTTATTTTGAGTGTTAGAGGGCAAGGGTACTTTAAAGTTAATATTAAGACGTTGAAATGGTTCCATAGCTTTAACCAATTGGCCATTGGATTTATTAAAACGGAGCTTCAACTCCGCGCAAACACGACATGAAGCAGTCATTGATTTTATGTCTTGAGTAGGGAAGATTTTTGCTTCGAACCCAGTGGGCCATTCTAACGATGCCCGGATGACAGAGAGAGTTATGCAGTTTGTAAAGGTTGTTCAAGTTCATAGAGGCACACACTCTTGATAATGCGTCAGCGGAAGTGTTTTCTTTCCCCGGACGGTAAATCACGTCATATTTAAAACAGGAGAGTTCCAGGCTCCAACGCTCTATCTTCTCATTTTTATTCTACTAGTGTGTTTGTGATTTAGCATAAAGGAAACTGACTGTTTGTCTGTAATAAGTAAAAAATGCCTCCCAATCAAGTAATGCCGCCATTTCCGTAATGATTCGACAATTGCACTCGCTTTCTTTTCTATGGACGAGTGCTTCTTTTCAGAGTCATTGAGTGTACGGGAAAAGAATGCAATTGGTCGTCCACTTTGAGACAGAACTCCGGCAATTGCATATTCTGAAGCGTCGGTTTCTACGCAGAGAATGTCGGAACCGTTTATAGCTATTAAGGTAGATTTAGAATTTTCTGATTTCAGTGACTGAAAACATTTAATTGATTCTTGATCTAAAGGAATATTCGAGCGTATGAGAGGTTGTATTTTGGCAGAAAAATTCGAAATCCATTTGGAATAGTGAGCGAACATTCCTAGGGCTCTCTTCAAGCCAGCACTGTCAGTCGGTATAGGTAGGTCTAAAAGGGGCTTTAAACGGTCTTCATCAGGTTTAACAACGTTATCTTGAATGGTATATCCGAGTAATTTTATTTGTTTTACGTTAAAAATACACTTCTGTTCATTCATCGATAATTTGTACTTAATTACGATATCCATAAACTTCTTGAGATTTTTATCGTCTCTTCTTTCGTTTTGCCACAAATAGTGACATCGTCTAAGTAGGCAAATGTACCGTCAAATCTTTCAGTTTCTATTATATAAGATAATGTTCTTTGAAAGGCGGCTACGCCGTTAGTGACACCGAACGGAATTCGGTTGAACTGATACAATTTCCCAACAGCTTCAAATGCCTTGGTACTTGGTGATAAGCTGATTTTAAATCAATTTGACTGAAGAAGTTATATTTAGATACTTTAGACATAATCGTTTTGATTTTAGGTAAAGGATAAACGTCCAACTCTGTGTAGCGATTAATGGTGCGAGAATAATCAACTACCATACGCTTACGGTGTGTAGTACCTCCGGTTATTAAAATTTGGGCTCTTCAAGGAGATATACTTGGTTCTATTACGCCATCTGCTAATAATTTAGTTATTTCGTCTTTAATGAACTGTTCATCTTCCTCTGAAAAGCTTTTTGATTTTATAGCAATTGGTTTAATGTCAGGAGACAGATTAGAGAAGACTGAGACTGGAGGTACGGATGCTTGGAGAACGCTGCAAATCTGCAAAGGCTCTCTTTGACCATTGTTTTGTAACTCAAGAGATTTATGCGCCCTTAGTAAGTCGTGTCCAATAATTATATCAGCGCATAGGTTTTTAACAACGAGAAGAGGATGCTCCTTGTAAATGTGTTGGTCAATTTGGATAGTTGCATGACAAAGGACATTGACAATTGAGACGTGACTTAAAGAAGCTAAAGTTACGGATTGATTGATGTTCTTCTTTTTGAGATTCAATGTTCTTACTAGAGTCTCATCTATGAAACTCACAGAACTTCCTGTGCCGATAAGAGCATCAGCCCGGGTTTCATTTAATAGAATTGATATCGTCGCTTTCCGTAGACTGGACGGTGAAGCATCAGAAATGCACGCATTGGTTTCTTCATTGTTAAATGCAGCGTTAGCGACCTGTTTCGAAGATCGACATACTTTAGCAAAGTGTCCCTTTTTCGAACATAATTGACAGGTGGCATTAAATGCAGAGCAACAACGACGTTTTCCTGGTGTCGCAGCTGCTAAGTCAGGGTTTTGATTTCTTTCAGTAGTTACAGGTTGTTCTTGCGAAGTTACAGCATAAAGTTGTGACGGCAGGTGTGTTACCAAAAGCGAGGCTGTTTTTCTCGGCCATTTCCATAGTGAGAGCCTGCTTAAAAGCATCATCTAGGCTTAAAACACTGTTTTCTAATAATCTGTGACGTATTCTATGCGATGAAATTCCTGTTATAAATGCATCACGTATGTACTCCTGCCTGTATTCGTCAGCGCTTACGCTTCTAAACTTGCAATCTTGAGCAAGTTGTTTCAGATCTTGAATGTATCCAGAAATAGACTCATCAAACAGCTGTTTACGACTTGATAAAACATGGCGTGAATGTATTTAGTTTTTGGGTTTGATATAAATCCAGAATCTCGTTGAGCTGTTCGATTGCATTGTCAAATGTTTCACATTCGTCGATAAAAGTGAAAATTGTGGGGGATAAATGATTCGTTAATAATTTTAGTATCATTGAATCAGAAACACTAGAGCCTTCTTCGGTTAAAAAATTTTCGAAAGTTTTGTACCAGTGTTTCCATTTTGAATCTGCTGCCGTCGTACCAGGTTCAGTATCGAAACGGTCCGGCCGCAGGTATTGTCGCATATTCGGAAATTTAGGTGATTCCGATAAGACTTCATTTATAGGCATTATTAGCAGAATAAATTGTTATGAATTAAACAAGAAACGCCAACGGAAAACTTGGCTTCATTCTGCTAAAACACAAGATACATTTTATTAACATTCAAACAGACGTACTCGTAATAATGACAAGCATCAAAGACTACAGTTATAGACACACCACAATGGTGTAATAATATTAAACCTCTTCAATTATGCACATTAATATAATAATAATTCGTCATTGATATTTTAAAACATTGTTTATAGCACATAATTTTACTACAAACTTGCTAGAATTGTGGTAATTAACACCAGGCATGGTTTCGAGGCATAAAGCCGAACTATTCCCGCCTACAAATCCGGCGTCAACGGCGCTCGTCCAAGCGTCACATGCAACTGTAACCGCAACCAAATTGCACTCCAATGTACCGCTCTGCTATACCAAAATCAACGAGTTGGATATATCAGGAGAATCTCGATGGAAAATTAATTATTTATTTATATATGCGGTATCAGGAGTTTTTAATGTGTTGTGTTTATAATAAAATGATGTCGCCAGTAGGAAGTGCAGTAGGTAGTGCTATATCTCTGGCTGAGCATAGCGCAAACAACTGTTCATAAGATGCTATGAGGTACTTACAGTTATCTTAGAATTACGACATTAGCTAATAAGCAAGGTTCTAGAATCACTTTTAAATGTTCCCTTGTATTTATGCCAAAATTTCAATGTATGCCTTCTAAATACTACTACAGTAATCATGTTATAGATGTATGTATGCATATACATATTAATACACAAAAATTAGCAAAAGAAAAACAATATAATTGACCGTTGACAAATATCAAATGTTTATCCAGTTGAGTCGAAAAGTATATCCAGCGAAAACTCTTGAAATAAAATCAGGGCACACAGGGATTTTGACGAATTTTGGTAGTAGGTATATAAATCGTAGCATCTTCGTAGGAATAAAATGATTTTGAATTTTGGTCGAACGCATCAATATTGAAATAGCTGTGCTCAGACTGCTCAGCATATGCTAGGCTCTATCTTGCTTTACCGTGTTCGTTTGGCTGTTGCGAATTTTAAAATCGTTCGCAATATATTATGCAATAGGTATATATGAAGCATAATACTTGTTAAATTGAATTTTGAATTTTATTGACTACTAGCGACCGGCCCCGGCTGAGCACGGCTAGTCGAGCATATAACATGTATGCGTACAGTAAGGATTAATACTGTATAACCGTATAATATCCGTTGAAAGGTCCTAGGCGGCTTCACTATTTCCGACATTTTCAAAATTTATCGTCATAGTTCAACCGATTTAACAAAACACAAACCATTAACAAATATATTCCTAAACCTTCCTTAAGAATCACTGTCTATTGGTGAACCGCGTGAAAATCTGTTAAGTAGTTATTGCGTTTATCGCGAATAGACAGACAGAACGCGGCGTGGTTATAATATGTAGCGATAAAAAGTCCTTAAAATACTGCCCCCTATTTCTCTTTTGCTTTAATTTGTTATGAATATCAACTTTCTTGCAATACGAGTAAGTAATCATTCAGATGGAACTCGACATAAATCTAAAGGTATGATAAGTATTATTGTTAAAGCCAAATATCATCGCATGATCATAAAGTTTGCGCTATTTGCCAACCACTTCACAAAAATTGTGTCTTTAATTGTTTTAAGGACGTTAAATCATTTATATATTAATACAATATTTGACGTATTGTGGATATATCATCATGCGGATGTCAAATCATTCATAAATTAAAATTATACTTAATATAATTCAAATTCTAAATTATAGTAATTTATATATTTCTTAGTTCACGTGTACATCTGATCCATGACTTTACATAAAATCTTAACGTCACAATGTAGAATCCAATCTCGTGATATCCCCTTATCGAATTGGCAATGGCCATTTGTACCCTGTAATTAATGCCTGTCATATACATTTATTAAAGGACTGACTATAAATAGAATGAGTCCCATTTAAGTGTCAATCTCATAGGCTTTTTTTAATCGTCGCTAATTGTGAACCAAATTTAATTATTTTTTTATGAATAGGCTCTATCTATATCTTGGCGATCCCATATTACATATACCGTAGGTATTTCTTAAGCTTACACACGCTGTTCTACTAGGTATTCTACCGACACCGTGTGTAAGCTTTTAACCATCGACAATTCTCACAGCTCATTTTGAACCGACAAACAAACAAGGTCTTTCCTGATATTAGAGTGCTATATCTCAAAGTGTACTGTGTGACTGTAGTACACTCAGACTGACTTGCGTCTTTATATAATATAAGCCTTTGCCCCAAGTTGAAGTGAGACTTCACTCTATTGATTACACCAAATTTTTTTAACGCTGCACGACTTTCTAAATGTTGTCGTTAGATGATAAATATACAGCAGTAATCATGTTGCGACTATTCATAATTATTGTCTTTAAGTTGAATTTCTGTGAGATGAGGGTACGGTCGGTAATAAAAATGCATACATTCCTTACAGGTTGAAATCGCGTGAACGCCAATAAACATCATTCTGCTAATGAAACACGCACATTTAATCATGACATATTCTGGCGTATTGGTTTATTTATTATTAGCATACATAACAGATTACAATCATCAAAATACATATTAACAGATAAATTATAGTGTTGATCTGGATTGTAATCCAAACAAAACGTATGCCTAGAAAGTTTTACAATTTCTTGAGTTAAATAAAACTAAAATACGCTAAACTACACAATGTGCATGCAATTTTGAGAAGTACATAATACTGAACAGAAAATCAATAAACAGTTAAGAAGTTGGATAGTGTCACAAATAAGTTATTTTTTTAAATGAGTCATTATTTGCCGCCGGAACTTATTCAGAGAGAAGTGATAAATATCTATATCCCTATTGGAGATAAGAATTTCATTATATTGGCGACACATCCTAACGATGGGGTTATAATATGAGGTGTTATTTGAGTAAACCTGTAGAGCGAATGCATTATAATTACGGTTACGAGACCTAAATCGAGTATTAAAAAAGCAGCGAAAGAAGAGTGGGAGATTCAATAAGTCCATGGATAATTTTGTAAAGGAGTATGAGGTTAATATAGTTTCGTCGCATGCTCAGAGAAGTCACCTGAAAGTACTTTAAACGTTCGTCATAGGTGGCCAGCTTAAGGTGGTTAAGAAACAAACAATCATTTCCTGTCCCAGGTTCGAAACATGCAATATATTTGGTTTTAAATGAATGATATCTTTTTTATTATCAGCATAATGATAATACATTATTGCTTAGTCATTTCTCATATCCGAATCAAAAATAGGTCAAGATAATATGTAATAATAAACTAGATATAAAGTAATATTTTGTTTTTATTTCATTTTAAGCACAATACAAAACAATCTTGGAAGGTTTTTCTGCACAAGTAGTTGTTAAGGTTAGCTTAAATAATCGATTTCCTGACGAAATGATAAATTGAAGCTAGACCTTATAACAAATAAATTTACAATATTTATATTATACAGTACTATAATTTATTTGACAAAAAATAATAAGTTATCTGTGTTCCACCTTTCGACGTACCATCCACTACCCTATATTTAAAATGTAATGAAATCTCTATTTTATATTCAACAATCAGATATTTAAAATTATGTCAATGTAAAATTGACATAATTTTAAATATCTGAATAAGATATAAATTACTAACATTTTTTTTTTCACACTAAATTTAGTATTTATAACCCTCGTTTTCATTAACAGAAAGCAGGCACCGCCGCATGGACCCAACTAAACATGTTTTTTTTTAAATTACTCGGTCAAATATGTTTTTTTTGCTGGCTTTCTATGATGCAAGCTCTTCCTTTGCTAGGCTCGACTGGACGAACGGTAGATACAGAAGTGTCAAACAAATTTGCAAACTCAGCAGTCGACGAGAAGCCATTTTTATCAAATTGTCGACACATAAATCTTGTCTGTGACTCATTGATAAGACGGGGAAGATCACTTCTCGGCCGAGTCGACATTACCTTCCTCTTCTTGACGAGTCACCCAAAGTTTAACAGTAGGTACCTATGTATATATGCCTTCACGCAAAGTACCTTGCGAGGCAGGCAGACAGAACCGACCGCCATAATACGCGGTCCTTACACACTTCACTTGCTTCTCTAACATTCATAGCTGTTTCTATGCACGCTCGCCGGTTCCAGGGGCTCCTGACATCACCTTCTGATAAAACGTTTAACAGTGATCCGCTAAAACCAAATTAACATAAACTTGTTATAGATTACTAATCAAAGAGGCTATACCTACGTTAATGACTTCATAGCTACGAAACATAATTTATATTTTTTTATTTATTGAAGTTATACTTCTAATGCGACTTGCAAAAAGGTTTAACGCTACCATGGAGGGGGAATAGAAAGAGACAGTGCGAGAGTGAATGCATGGCACTCGAACACAAAAGTACAGGTTGAAGCTGCTAAATGTTTCACGATATTATCGATAGGCGGCGCTATAGTTAAAAATGTGCAATAAGTTAAAACTACTAAATGTTTCACGGTATTACCGGTAGATGGCGCTATAGTTAAAAATGTATAACATTTGTATTTTACATTTGACTTGTATGTAATACATTCCATAAACATCGCCGCTACTACTGATAGACGTTTTTTAATTTAAGTTATTAATGTTAAATATTTATTTAATGATGCCAGAGAAGTATAACTTCTCACGCGCGTACATAAGTACACGCACCCATGTTATTATCAATATATACTACATACAACAAAACATTGACACAAACACAAAAACAAAGTAAAACCCGTCTCATTATTAATTTAAGATATATTATATCCTATATTATATTTTTATATATATTATTATAACTTTTATTAAGATTACATTACTTCAGAAAAAAAATAGTGCATAATCTTTTGTAACAGAACTTATGGCCGGACTAGGCATATCAGTATTTCATAAAAAAGCTCGTGTTTTCTACAATTTGATGATTTATGTATTTCATCGATTATAAAATAGTTATTTTGGTACCTTTGATATAACTTTAGAGTAATTGTTCTTTCGGCTATAAACTACTAGAAGCGAAGTCGCTATACACCTACCGAGAATTACTAGAGATATTAAAAGGAATTTCCTCCAATATACGTGTCGTGTGTCCGCCTCCCAGTCTTATAACAATTTGCGAGTCCATCGACCAAATTAATTATCTATTTTACGGAAATTTTAACACTACTTATACCTCAAACTATATATTTGTGCTGTGTGTGTGTTTTACACGATATAACAAGGGTGCCAAGGGGCATTATCACAATATTCAACCCCTAAATCGCAAATCTTCTAAAATTTAAACTATGCAATAATAATTTGACCCAAACCAGCCATACAGTCCAAAATTTTGAAAATAAAGGTGTGGTTACGTCACATTTAATGGTTTATTTAGAATGATTCACTAATTTTCTTTATCGAAGTAATTTCAGTCAATAATTATGTTTTATTCATATGGCAACTTTAAGAAAGGGACAGATAACATCTCATCGTGCTTGCTTCTTTGTTTGATTCGATTTGGGCCTGTATAGGTGAATATATAATATAAAATTCTAAATTGAATTCAAATGATATGCAATATATATGGTATGTATCAGTATTCATGTTATCGTCAACTTACCATGGAAAAAGTATGAGCCTGATCCAAAGTATTTTATTTATTCTTTGGAAAACAACAGATTTTTTACATGGCATTAAAAAACTTATGAACAACAGAGAGCTAATAACAAGTCTTCCCATATAAGATTTAGACTCAATACACATAACACGATCATAAATAATACATAACTTAATAACATTTTATTTTAGTATAGTTTTAGGTTTTCGCGATTGTTACACATTGAATTAAACAATTTTTAACGGAAGTATCGCGTATTTTCTTCCTGCGACCACGGACTGCTGCAAAGCGTTCGAAACGTCAGGTTCAAAAAACATTTTATTTTCTTTTTCAACCGAGTATATAAGATTTGCATTATAATAGAAAGGTACCTACAGATATTACAATATGCCAGTAACTAGTAATTTGGTGTAATATAATCTTGTACAAATAAAGTAATAAATGGAATCTGGCATAATAGTTTAAGTAATCTTTATAATTAACTTATACACACATCAAAAGTGTCTAGGGATCAAGCATTTTTATGCGGATTTCTTGAGATTGAGATGTGGCTTTGTAATAAATTTATGATTTTATAAATTTATATGGATCCTTTTTGGTGCATTTCATAATTTGAAAAAGGAACTGTCAATCAAATTCGAGTAAAAGATGAAAATCAGCTGTCAATATTTTCCCTATAAAAACATACAACGCATTGAAGACATTATTAGTGCTACTGTTTCCCTACTACTGATTAAAACCAACGTTATTATGGAGCGGCGACGTCATTTAAGCAGGGAAGAAATGCTCAGAGCCCTGGGAATGATAGAAGCTGGTTCCCGGCAACGTACTGTGGCTTTAGCTCTGAATACAAGTCAGAGTGTTATCAGTCGACTTTGGACACGTTACCGAAGCACTGGTACCGTGGCTGAGCGCCATGGAGGACGGTATCGCTGCACCACACGGAGACAAGACCGATACATTCAAATCACAACTCGAAGAGCTCCAATAATAACCGCCATGATGTTAGCCGTGACGCTTCATCACTCTTCAGGGAACTTAATTAGCGACCAAACAGTCAGAAACCGCTTGCATGAAGTGAACCTTCATTCCCGAAGACCGCTAAGGGTACCACCTATAGCAATGCACAATCGTAGGATTCGATATCAATGGGCTCTTGAACACAGAAATTGGGCAGAAGAACAATGGCGTTTCGTGTGCTTTTCTGATGAGTCTCGTTTTGGTATGAGACCGGATACAAGACGTATACCACACTGGAGAACCCCTGGACGCCAACAGCGATTAAAATCCTGCCAGGAAGTCCATCCTTATAGTGGTGGAACCATCATGGTATGGGCGGGTATTTGGATCGGCGGAAGAACTGAGTTGATTTGGATCAGAGGCAACCTCAACGCTCAAATTTATGCTGAGACGATTGTATCAGACGTCATCGTTCCTCTACAAGTGCAAATCGGTCCCTTATTTCAGTTAATGCATGATAATGCACGACCGCACACCGCAAGAGTTGTAAGACAGACTCTCGCCGCAGCTAACATCAATGTCATGCCCTGGCCTGCTCAGTCGCCAGACTTGAACCCGATTGAGCATGCATGGGATATGCTACAGAGAAGAGCTCTGCCGAATATGGAGGGTATCCAGTCGCAAGAAGACCTTTTTTTGTTGTTGCAACGAACATGGGCGGCCATTCCACAGCGTGATTTGGATGAACTCATTTTGAGTATGCCAAACCGATGTTCTTGTGTTGTTAGTGTTCGCGGTAGAAACACGGATTATTAATTGTTTAAGTTACCCAATAAAATTTTAAAGAAAACTGTTATTTCAGTCTTTTTTTCGAACTTTAATGTAAGTGGTTCAAATGTCAAAAATCCCTTTATTATGAAAATGGCAAATTTCTTTATTAATGCAAAGGTGACTTGGTTTATCGTTACTGTAGACAAACGAAAACACTTTATTTGATGAATCCTTAAAGAAAATTTTAATTAATATCAATCAGGAGAAAAGTTATTGCAAAAATATATGTTGATCCCTAGACACTTTTGATGTGTGTATTTATAATTAAGCTGAAAGCAGAGATATTTGATGAACTTCTTTTGAATACTCTCTATTCTAATTCAATTTTATTGATGCAAATATTATAAATACGGGTTCCAAATTTGAGCTGCATATTCAAGAAAAGTCCAAACAAAGGTATATATAATATTTTTAAGGTTTTAAGCTATTGAAGTCTGTGTATATACGTATAACAAAATGTTCACCAAACCTCCACTTGGAAGCATGTGCCACTTCACTTCTATAATCATGTGCGTTATGGCATCGTTGAAGATTTTGCCCTTTAAGAGTGTAATTTAAAATTAAAATATTAATATTACGATATACGTTATTAAAGAGCATTTGTAAGAATTTATGTCATGCAGGCATGTGTTGATGTCATTTACAAAGATAAGGAACTATACAGCTCCGAGAAGAGAGCCTTACGGAGCTCCAATAGAGACAATAACCCAGCTTGAAATGCAATTGTTGACCACTACAGCATGAGATCTTTGAGAAATATATAATGTGAACCATCTCAGTAAGTTACCTCATATCCCTATGGCTTCCAGTTTGAAAATCAAATCAGTCTTGTATGGTCGATGCTGTCAAAACACTTACTATAATCAGTGTATTTTTTTATATAACGTATGTAGGTATTCAAGCATACGGCCTACCTGATGTAAAGCCGTTACCAAAGTCTATTAACGCTTGTAATAAATTAAGTATCTCTCGCACGATGCCTTCTCTGCTGCTTACACAGCAACTCCTTAGGAGCTTACTTGTAACCTCACTCCTCACACACAGGAACCCAACAACCCTCTAGGGAGTTGTTATTTGGCTGCGGTTTTCTGTGAGGTGGAGCTACTTCAACAGACGAGCTGCTTTGATGCGCCCTACCTCCCTTAAAACATCCAGACCAAGACAAACAGACATGTTCAGGCACACAAATATTTGTCTTGTGTGGAAATCAACCCACGAGCGTTGGTGTCAAAGTCGCGTCGTTCACGATTGAGTAAATCATCAACCTGCCTACCTTTGCTCATAGGCATTAAATAAGATAAGTTTACTAACAGTAGACCGGCTCTTCAGGAAACCACGTTGGAAGCTGATAAATGAACTATTTAAAGCAGAATAGGCTTGGTCATAAATTATTCTTTCGAATTTTTTTTTAGATTATTAGATTTTTTATATTTTACTAGCTTATACCTACGGCTTCGCACGCGTAGTTTTTGGAATTTCGAAAGTTTTACTTATTTTTATTTTTATTCTTATTTTTTGGTACAGTCCGCATTATATAGTTAGTAAAAGTACCAAATATTCGTCTTTGTGTAGTAACGAAGATATGTCACGATCTGTTGGGTTTTCATTAACTATTTGATATTGACTGAATACACTCAAAGCACTTCTCTATTAAATACACCACATTGCCTATTTTAAACACATAACTGTACAAAGTCACTAACTTCAAAAGATATTTCTACTTCATACAAAGTGTCAACATCTTTTCAGCCACCTAAGGGTTTGAAAAATGCTGAAATTACTTTTTGGTTGAGAATATATTTACCAAGCCTAAAGTAGCTCACTTTAAAAAAAATCAATTCCTTAACAGTTCAACTTTTAATTTAAGAATTACTTTTGACCCCCATTATATACTTTAAGACGTGGAATTTTTGAACACGCTGAAACCACTTTTTTTTATTCTAATAGGGTGTATCTGTACAAAGTTTCATGTTACGAACTTCAAAACATATTTCTACTCCATACAAACTGCCAACCCCCTTTTCAGCCCTCTAAGTGTGGAATTTTGAAAAACGCTGAAATAAATTTTTTGACGTCTTGATTGAAAGTATATTTACAAAGTCTAAAGCAGGTCACTTTAAAAAAAATAAATTTCCTAACAATTCAACTTTTAGTTCAAGAAATATTTTGACCCCCATTACACCCTTTAAGAGGTGGAATTTTTGAAAACGCTGAAATCACTTTTTATGAATTCTAATAGAGAGTATGTGTGCAAAGTTTCAAGTCATTAACTTAATTATATATATTATAATGAAAAAAAATATTCTGCTCCATACAAACTGTAAACCCCATTTTCAGCCCCCTAAAGGTGGAATTTTGAAAAACAATGAAATTACTTTATTGATTTCTTGATTGCGACACTTTAAATAAAAACAATTTCTTAACTATTCAACTTTTAGTTCAAGAAATACTTTTGACTCCCCATTACACACTTTAAGGGGTGGAATTTTTGAAAACGCTGAAATTACTTTTACATTTGGTTCATGACTTTCAATGAAACACCTTAATATTGAATTTCAAAATCGAATAACTTCAAAAACGTAAAGTTTCATACTAACTTTGCATCCCCGTTTTACCGTTAAGGGATGATTTTTGAGAAAAATATTTTACTCGTGTTTCATGCCTTTCAATATAAAGAACCTTCATGCTGAATTTCATTCGAATAACTTCAAAAACGGCAAAGTTTCATACTAACTTTGCGCCCCCGTTTAACCCCCTACGGGATGAATTTTGAAAAAAATATTTTACTCATGTTTCATGCCTTCTAATAAAGAACCTTCATGTTGAATTTCATTCGAATAACTTCAAAAACAGCAAAGTTTCATACTTCATTTGCACCCCCGTTTTACCCCCTTAGGGGATGAATTTTCAAAAATCCTTTCTTAGTGCTCCCCTACGTTATAAAAGGAACCTCTGTGCAAAATTTCAAGTTTCTAACCCTTATAGTTTAGGCCCTGCGTTGATATGTCAGTCAGTCAGCTTCTCCTTTTATATATATAGATTTTTAGATTTTTTTTTAGATTTTTCAAACAGGAGTGATAGACATAGATAACGAGATACAGTGTATGCACTTAGTGAGACAGATTGGAGGTAATTCATCGGGTCTCGCGGATTTAGTGAGAAGAAATAATTTTGTTACCATATCTCTGTTTATTTCAATATTACATATATTAGATAGTGGCTCATTATCGTTAAAAATATAAGAACTTGAGATCTAAGTAGGAGTTGACATAATTGAGTAAAAGTAATCAGTAAAAAATGTTACATATGGATTCTCCAGTATTTGCCGAAACTCCTCCGTATTTTGTTGTTCCTGGGATAATAGACGAGTTTGAACGTTGTTTTACGTAAGACCGAAAATCAGGTTATTTAAAATTGATGAATCGACGGAAGAAATATATTTATTATAGCATTGATTTTTTAATTTTTTAATGCTGTCTCTTAATAATTTATATGTATCACCATCGGATCAGTTACCGTAGTTTTTATATTTATAAATATATTTATGCTTCTCTTTAACATTTTTTTTTAAGTGTAGGTGTACCACACAGGATACAAAATTCGGAATGAAATGATCTTTCCAAATTTTACCCATACGTAATAAAATTAAGAAGCTTTATTCCTTAGCGAACTGACGAGTTTTGTTGAAGCTGCGAAGATTCCGGGAAGCCGATGTCTTCTGCTTTCAAATTCTTTAATGCTTTGACAGACGCTATGAATTCCTCTTTCATGTAGAGGTTGACAAAGCTGAGAATAATATTTTTTTCTTTATTTGTTTAAGAGGGAACACATATTGAAATAAATGAGTGATTTATTTGTGTTTTAGGGAATTGATAAGCAGGCTTATTAAACATTGCATCAACGATTTTAAAGAGGTTCTCATCTTTTTTCTGAGCGACTACTTAAATTTTTATGTTATTTAAACGAAATTACTGCTCGACCATGAAATCAATTTTTCTCTGACTGGCTCTGCTCCAGTTTAATCAAATCGTTTTTTTTGCTAGAAAGTTTGTAGGGTAATTGCTCAATCTTGGTACTAGAGAAGTCGCAGGATAATTTGACGTCTTCCATATCTTCTTTTAACGCGTCCAAATTCTTAATAAGGTTGGGAAGAAAGGCTAGTTGCAGTTTAAGTTCGCGCATTTAATTAAATATCTTCCCCACAGTTATCGGTTCCCCAGATGCAGAAGGAACTGGAGATGTAGATCTTCAGGATGGATACTTCCAGCAGAATCTGCGATCCGTTCCCAGCCTCCTCCAGTCCGACTCAGAGATACCGGCGCATCCAAAGTCCAGCTGCTTTTTACATGAGGCGCATTGAACTCCATCAGTGAAGATCGCATTACATAACACACACTTCATGCTTGGAAACAAAATAAAAAAGGCTTTCAACGTATGGATTCACTTATCTTAGAATCGCGTGATATGTGTACAAGTATTCGCCCTAAGCCCTAATTGTCAGTGGAACTCAAAAAGTGAGCCTAAAATGATTTCGCTAAATTTACACTTATCGCATATTTGTTTTGTATAACATATTCACTTGTCTTAATTTTTTTATGTGACTACACATGTGCAATTGTGAAGCAAGTATGTAAAATGTGAACTACTTTATAACACAGTGATAATGAAACCAACATACAGCTGGGTTCCGGAGGCTTGGTATCCAAAGCCGTAAAATGCTCTTATAAAAATATATGCTGACGGCTCGTAGACAGAGTATATATATAGAGATATATACTCTGTCTACGTGACGGCTAGACCCTCAGAGGAAGGATACCCAGAGATGACAAGCAAATAATAATACCAAGATAGAACGTGATAGATGTATACAGTTCCTCATAAGAAGGAAAGAGACAGATAAAATATTTTTTGTCCCTGTCATAGTTTCACTATTTTGTGTTTGCCACAAAAACAAGTTCGTGGCAAACAATCATTTCGTTCCTTGTAGTACAACAAATTTTTTGCATAAATTACTAAATATAAGCGAAATATTAGTGCATATTTGTGTTCTTTTGCTTGTTTGGGATTGTCTTTTTACTTTAACAATGGTACGTTGCTGTGTAAAAGGCTGCAAAAGCCTCAGTTAGTAAAAATACGAAAACATAACCTTTCATACGTAAGTATAAAGTTTTAATAGTTGTTATCAAATATTTTGCGAAAATTAGATACACATGTAGTTTTTAAATAAATTGTTTGTATAATAACGTAAAAACAATGAAAATATCGGTTTAATTTACAAAAAGTATTTCTAGTAAAAACCGCCTAAATCTTGAAGGTTGTCTGTAGGTAATGCGTCAGCCATTTTCTGTTGTATTTTCAATTTATCGGTATAATGAGCGTTTTAGGGTTACCAGTATGTAGTATGGGAAAACATCCCGAAATTATGGGTAAATTATATGGGTACAGACACCTTTTTTTTTAACTTCTTACTTTTTGTATACTTCTTTGTTTATAATTTTTCGTCAAAATGTATTTATTTATTTTTAAATTAAAAATGTTAACTTGTTTAATCTTAGATGTATGTTTATTTTTTAGATTTCCTAAAGTCGCCAGTGTGCGTAATGCATGGATTTTTGCTACTGGACGACAGAATTGGGAGCCGAGTACAGTCACATATGTTCCAAACATTTTAAAAACCACTGCTTTCGGAAGAAATTTATTTGGATAAGTCGTCAGTTTCAACATCCACCATACACGTAAGTTAACATTTGTTGACCTGGTTCATCAACATTTGATTTGTTGACGAACCAGGTGTTCCTCTGGCAATGCAAGCTTGCGCATTCTCAACTGATTTATATTGTTTTTATTTATTTATTTACACGATACAGTTACATAGTACAAATTATTATGTTCGCCAAACTGTTATAACAGTTTGTTGGCGAGTATATGATGATAGGTATTAAAAAATAAGGAACTAAATTAGATGATTTACATGCCTGCCTGTTCGTCTGCTAGTCTGTCTTAGAAAGTTTCACGTACAGACTTGAAATTTTACATAGTTACATTTTAATCGTAGAAGCGTATAATTGAAATACAAAAACATATGAAAATATTCCAACGACTCCGACAATCTGTAATTGAGTAGTTTCGGAACATATCTTCTAAGGTCTTTTGGTTGAAATAAGAACCCGTACTCCAGTAATGAAGTGAGTATGGGTTGATATGATGTTGATGGGTTGATTATATTTATACAGGTAATTGTGAAAGATATGGAGGGTAGTCGTGTAGATTATTTTATACCAATTATTTATACCACGTTAATCAAGTTAATCACGCACACACACATGCTTTTGTGTCAACACATAAATGTTAATCAAGCATTTTATATTGTCTGAATTTGTAAACTTTTAAATATGTAAAGCTCAACTAAATTATAGTATTGACAGTAGTTTTAATGTAATGTTAGTACTAGGCTGTCGATATTACATGCTAATAATGACTTAGAAAATTAAAATTGTCCTATTTTCCATACCGATTATCCAGGACTTCCAATAGCGACGGACACTACATTAACACCATGAAAATTAAAGCTTACTTTTGAATTGAGACTGAAGACATTACTGGCTGAGTCACGCAAGAAGAATTTAGCTATATTAAGGTCAAAAAGTAAACGACTTGAAATAAAAATGCTGAACTATCTGTCATTATACAGAATTTTAATGTAATCGATGTATAGATGATAGATATGATTATACAAGTTAGAGGAAAAGAGTGAACTAGGGAATTAAGGGACCGTAGCAGTTTACCACCTTTTGAGTGCAATATGTGAAAGGATAATCCTTGATCAATTGTAGCTTTAGTTTAAGTCTAATGAAAACCATGATGCGCAATACAAAATGTTTAAAAACAAAGGTTGTTTACACTTAAATCATCCCTGGCACCAATTCTTTTTTACATGACAATTATTGAAATTTTTTATGCAATATGTTTAATTTTAAGAAGGAATAATCCGCATTTATTGTGTAAAGAAGATTTAACTAAAAACCGTGTATGTAAATGTGACCATGAATATTCGACGACTGTTTCATTCTCACGATATTTATATAAATACACGATGTAGAAAAATCGATCTAATAACATTGATTTTAAGAATAAAAATCTATGAAAAAATAAACATAAATGCTAGTTTGTAAGGCACGAATATTTTTATTTACAAATTGTCTATAAAGTGTTTTTTATCTTTTATCTCATATCTATGCCTATATTTAGTATCATGTCATCGCTTGTACTTTAAAATATATGTCTAAAATAGAAAAATATATTGTTTAATTTATATAACTCTGCTAGGTTTGACCAAACCCCTATCCTTATTCCAATGATTTCACAGATCTTACTGAAACTAACTCAGGCTTACTATTAATTAATAGATCTATACAGTAACTCGATTTGCGTAAAAAAATACTATTCTAATAATATTAAAGTGCAAATATGTTTGTTGATCTATTCAGATACTGTAGTTTTCATACGTATGTAAATATTAACTTTTATTACTTTGTGTGTAGAAATGGCTGTATCGACTTATTCGATTTTTTTACATTGCTAATACCATATTATGAGTATATTATTATAGCACACAATACACATTCTATGCAAGTTTCTTATGGTAAACAGTTATCTGGGTACATTGTAAATTTCAAATTGCCGAAACGCATTATGTAGTGGGGTAAATTTTCCACAGTCTGGTAACCTTGTTATTGTATGTACTTTTGTTGCTGTCCCTTACGGGTGTACGCGTTTGTCAACTCTAGGTATATACTTTCTCTGAGGCTAGACCCCAGATATTTGGAGATGATTATCTGTGGAAAAACCAAAACGGAAAAAACATCTGTCAAAAATTGCGTGGTTGATGTAATACTTGCACAGTGATTTGATTATGCGGCGTGCCCATGCATGATGCAAAATACTGGATTATATATAGTTTTTATTGCATCGGGACATGCGATCAACCGTGATGTTAGCAAGCCAGACGGTATAACCACACCGCAACGTATTGTACTACTAGAAAGTGTTGTAATTGTTCTCGCCAATGCTTCAATATCTTACACGCAGTTCCTTTGATCATATACCACTTACTTAGCTGAGAACAGCAATGGCTGGGACAACATTACCTGAAAGGGTGGCCCAACTATACTACACGTACGGTTTATTTTGTTCTTCATACCCCCTCATTCCGATCTCGTTAGCATTGTCAATCGTGTTGTTGTGTTGGTAAGTATCTGTCCACTTTCTGTAGCTGTTTATTCCATTAACCTTTTTTTAAACATAGTTTTTTGTTTCAGCTACCCTTTACTGAATGTACCCTTGCCAGGCAATATACCAACTGTTGTAAATGTTCCATGGAATGTAGATGATGCCCAGCATTTTGTACAATCTGATTGTAGTCCAAATAATTGTTTACAAGGTTAGTTCCTCTGTCTGATTACTCAAAATTAAATTTGATTTAATCCTCTTTTACTCAGTACTTTACTAATATTAAGTTAATTTGTTAATTATTAGAATAGATATTATCTTTTATTTTTTGGCTCTGATTTGCAGATTCACTTCTACCACTTGATATATTGTTAAATCAAACACAGCGGCTTCCATATATTTGGACTAAAGACAAGCCATTATTTTATGTACAGCAGATTATTATGAAAATAGGTAAGTGTGATAACTAAATTATTTATATTTTATAATTATTTTTTGCCTATGGATTACTGGATGAATGGACTGTCGGACCCAAATGTTATACTTTGAAACTTATTTCTATCCAAAATTTAAATAACCTTGTAACTACAATAGATTTGATATTTGAAAATTTCGATTCATTCCATTATGAATCTAAATTTTCATATAAACAATATATTTCACTAGCTAATATAAATAACAAAATTCATTGTATGCAAATTATAAACTTCATGGTGTTGTACTTGTCACTCTAAATCTGTGTTCTGGTCATTAGCTGGTGTACCGCAGAAAAATCACCAGTTTTGTCAGAAAGATAAAAAGATAATACCTACACATAAATGGAAGTTAAGCAGGCTTATCAACTTCTGCTCCAAATTTGCAGTTGAGTAGGCTTGCATTTCTTATTGAATACCTTTCCATATAATGTTGATTTTAATAAAAAATAAATATTAAATAATGAAAGTATTTTCCTATTGTACCTTAAAATTTGTAGATTTGGCAGGCATACCTTGAACACAAAAAGTGAACACTGAACACTGGTTTGTAAGTTAGAAAACATTATCTGTGCATTTCATTAATCTGTATTATATATGGGTGGATCAACTATTCTTTGCAAAAAAACATGTCCCTACATCAATTAAAAATATTTAACTATGTAAAAACAATAGTTCGCTGTAATTTTATATCCAAACAGTAATTTAGAATACTTATAATAAGTTATTATTATTTTATTTATAGTACTAATAGTTCCCTGATGCAATAATTTTAAAATTTTATATAAAAGTGTATTCATTTCTACTCATGTTATTTTCTACAACGGTTTCTAAACGCCCTTAAATGCTTCCCAGATTTTTAAGTATGATTTAGCTACTTAGAAAAAATAAACAAATTGTGTCCCAAACAGATGTCCGGTAAGTTACTGTTCTTAAAAGTTATAGATAAAAACATTGATGGCTCTAACAGTCTCAATTGTGGCAATTAATGCCTGAGGATGATGCAATGACATTCCGCCATTTTGTGTGTGTGGTAGTGGAACTATTGTCCTTACATTGTTAAATATTTTTAATTGATGGAGGGACATGTTTTTTGCAAAGAATAGTTGATCCACCCATATCCTATTAGTGGGCCATTTCTACATTCTCGTTCACTTTTGAACCAAAGTATTTGTGTTCTGTGTGATTTTTTTCTAGACTACAGCATAGGCTTTGAACTATAAAAGTATAAAGATTTCTTTGCAAGTATTTGTATGTTTGTTTGTTATATCTTTATTGTACATAAATTAACAATAAAAAATGTAAATTAAAATAAAAGTAATGTCACTGGTGTTGCTAGAGGTAACTGTCTACCATCCGACATGCATATTCTTGCTCTGCAAAGCGGCTCAACTGTGCATTGGTGGAGCCTAATGTTCTAGGTGCTTGAAGACCTCAGACTTAGCTTAACAATTGTCATCTATTGATGAAAGCCATTACTAATGGCTGAATATGCTATCCAATACAATGACTTTTGAGATAATTAAAACCAAACAACCATAAACAATCCATGGTTGATGTTAATTAACCCCAGTAGGGTTAATTA